>BLSH010118627.1:377473-391934 GCA_018402905.1 Glandirana rugosa
AGATGTCGCCTTGCAAAGTTTAGTCACGTCACCCTCTGTGTAAGGATTTTGAAGGATTTACCTGTTTCCATTTCTTTTCTCGTGTCACGTTGTTTTTGATTTTTACATAATTTTCACGTTGAACGTCAAGTTCTTCTCTGACCCGTACTCCTAAAAATCTAAAAAGTTCAGACTATGTTGTCCGACCTAGGTGTGACAACGAAACATCCTTGTACAATTAAAGTAATTGTGGTATCGTCGACTTTGACTAATTGTTGTCCACGTGATCGACCCGTTTTTACTCTGGTCTTACCAAAATGTCTTTTTCTTTTTTATACAAGGCGCGGTTGCCTATATTTATACGAGACTCTCGACGACGGAAGGTGGTCTGAAGGGTCCTTACCCATCAAATCCATTATATTACCATAATTCCACCATAACCGCGACGAGAGAAATATAAGTTTAACGAATTATAAATCACAGCCATTCTTTAAAGGTCGCACGACCACCTAAAAGATTTACACACTTTAAGATGCTTACTTTTTGAGAGAGTATGTCGATATCAACTCCATTGGTCATATCCAACCCTGAGTTCCATACACAAACACACACACCCGAACAAATATAGTTTACACGTTTGTTGCATTTTAGTTAGTATATTCGTTCACGACTTAATACCATTATATTACCTAAACTACCCATTCCTGGGAAGTCTGGTGGAAGGCAGCAGCTCTCAGAGCATATTTATATCCGTTGGCGCGGAACATATTTTTTCTTTTTCTGTAAAACCATTCTGGTCTCATTTTTGCCCAGCTAGTGCACCTGTTGTTAATCAGTTTCAGCTGCTATGGTGTTAATGAAATTAACATGTTCCTACAAAGCAACAGTGTGGATCCAGCCTGTTGTATCAGACTTGAAAAATCTAAAAATCCTCATGCCCAGTCTCTTCTTGAACTGCAAGTTGCACTTTTAATACATTTTTAGTTTTTGTTGCACTGTGCTCTTTTCTTTACCTTTGTCCATTTAGGAAGTTTTAGGAATGTGTCTCCCACTGCACTGATTTGAAACGTTCCGCTGTAGAAGGTCGGACCACTTCTGTTCTGCAAATTTGCATTCATCCAGATGTGATTATCGGGGGCATGCGGCCAGCCTGCTGCGATTGGGCCATCTATATCGAGTGAGTACACCACCCAATCCCTGAGGATGTCTCCCCCCAGCGTCAGGTTTCCCACCAAACCCTAGAACAAGAAAACATCAATGTGCCATAAAATACATGGGTGGTTGCCCACACACAGCTTTAAAAAAAAAGACAATAAATGTGCTTCCTTGCCAGTCGTGTGTTCATAGTAGAAGGAAAGTGATGTCATTCTCTTTACCTTGAATTCATTCACATCTGCCCCAAAATTGATCCTCCCCATATTTTCCACCAGAACATCCAGCCAGTCTCCTGCGATCCCCGTCACATTAACATCCCTGAGGCTGTCTCTCTCCAGCACACCACAGAATCGCTGTGTAAAGAAAAGTGAATACAAGCTTACATGGGATATGGGCAATACAAAACCTATTTTCCATCCTGCTGGTGCAAATACACAGGGTTGTGCTCTCTTATTGCTCATTGGTCCACACAGAAATCCTTACCTATGGGGCAGTTGCTACTCCCCTTTTGGCTCTAATCCTCTACTAGGCACTAGCTAATCTGGTTTACAATGGAGACTAAAGACACTTTTTAGATCTAGTTTTACTAGAACATAGTTTGTAATAATCTATTTTTCTTTCCTCCACATTAAAAGTTATGATTGTTGTCTACTTCAACAATTTATTATCCCTAGGAAAGACAAAAATGGCCAGATCTTTGCTTTTTCATTGCCAGTGTTGCCCCCTTTAGATAGGGTAGGCTGCTGGGCCAAATTAGGTTTGGTTCCACTGTAACCAGTGGAGCAGGGGTTGATTAATCATGGCTGCTCAGGGTTTCACAGGTTACCGCCCTGCTACTTCCCCTGGTTTTCTGGAGATTTCCAGAACATAGTGGGAGAGAGGGCAGAGTCTGCAGTCTTGAATATTGATGGGACTTCAGTCAATCCCGGAGGAGGCATGTGCCCAGGAGGAGGGGGTGCCTATAAATATCCATAAGCCTGTCCAGAAGGGGGGATTGCAGCATGTGGATGTAGAGCAGTGTTCCTGAGTCCAGCCTGTTGGAGGAGATCCTTGTCGAAGGGTCTTGCTCTCTTGGACAAAAGCTGGGAAAGGAAGCCAGCCTGAAGACACCAAGGTCCCAGCTGTGTTTAGCTGGGGGCTTATTCCCAGAGTAACCCACAAATCCAGAGGGTCAGGAGAGAGCTCATAGGATAGAACCAATGGGAAGCTGTGGGAGAGAGCCCAAGCTGTTCAAGAGGCAGTGTGAGTCTTTATCTCCCCCATGGGGAGCTTGGTGGATATGGGCAGAAAGAAACCAATGATCCTGTGGCTGAGTGTGTACACCAGTGCTTAAATAATTTGTATGCAGCGCTAAAAGCTCTAACATTGATAATAATAAAAGTCATATAAAAGATTCACAGTGCTGATATGATATGGAAACAGTCCTACAACCATATATATACATCTAGTATCTATAGTCCATTAGCTACATTCCAAGAGGACACCAGGAGCTCTTTAGATGAAGAGGATCAAAAAACATCAGGCAGTTTAGCAAGTTCCCTTACCAGACATGAGATCCAAAAACGCATATATGTATATATATGGGATGTCAGGTCCAATCCGGTCTCTCAACATACATAACAAATGCCATAACATAACTAACATCTCCCGGGGCATCACAAAGAAATCGATCCATGAATCTGCGAAATGCCACCCACCCTGTGGAATAAGCCTTCAAGCTATTCCTGGACAGGGAACCGTTGGCAAGCACCATAGCCTAATCCCAGAACCTGCCTAGTCCATAATCAGACGGCCGTAAGGCGGAACTACTCTGCCCTCCAGCTCGGCTCCCGGATGCTGTAAGAAAAATTTAGGTAGATTAAAACGAGATAGCGCGTCAGCAGCACCATTAAACCTACCCCCGATGAATTCACCTTGGAAATTAAATTTGAAAGTGATGCCTAACCATGTCAATCTGCGCATAAATGACATGATCAAAAACAACCCTGATCTGCCTTTGTTGATAATGTTGGCCGTAGCCAAATTATCTGTGAAGAAAATTACTGATTTCCCAATCCACTCTGCTCCCCATGTGACTGCAGCTGCTACAATCGGATAAATCGCGAAGAGTGCTGAGGTCTGAGCAAATTTAGGCAAATGAAACACCTCGGGAGGCCACCGTTCAGCAAACCACTGGTTACCAAATATGGCCAAAAAACCCAAAGATGCTGCCGCATCGGAGAACACCTGAGGTGAATTACTGGTAGGCTGTGGAATAAGTAAGGAGATACCGTTCCAGTCACGAAGAAACTGATCCTACATGATCAAATCAGCCCTGGCATCCGCCTGCAACCTGATCACTCATTTGGAGTCCTGACATAAGGGTAACAGGGCCAATAATCTGGACATAAAGGATCTGCCCTGAGGGATAATCATAGCATGATTCAACATGCCCAAGAGAGACTGTAGCTCTCTTTTGGAACAAACTGATGACCGCACAATCCCATGAATGGTCTGCCAAATCCTTACCAGTTTCTCTTTGGGCAGACTAGCAACCATGCTACCGGAATCCAAGGTTATACCCAGAAAATTGATAACCCCGGATGGCCCCTCCACTTTGCGGGCTGCTAACGGAACGTTCAATTCTGAGAACAACCTGGTAAGTGAGATCAGATCCTTAGGTTACTCAAATCCCAATGAAGCGCTTGCGCGAATAAATCAAACAAGCACGGACTACTCTTTGATCCGAACGTCAACCTAGTGGCAAAGTAATAATTCCCCTGCCATCTAATGCCATACCATTGCCAAAGATCAGGCTTGATAGGCAGCAGCTTAAACGCATCCGCCACATCTGCTTTGGACAACCAAGCCCCCTTCCCTAACTGCAGAATGTGCTGTATGGCTAAATCCACTGACGCATATTTCAATGAAAACTCTTCTGATGGAATGAGTGAATTCAAACTCAGTATGTGGAATGAATGAGGTCATAAATCAAACGATATTTATTGGAAAATTTACCACAAAACCCCCCCATCGGGCTAACCCTCCACATGCCAAAAGGTGGAGACACGAATGGACCAATCAAGAAGCCCTTGGAAATTTCTACTTCCAATAGTTCATCCACCACAGCAGCGTGTCTATCTGCTGACAGCAGATTCCTACATTCGAAGGACTGGGTAGGAAGTATGATAAACCCTGTATGAAATCCTGAAAATACTCGATTTTTAGGGGTACTTCCGCCTCGGTCGCCTTAGGCGATCGGAAGTGGAAGGTCTCTTTCCCCCTCCCTCCCGAAGTCTTCTGGGACACAGGACAGGTCCTAGAAGACTTCAGGGCCAATCACAAAGCACAGCGCCGCTTGCGCCCAACCGTGAAGCCACGGCCGGGTGCCCACAGTAGCAATGCCGGCGCCGCCGAGGGGAGGGGGATGAGGAGCGAGGCTCCGTGCGGCTCCATTGCTGGACCGGGAGACAGATGAGTGTCGACATTTTGTAGCTGCTGACTTTTAATAAGCATAAGGAAAGGGTGGAACTCCGCTTTAACGACTGAGTACTCACACGTTCTGACCCACCTTGTGGTGTCGGAGGGATGAATGCTAAATCCTCGCTGCCCCACCTGCGTATGCCCCAGCCTGAGCGGTGGATACTTTGCCCTCCCCCGATCGTTACCTGCCGATGCCCGACAGCGCTGTTGCGGTCCCTGTACCTGTCGCCACAATCCTCCTGCACACAAACCGAACCCGGGACTCCTGCGTAACCGGAAATGACGTCATGCCGGCTGCTTCCACTGACCAAGAAGCCGACGCCGAAAGGGAGGAGGATGGAGTGTTCTATGCCTCCGGCCAGCCTTCAGACATATGGGATGTCAGGTCCAATCCGGTCTCTCAACATACATAACAACTTCTGTAGATATCAGTGGGGTCTCTCCATCAGATCATAACATTTAGGAAGGAAGAAGAGGCATTCATAGTGAAATCCATAAAAAGAGCTTCATATATCAACCACCAAACAGGAGAAAGTTCCAGCACCAAACAAACGTGCAGTGAAAAAGTGACACACACCACCCCGGTGCCAGGTGAGTCTCCTTACCAGAGTTCACAGATAATAGGCGAATATGTCATAAACATGCTCCTGGCATTAGGCATCCATTCACACCTTCCAAAAGACTCCGGACAACTCAGGGTGGACACTCACTCACAGCCCAAGCCTCAGTAGCATAGGGGGATATATAAGAAAAACTCCATAGTGAAGCCCGTAGGAAGTTTATGCAAATGTATTAAGATTCTACTTACATAAATAAATCGATACAGGCATATGTAAAAACAGATCCGCGGTTCTGCAGCATGCAACAATGTGTCATAGTACCGACTGACGCGTTTCAGCCAATAGGCTGTCTTCTGAGGCGTGTCCACGGCACAATAGCACGCATTAAAATACACCATAAACCGTAAAACAGTGGATTGGAGCGCACGGTGTTGCGACCGCTGCATCCCACAGACAGGAAGTGGAGGTGAGTTCACAGACAGCCCCACACAGCTGACTAAAAAGACTACGATACCCAGAAGCACCTGGGAGGTGCGGCATTACAGCCACCGTGCTCAACCAATCTATTGTGAAGCCGTCCATCCATGTCGCTCAGGCTGGTATTTCCCCACCACACAGTTCCAGGAATACAGCTCAACTCTGCGCCTGCGCTCGGAGGACAGCTCAGGAGAGAGAAGAGAGAGGGGGAAATTAACCCATCAGACACTGGTTCTGCATTATAGCAAAAATAGGGGGGAGAGGAAAAGCAAGGACCCATTCAAAAAAAAATTCAGGTTAAAAAGGGGTAAATGAACAGGGGTAAATTAAAACAAACATTATACTGGAGGAATATAAAAACAGAGGGCACACACATATAATCTCATCCCTGAGGGTTCAGAAAATACAGAAACAACGCCATATCAGAGAACTTGAACGCAGACTGGGGCTAATCAACCGTTATGATAAAACAATTGATATCTCAGTCTATGTTCAATCCGAACGTAGCTCTTATGCTCGAAAATCTACCGGTTCTCAATCTGAAAAATTTCACGCCGCACAAAGCTACCTCTCCAATGTGGGGTGAAGTGATCAATAGCCGCGAATGTGGTCCTAGTGGGGTCCCGATTGTGATGTTCCAAATAATGACATAGAATGTTTAGGAAAGCCTTTTCAATATTGGCCTCATGTTCGCTTAATCGTACATTCATGGCCCTAACAGTACGTCCTAACAGTACGCCCAATATACTGTAAGCCACAGGAGCAAACAAGCATATATACCACATTCTTGGAAGTGCAGGTGATAAAAGTTTTGATGTCATATTGTCTATTGGTCACCCCCGAACTGAAGTGACATACCTTCCTAGTCTTAGATTTATTGAGCTGACATATCCCACACTTCTTAAAAATGGGACCATATGTGGTGCATCTAAGATATTCCTAGCCACCTGTAACTTCAGGGGAGGTACCCCTCTAAAAATGACCTGTGGGCATTCTGGGAGCATTGGTCCATGCACTTTATCATTTTTCAATATATCCCAGTGCTTAGCCATGGTTTTCTTAATTTGGTGTTGCTCGGAATAAGTGGAATAAGTGGTGAAGAATGAAGTCCTTCCACTCTACGCTGGTAGATTCCCGTCTGTTCGTTATCATAGTATTCCTCTCCATAGTATCCACCTCAGTGATGACCCTATCCAGATCTTCCTCAGCATATCCTTTGTCTAAAAATCTGTGTTTAAGCATCTCTGCCTGCCTAAAGAAATCATCCCTGAAGGTACAATTACGTCGTAGGCGAATAAACTGTTTCTTAGGGACAGCCTTCAGCCACCTGGGATGATGGCAGCTCCCTTGGCCTATATTTCCATTGCGGTCAGTACTTTTAAAGAAGGTAGTGGTAACCAAAGCCCCATCTCTGACCGCTATATTAAGGTCCAAAAAATGAATATTGGTGCCACTGGCCTCATGTTGTAAAGCAATCCCCAAGGAGTTATTATTGAGGCCACGTAGAAAAGCGTCCGGGGAGCTCATGTCACCATCCCAAAGGAGGAGGACGTCATCAATATATCTCCCCCAGAAGACAACCTCCGGTCTCTGGTCAGCATAGATGACGTCCTACTCCTATTTGGCCATAAACAGATTCGTCATACTGAGCGCAAATTTAGCGCCCATTGCAACACCCCTATTTTGCAAATAGAAGGTGCCGCTGAACCAAAAATAATTATGTACACCAGTGCTACCAAGAGTGACCATGTGTTGCTTTACTCTGTGGAAAGAGGACAGGTCACAAGCAGCATAGTGATCCTTTAAGACTTTCCGTTGGGAGAAGTGCAGCAGAAGTTGTGCAAGTACAGTCAAGCAGGGGTGAAATACCATCGGGTGTTGTACAAGTGCAGCCGGAGTTGTACAGATTTTAAGCATTGGGCAAGAGCAGCCAGCAAGTTAGCAGTCCTCAAGTATGTTCAAGTTTTGCAGTTGCAGGGTATCCCATGCTCTCATCCCTATCCAAGTTCCTTGTTCCCCAATAAAAACACATAAATAAAAAAATGGAAAACCCCTAGACTGATTCTAGAGCCAGAGGAAGAATGCCCAAAATGCTGCGTGTCTGGCTGTGTGTGTTCCAAAGGGAGAAATAGGCTCAAATTTTCCAGTGACACTTTAGGAGGTGTGCTACACCAATGACTCCATTCAGGAGCAGAAGATGGATTGGGCCAGCAATACCAATTTGCAGCAATGGAGTTCTGGGTTTGATCCTCACATGATGCCATCTACAATTGATTAGAAACATGACACATTTTTTTTTTCTCACCACAGCATTGTGGTGTCCTCTTGTGCATTGGCCACTACTGTATAGTGCACTGGAGAGTCATTCACAATATATGGCACCACAAAGTACTGCAGGCTTACCCAAAAATGTAAAGCATACCTAAAGCCAAACTGATTTTTTCTTTCATTTTCAAGTGAAAATCTCTCCAATATTCCCTAGCCAGTTATCACTGGAACTCTTCTGGTGGGAACTCATAATTTTATAATTTCCCATCACATTCTGTGCCAATAGTTAATGATCATCAGGAAAATGGTAAGGGTGAATCTCCAAGTCAGGTCAAAGATAGCAATAAAAACCATTAAATTGCTCATAGATCTAAAATATTTTTTTTATCTCTGTATCATCATCCCCTAATTCCATTAACTCAAAGAACATGCTCTAGAATACGCAGTTCAGTTTTGATCACCAGTTCTCAAAAAGGATATCGGGGAACTGGAGAAAGTGCAGAGAAGAGCAACCAAACTGATACGAGGCATGGAGGAGCTCAGCTATGAGGAAAGATTAGAGGAACTGAATGTATTCTCTCTAAGAAGAGGAGATTAAGGGGGGATATGATCACCATGTACAAATATATAAATGGTCCATATAGTAAACATGCTGTAAAGTTATTCACTTTTAAGGTCATCACAGAGAACAAGATGGTACGCTTTACATCTGGAGAAAATAAAAATATGGAAAGGCTTCTTCATAGTAAGAGCTATGAAAATGTGGAATAGACTCTGTCAACAGCTGGTTCTGTCCAGCTCAGTAGGTTGCTTTAAGAAAGGCCTGGATTCTTACCTAAATGCACAAAATATAACCATATACTAATATTTATTGATAAAATTAATACAGGGAATATCAGATTGCTTCTTGGGGGATCAGGAAGGATCCCCCCCCCCCCCCCCACTGCAGCAAATTGGATCGTGTTTTTCTTGGGGGTTTTTTGCCTTTCTTTGGATCAACTGTGGGTATAGGATTTGTAGGATGTATATGGTGGTTTTTGAATTGTATGCGTTTTTTTTTCTCTGCGGTTTGAATTGGATGGACTTGTTTTTTCCAACCAGAATAACTGTAACACAAAACCAAAATATGACTGGATGTGGTTTTGTGGGACCATCTCATGAACATCATTCAGCAGGATATTATCAGTGGACATGGATCTACAACTGTATCCAGCCAATTTATAACCAATTTAAATTGGATGTGCTGGCCAATAAGAGAGGAGGAATTGGACAGGAAAGGGTCCTGTGCGAGTTTGATCCGTGTGCGATGCTGTGCGTTGCGAATTCAGCTCCATATACTACTATAGAACACGGATTGAAAACGCAATCTCCCATTTACATCACTGCAATAGCTTCTGGGAAAGTGTTGCTGGGAATAAGTGGTGAAGAATGAAGTCCTTCCACTCTACTCCAGCTACAACTTTGCAGTAGATTCGCACCAACAAATGTAGAAATCGCACTTGTGTCTGAACTGAAAAAACTTGCATTGCAATCGTATTAAATTCACAGAAAATTTGCACCGCAGCAGTGTGAACCGAGTTTAATTATATAATTTAGGTGAAGTCTGGCCTGGACTATGATAGCCTATTAA
This sequence comes from Glandirana rugosa, assembly GCA_018402905.1. Classification (NCBI taxonomy): domain Eukaryota; kingdom Metazoa; phylum Chordata; class Amphibia; order Anura; family Ranidae; genus Glandirana; species Glandirana rugosa. The sequence continues at coordinate 387,005 of BLSH010118627.1, forward strand.
CTATGAAGTATTGGCCCACCCCAAACTTCATAAAAAATATATATTTTTTTTTCAATGAACACAATGTGTTCTCTGATTAAAGAAGACGATGATCATGAGATTGCTGCCCCTCCTCTCCACCTTGTCCAATCAGAGAATGCCTTATATTCATAAAAAAAAAAAATATATATATATATATATATATATATAAGGTGTCAGTGACTGGTGGCAGTGCCAAGTGAGTGACCCCTTGTAGTCATTGTACAGAGGGGAAGGCGCTCGGCACAGGACCTGGTAGATTGATGCCATCACTGTAGTAGCGCCAACTACTAAAGTAATTGTTAGCTTCCTCAGCGGCCCCTTTGGTACAAAATATGCATACTTGTCATACCTAGAGTTCAATTTTAAAAAGTAAGCACCAGTACTGGATTACTGTATCTCTTTTTCCACTTAAAATGTTGTGTGGTATTAGCATTGATCTATAAATACATTTATAGTAGATAATAACACAGTGACTTCTTATTACCCCGCCAACTGAAATGTACGCTCGGTCGTGGACTCCATTGACTTGTGATGAGAGAGGAGTGAGGATCGGGATGTCTGAGGGTAGGCTGGTCCTATACCATGCAAATCCAAAAACCTGAGACAGGACAGAGAACAAATGAATTGAGTTTAGCAAAGATTATTTATTATATATACGGACACAGCAGAAATGCAGACTTTACCTGTTTCATATCCTCAAAGGTAATGGGGTATTGGGTTACAAAGGGGTCACCCCTCGAGAAAACATCTAAAAGATCCACAAGCTCACCAATCTGTGCACATAAAAAAGACCAATGAGGATTCCAGTGTAAAAACAACATAGCCAACAGTGATTACTAGAAAAGGGCTATGAGCAAAGTCAACTGGAGGAGCAACTGTACATCAAATTTTATTAAATAATCAAGATTCTGTGTTAGGTGGTGATGGACCACCACAGAGGAATGATAATTCTATACTATGTGTTCCACTCAGCATTATAAGGTCAAGAGATTAATTAATAGGCTTCATCGTATTTTGAAAAATGAAAAAAACTTTGAGCCCAGTTTATCCAGATAGGCTCTCCATCCTCCTCAAGAAATTACCTTTAGGAATAGAGTAGCCCCTAACCTGGCGGAGAAACCTAAACATCCCAGACTGTTTAAGGGGCTGTGTGGCTTCTTCCCTTGTAGATGTGGGTAGTGTAAATTCACCCGTTCTAACACGTTCACTGAGTCACTGTACATTCTTTTATTATTTGTGAATTTATAACTTGCTCCACATGGAATCTTGTTTATTTACTGCAGTGCCCTTGTGGCCTGCAGTGCATTGGCAGGACCTCAAGAGCATTGCAGATTAGGGTCGAGGAGCACATTGCAAATATTAAAGAGGAGCTCCAGGCATTTTTGTGTTTATTAATAGTCAGCAGCTACAAAAACAGACACTCACCTGTCCCAGTATCCAGCGATGTGCTCACCCGAGCTGTTCCTTCCCTCGGTCTTCTTTCCCCGGCTTACTCCCTAAAGGACCTCGTCTGGGTGTTTATAACTGTCTATGGTGTTGTCGGATCATGTGTTCCTGTCCCCTGATGACATCAAATGCATCGGGCTGAGCAAATGATCTGACACCATGACGCACGCACACTGAACAGGGCGTTTGTGCTTCCATGTTTTGTGCTTGTAAATTTTTATGCTTGTATCATTTTAAAAATGAAAAAGGAGGATTTTTTCGAACTGTATTATACTATGTGGGGCCTTTTCTTTTAATATGGTCAGGGCATAACCACTGACCTCTTACACTTGTCATGTGGTAAGAGGCCAGTGGTTTATGTTGGTGGAGTAGAGTGTCACTGGCTGCACTATTTGTCATGGCTTTGACATTGCTCCATATGTTACATCAGCGGATGCAGGATTTGCATACAGTATATTTTATACTTTATATGAACTTTTTCATTTCACATGAACTTTTATCTAAATGGAGTTGTCATTTTTATTATTGTTTGAACATGTCACTTTTTTGCACAATTGAAATGCACTATATGTCTGTGATTTATATTTTGATATTGTATTTTTAAAGGGCTAGCACAGCACTGTGCTTCCATCATAGCCATATCTTTATCTAAGTCAGGTACTTACCTTATTCAGAGACACTAAACCATAGTAATATTTAGGAGTCGGAGGAGGAAAGGGTCCTTCTGGAACTGACTGGAACTGTAAAGTATTAGAATGATGATTAATACTAAGAAATGTAATCAACAGTAATTATATGTTTGTAAGAATCCTCTGCACTATCACCACTAGAAATACATTCAAAGAAAAAAAAAAACAACCCAATACTTAGAGCAGCCTTTCTCAACCTTTTCAACATGGAGGAACCCTTGAAATAATTCTCCGGTCTCAGGGAACCCCTTCTAAGAATTAAAAATCTACAACTCATGATACATTAGTGTGATGGTCAATGGGAAGAATGCTCCTTACACTTGGGGTCATTGGGAAGAATTCCCCCTTACAGGTAGCTAAAAAGATCAATGATGTCTTTGGGAATTTATCTGAGAGGTAGAAATTGACCATTGCTCAAGGGACCCCTAGCAATCTCTGGAGGAACCCTAGGGTTCCACAGAGTCATGGTTGAGAAACCCTGACATAGAATGTTCCCACATCCAATAATATACAGATATATAACAAAAGTACAACACCACCTCACAAAACTTTCCTCATCATGTGCACGTCTATATATATATTGGTGTGAAAATCTCTAATTTTGTTTATTTTTTGTGTTTCTTATATTTACCAATCACCTACTATCACAAAAAAATAAAATAAAATTGAACACATTTTTTGCAGTGAGGGAAAAAATTATTTGATCCCCTGCTGATTTTGTACATTTGTTCACTGACAAATAAATGGTCAGTCTTTAATTTTAATGGTAGGTTTATTTTAACAGTGAGAGACAGAACAACAACAAAAATATCCAGAAAAATGCATTGATTGATTGATTGCTTCTGTGGACCGGTGTCTTTTATACAGGTAACAAGCTGAGCTTAGGAGCACTCCCTTTAAGAGAGTGCCCCTAATCTCAGGCCCTTACCTTTATAGAAGACACCCGGGAGCCACAAATCTTGCTGACTGATAGGAGATCAAATACTTATTTCACTCATTAAAATGCAAATCAATTTATAACGTTTTTGCAATGCGTTTTTCTGGATATTTTTGTTGTTATTCTGTCTCTCACTGTTAAAATAAACCGACCATTAAAATTATAGACTGATCATTTCTTTGTCAGTGGGCGAATGTACAAAATCAGCAGGGGATCAAATACTTTTTTTCCCTCACTGTTAATGATACATAAAAATGTGTTCAATTGTATTTTATTTTTTTGTGATAGTAAGTGATTGGTAAATGTGAGAAACACAAAAATAAACAAAATTAGAGACTTTCACACCAATATATATAGATGGGCACTTGAGTTTTCTGAGGTTGTGCTGCACTTTTGTTTTTTATCTGTCTGGGTCCTTTCACACTGGGGCCCCCGTCCATTAGCGGTAAAGCTTCGCTAGTTTAGCGGCGCTTTACCGCTGTAATAGCGGCGCTTTGGCGCCACTATTTCGGGTGGCAGCGGGACACTTAACCCATAAGAAGGGTTAAAAGGGGGTTAAAAGCAGTGGCGCACGGTGCTTCCGAATCAGTGTGCCGGTGCTCTCCATTCTTCCAATGGCAGGGGCGGTGGAAGAGTGGTGTATACCCCGCTCCAGCACCGCCTCAAAGATGCTGCTTGCAGGAGTTTGTTTCCTCTCCTGCAAGTGCGCCGCCCCAGTGCAAAAGGACACACTGAATTTAATTAAGAGGCACTTTACAGATGCTATTTTTAGCTAAATAGAGCCTGTAAAGCGCCTCAGTGTGAAAGGGGTCTAAAAGTGCCAAATAATATTTTTTCTGTGCCCCACAGTGCAAATACTTATTCCTTAACTTATAGTCGCCACGCTGTGCTCCACCACCTGTCACACCATATGCTCACCTGGATGGTGGACCTACACAGAGATAGGTCACTCCGCGCTCTCACCTATATTAGGGGCTTCCAACCGCCAACAAGGGTCTCTCCAAATTGATCAACAAGCCACCATTCCTTTTGCTTTAAAAAAAGTAATTATGTCTATTTTGCTTCGTAGAACTCCAACCAAAACTTGTTTTCTTAGCTTTCCATACAGCGAAGACGTGAAGTTAAAACCCCATCATGTTTTTTGGCGTCACATCGTCCCCAGCACAGGAAGAAATAAAAACCTCATGCAGGTTCTAATCCTTGCTTGCTCTTTCCAAAACCAGGAAAAAAAAAAGTTGTTTGCTGGAGTTCTACTTGCTTACGAGGGATACAGATAACTGTCCATTTGAAAATGCCAGTATTGTTAACCTCTGAATTTGCATTTGTCAATCTTTTTTCAGTCGCGGCACTCTTTAAAAGTATGCAAAATCTGGAGACACCCCAGTCCAGAAAAATGTAAAAAACATAAATGTTACTTGTCAATAGGAAAACTGAATCCAAGACAGTGCACACAATCACTTTGATGAAATTAACTTCACCTTAGAGGTCATCAGAGCCCCCCATCAGAGGCCCCCTTTATATCAGAGATCACCTATTGAATCAGAGTCCCCCCCATCACATTACAGCATGCCCTTCACATCAGAGGCCCCCTTTATATCTGAGAACACCTATTGCATCAGCGTCCCCCCATCACATCAGAGCCCCTCCCCCCTATCATATTAGAGCACGCCCTTCACATCAGAGGCCCCCTTTATATCTGAGAACACCTATTGCATCAGCGTCCCTCCATCACATCAGAGCCCCTCCCCCCATCACATTAGAGCATGCCCTTCACATCAGAGGCCCCCTTTATATCAGAGATCACCTATTGCATCAGACCCCCCCCCCCCCCATCACA
>BLSH010118627.1:398584-419155 GCA_018402905.1 Glandirana rugosa
CCTGTGTAATAAGTCTGACCTAGTACCGAAGGGTCGTCCCAACGACCGACATCAACAGATTCGACTCTCACAGACATGTAAGGGAAAGTGTGACGGGTTTCGGTCGTGATTGTTAGGGGGGAGGGGGGGTTTGTGTGTGTGTCTGTCCTCTCCTCTCTCCCGTACTAGACGTGGAGAAGGAAGGTGGGGATGGGGAGACACAGACCGGTGTGAGGGTAGGGGCCGGGACACGGAGACTTTTCCTTTCACCCCCGGTCTTTAAACTTCAGGTCGTCGGAGTCTATGTAGACCTACTGAGGGTTCCCCACTCACTCGAGTGGTAGGTAGGGACAGACACTGACTTCTGATTTACCTAACTGTATTCACGCAGAGGCAGGAGAGAGAATTGGGGTGGGGGGGAGAGTTCAGTCACAGACAGGGATGGATGGTGAGCTCACTCACCCCTTGGGAGTCATCCAGATGTATCTGAGGCTGCTGGACTTCAAATTTCTGGCCCCCACTTTCCTTTTCAGAGGCACAGGGCCGGGGATGGGAGTGTGGCCAGACACAGAGGGGTAGGGGTGGAAGGAAGAGGTGCAGATCATGCCCTCTCTCCTCTCCTGTCTGTGTGTGTGTTTGGGGGGGAGGGGGGATTGTTAGTGCTGGCTTTGGGCAGTGTGAAAGGGAATGTACAGACACTCTCAGCTTAGACAACTACAGCCAGCAACCCTGCTGGGAAGCCATGATCCAGTCTGAATAATGTGTCCGGGTTTCAGGCAGTCTGAAACACATGATTGCAAACCCAAACTGTCCAGGGGAATCCCGGACAGGAGACAACCCTAGCGCAAAGGCAGGCGTCCCAATACTTTTGATAATATAGTGTATGTCATTTTTCTTTTACTAAAATTTTTTATTGAAAGTTTTCAATATAACAAAAGTGGTAGAAAACGGTACAGAAATGAAATAGTATCATTTTTATATGTTATAAGGGGATAGCACATTACCAGAGGTCCTCTGGGCTGCACGCTTCGCAGTAAAGTAAAGGCTTTTGTAGCATTGTCCGCTGAAACAAATAATAAAAAGCCATTTAGTATTAAGAATCATTACAGACCGGTTCTAGTTACAATCTTTCCTTCTGCATTTTGCATGTTACACAGTTTCATTACTAATGAGTCATATCAGTCATGGGCTGGGACAGTCACTTCCCCAATCAAACATCCGTCTTCTGCTCCCTATTACAGACTGCTTCATACAAGCTCCATACAGGGGAATTTACCTTCTCTTATGTCTTAGGCTGCATTCCCTGTATAGCATTTTCTGAATGCTCACAAATCACTTAAAAAACACGGGTTGTGCTTGTGGTACCATTCATTGTTAATGGCACCACAAACGCAGCAAGCAGACTCGCATTTTCCATGCAAAGCGTGTGGCAAAACTCTAGGCCTAAAAAAGAAGGCACATGAACTACTTTGCATAGGCAGCCCATTGAAGCTAACTGGTTCCCCTATGCGTGTAGCCAGAGGCATAACTAGAACCTTCAGGGCCCCGGTGCAAGAAATTATGAAGGGCCCCCTGACCCCTGGCCAGGGCCCTTCCCTCTTCCCACTGATCCTGGGGCCCTTTACTCCTATCGTGGGTCCCTTTATTACGGTACTGCAGTGGGGCCCTTTCACAAGTTCTGCAGCAGGCCCCAGGGGGGCCAGGGAAGCACACAGGGGCCCTGGGAACAGCAGAAGACAAGTAAACTGGATAGAGAAAAATGGAGGAGATTGGGTCCTCTAAATGCCACCCCCACCATCCCTCATATTCAGGTGTACAAGGGAGGCACATGGGCCCCCTGGACCATGGGGCCCGGTTGCAGTTGCAACCCCTATCGTTACGCCCCTGCGTGTAGCATGACAACATGCAAAAACATACATCCGCGATGCCTCGTGTTGCTCATTATAGTGTGAACGTGTCCCTAAGGCTACCCTTTAACCGCTTGCCGACCGCTGAACGGCAATTGACGGCAACAGTGTGGCGCACCTGCGCAAATCGCCGTCATATGACGGCGGCTGCAAGATCCCACCCAGCGAGCCCACGCCGCCGGAGGCGTGCCCGCGCGCTCACTGTGTCCGGGGAGGGCCAGGGAGCGGGTGCGGCGCATTCGATCTCCGCCGGCCACCCGCGATGCCCCCCCCCCCAGAGTGAAAGAACGGAGGTCCGTGTAAGTAAACACGGACCTCCGTTCTGTGAGGGGGGAAGGGCTGTGATCACAGCCTTCCTCTACATGGAAGCTGTGATCACTTCCCTTCCCCAGCTAGGGCAGTCCCCACACAGTTAGAACACGCCCAGGGAACACAGTTAACCCTTAGAGCGCCCCCTGCAGGTTAACCCGTTCACTGCCAATGGCATTTACACAGTAATCAGTGCATTTTTATAGCACTGATCGCTGTATAAATGCCAATGGTCCCAAAAAAGTGTCAAAATGTTCCGACATGTCCGCTGCAATATCGCAGTACCGCTAAAAATCACAGATCGCCGCCATTACTAGTAAAAAATAAAAAAACATAAAAACCCCAGAAATGAATTCTCATCATCCGTAAACGCGGCCACTTTTGCACAAACCAATCAATAAACGCAGATTGTGATTTTTTTTATCACAAATATGAGGAAGAATATAAATCGGCCAAAAACGGTGAAAAAAAATGTTTTTTTATATTTTTTTTTTTGGATTTGTATTTTAGCAAAAAGTAAGAAATTTGTTTTTTTTTTGCAAAATTGTCGCTCTTCTTTTGTTTATAGCGGTGATCAGAAATGACACAGAGGGGATCAAATACCACCAAAAGAAAGCTCTGTTTGTGGGAAAAAAAGGACGCAAATTTAGTTTGGGTACAATGCCGCACGACCGCGCAATTGTCAGTTAAAGCGACGCAGTGCCGAATCGCAAAAAGGGCTCTGGTCCTAAAGGGGGAAATCCTTCCGGGGCTGAAGTGGTTAAAGAAGTGCTCACCCAAAGACGGAACGCGTAAGGGTGGAGCAAAGACAGCGACGTCATCGCGTCCGCCAGCTTGACTCGGGCGAGAGAACAGCGGTTCTTTAGTACTTGCTGTTCCCAATCTCCATCCCAGATAGCAAGTATTGCCACATATTTCTGCCAGTGTTGAATGGTAAGTCTTGTTAACTTGCTGCACATTTGTACACTTGTACAAATTCTAGCACAAGTTCTAGTTGACATTTTTCCAATTTGTAACAAATTTGTGTGGCAAGTCTCTAGCAAGAGCTCTGCAAGTTACAGCGACCCCTGTGGTGGGATGACTGTTGCACAACATAACTGAACCAGAACTTGCAACAGACTTGCAGAATGTTAGCAAAGAAAGTTGCTCTGCCCCCAGCACACCCCAAAGCACCTTGTCCCCATGGGGACAAGGGCTTCTTCCCCACAACCTGTGGTTGTGGGGGTCTGCGGGCGGGGGCTTATCAGAATCTGGAAACACCTTTAACAAGGGGGTCCCCAGATCCTGCACCCTTCTATGTGAATGAGTAGGGGTACATTGTACCCCTACTCATTCACCAGAAAATGTGTCACATAGAAAAAAAAACACAGACACGGTTTTAGACAATTCCTTTATTAAAAATCCCAAAATGATGACCCCAGATGTAAATCCATTGTCAATCACGCCGCCAGCCAGACCGCCGCACACGCAAAAAAAAAAAATATATATATCCTCACTCGTCGAAGGCTAACCACAGCCTGCCCGCTCCTCAGTCTAACAGTTCTTAAAGCGGTTGTTTCCCCTACAAAAAAACACCTGCAAGGCAAAGGCATAATGAGCTAGTATGCCGCATACTAGCTCATTATGAAATATTTACCTCAGAACGAAGCTCCTGCAGGTCCGCCCGGTCCCCGAGGAGGGAGCTGCCATCTTCCCTCCGTGGATTCTTTTGGGTATGCGGCTCCGGTGCTGTGAGTGGCCAGAGCCGCGACACGTCACTCCCGCGGGAGCCAGTCTTTACGGCTGACTTTTTGGCAGGGTCCGGCGCTATGCCTGGACATCACTGATGTCAGCGGTGCTTGCAGTGAGAATATCTCCTAAACCGTACACCAAAAAGCGCATAGGTGTGAACGTAGGTTAAGGGGACATCATCTAAGAGAGATAACTAGATTTGCTTGCTTGAGGGAGGGAAGGACTGTCCAATCACATGACCGCTATGATTGGCTGCCACAGTGGTCACATGATTGGAAGCCGGTCCCACCACTTCCAGATCAATACTAGAATCTGGGAGCTGTCTATGGCAGCTCGGTCACTGTGCTGGGAGCATGTAGTGGGAGCGCTCAGAAACCTTGCCCGTTCATAGATGCATATGTGCAGCATGTGGCGGTTAAGCTCACAATCTTTTACCGTTGGGCATATACGCAATGTAGGCAGCAGAGGGTTAGAAAAGTGCTGACTGTCTTGCAATATAAATAGTCACAGCAGCTGCCTGAACTCAGCATTATTAAACACTGCGATGTCTGCTACTGACCTGGTCCAAAGTCCACAGTGGCAAGGAGCCCCTGCAGGGTCCCACACCTGAGTTCTTTATTCGTGTTGCCATCGGTTGTGAACAGAACGACATCATCGCCCAGGTAGATTCGGAAGATGGTCAGCAGATGGCGCAGGTAGCTGTAATCACAGGCATGAAAGCTGCCGTACTCGTTCTCCACCTGCAGGAGACGACATAAAAACCCACGATAACATATCAAAAAATATCAGTGCTTTTTTCTTTTACATTAAGCGGAACTTCGCTCACTCAATCAACATTGACTATTTTGAATCCTTATGCTGCTAGCATTATTAACCACTTGCCAACCACCGACCGGCGTCTAACGGCGACAAAGTGGTTGGATATCGCAAACCGCCATCATATGACGGCGGCTGCGAGATCCCGCACTGTGAGCACACGTGCCGCTGGAGGCGCGCTCGCACGCTCACTGTGTTCTGGGGGGGCCAGGGAGTGGGTAGGGCGGATTCGATCTCCGCTGGCTACCCGCGATGGCCCCCCTGCAGTGAAAGAACGGGGGTCCGTGTATGTAAACACTGATCTCCGTTCTGACAGAGGGGGAATGGCTGTGATCACAGGCTTCCTGTATATGGAAGCTGTGATCACTCTCCTCCCCCTGCCAGCCCAACCCCCATACAGTTAGAACACACCCAGGGAACACAGTTAACCCTTAGAGCGCCCCCTGAAGGTTAACCCCTTCACTGACAATGGCATTTACACAGTAATCAGTGCATTTTTATAGCACTGATCGATCGCTGTATAAATGCCAATGGTCCCAAAAAAGTGTCAAAATGGTCCGACGTGTCCGCCGCAATATCGCAGTACCGCTAAAAATCACAGATCGCTGCCATTACTAGTAAAAAATAAAAATAAAATGAAAATCCCAGAAATTAATTCTCATCATCCATAAACGTGGAAACTTTTGCGCAAACCAATCAATAAACGCAGATTGCAATTTTTTTTTACCAAAAATATGAGGAAGAATATAAATCAGCCAAAACCGTTGAAAAAAAAAGTTTTTTTTTGTTTTTTTTTTGGATTTGTATTTTAGCAAAAAGTAAGAAATTTATGTTTTTTTTGCAAAATTGTCTCTCTTCTTTTGTTTATAGCGGTGATCAGAAATGACGCAAAGGGGATCAAATACCACCAAAAGAAAGCTCTATTTGTGGGAAAAAAAGGATGCAAATTTTGTTTGGGTACAAAGTTGCACGACCACACAATTGTCAGTTTAAGCGTCGCAGTGCCGAGTCGCAAAAAGTGCTCCGGTCCTAAAGTGTGAAATCCTTCCGGGCGTGAAGTGGTTAAATAGATAGGAAGATATATCATTTACTTGTTTTAAACGTTTTTTTTTTTTTACATTTCTTTAGTTACTTCCTGGCCTTTTGCCTAGGCAAATTATTTCATACATTCCAGGAGACTTCGGAGGAGTGGAGGGGTTTTCTCAGCTAAGGTGTCCCTCCTGTCTGCATGCCTGAGCTAAGGGCAGATGGATTCCAGGACGTAAATTCTACATGAATCATCTGCCCTTACTCAAGATGGCCACAGCCAGTGTCCCGTCAGATTAAGCGACCCGTCAATTCCAGTAACATAAGTGATGTTCAGTTGTGGCCATCTTGGTACACCCTGCACTCGTCCACAGTAAGGATACAGTGAGAAGGCGGCAAGCGGACATCTTTTTACACTCATCGGAGTTTTGCAATTCACACTTATTTTTAACAATAAACGCAGCTTATATAGTGAAATACAGGATTGGAAAATACGTCACACTGTTTTGATGTTGAATTGTAAAAGCAGCAGTGTTCTGTCAGATCAGCAAACCTGTGAGATCAGCAGGCTTGCCGCTGCCTTTAAAATTCACCATCAAAACTGTCTCACAGACTTCAACATACTGTATTTCACTATATAAGCTCAGTTTACTGTTAAAAATAAGTGTGAGATGCAAGACTTGGGTGGGTGTAAAAAGATGTCCGATTGCCGCCTTCTTACTGTATGCTTACTGTGGACGAGTGCGGGGTGTACCAAGATGGCTGCATCTGAATGGCACTTCTGTTACAAGAATTGACAAGTCGCCTAATCTGACGGAACACCAGAAATGCTAGGGAGGTGTTTTTGTGAGTGATTTCTCAGCAACATAATGCATGGAGACATGGATGGATGCGGGAGTTTGCTTTGAATATGAAAAAAATCAATTAAATAGTGCTTTTGGTTGTTGATCTTTGGTAGGTAAAATAGACGTAACTCCTAAATTGATAGCATTCCATTTGCTCCATGCAAGGCACATAATAAACAATTGCCGCTTTTTTCCAGAAAATACCATCTTCAACATTTTTTGTTATCCCTTTTGCTACAGACCTCCTCCAACTTCTTTCAGCCACTTCCTGTCCACATGCATGGTTGATAGCATATCATTGCACTGGACCACCTTCCTGATTGTGACAATAGTGGACCACGCCTGTGCAATGTGTGTCACAGCCACTTCATTTATTCTTTAATGGACTCTGCAAGTACCGAATACTTTCACCCCCTTCCTGCCCAGGCCAATTTTCAGCTTTCAGCGCTGTCGTGCTTTGACAATTGCACGGTCATGCAACACTGTACCCAAATGAAAATTTTATCATTTTTCACACAGATAGAGCTTTCTTTTGGTGGTATTTAAAGTAGAACTATGGGCAAAACTTCTTTTTTTTTTTCATTTTGGATAAAGTATAAAGTTATAATCCCTGTCAGATTTTTTTTCGCCATCTCTGTCCCATTGGGGAGATTTCCCATCACTTCCTGCCCCATAGCAAAAAAGGACGTGAGAGGATATCTCTGCAAATTAATGGAATTTCTTGGGGACCCCCAGCTCACCAGAACTAATGCCCCCATTGGAAGATTTCCCATCTATTACTTTTCTGGGGACAACCCAACATTTGGGATTTTCTTTACTTTCACTTTTAATGATGATGGTAAACAGGACAAATAGAGAGGGTGAATCTCCTTAGCGGGGGCACAGACAGCAATAAAAACTGACAGGGGCTCTAATCCCTCCCCACTCTATCAAAAACAAAAAAAAGGTTTGCCCTTAGTTATACTTTAATTGCCAGTGGGTTTTTTTATTTTTTGCTAAAAATTTTTAAAAAAAGACCAAAAATGTTGAAAAAAAAAAGTTTTGCTTTGTTTCTGTCAGAAAATTTTGTAAACAGATAATTTTTCTTCTTAACTGATGAGCACTGATGAGGCGGCACTTGTGGGCACTGATGAGGCATTAATATGTCACACTGATGGGCACTGATATGTGGTACTTATGGGCAATGATAGGCAGCATGAATGGGCAGCACTGATGAGCACACACTAATGGGCACTGAAAGGCAGCACTGATAGGCACAGATTGGTGTCACTGATGAGCACTGTTTGGTGTTACTGATGGGCACTGATTGGTGTCACTGATAAGCACTGATTGGTGTTACTGATGGGCACTGGTTGGTGTCACTGATGGGCACTGATTGGTGTCACTGATGGGCACTGATTGGTGTTACTGATGGGCACCATCGGCTCTTCACCAAGATCGGGGTCTGGACACGGCTCGCCAACAATCGCCGCGCTGTGAGCCGACACTGGGGCGACATCGTATGACGTTGTCCCAGAATGAGAGGGGATCCCGCCCCCCATCATTTTACTATTCAGCGGGGCGAAAAATGCCTGTTGCTCAAAACAGTACAAGGCAGAATTGAGCTTTTTTTTTACCCATAGACTTCAATGGAAACTTGTAAAAGGCATGACCTGAGCTTTATTCAAGCATTTCATCGCACAGTTTCTGCTCAAACAGCAGCTCTTTGCCCCTTTTTCAACAGCACTCCATGCCTTTTAGTTGAAAAAAGCCAGACAGAAGCTGCAAAAATGTGCAATTCTGCTCCAAAAAATGCTCAAAAAATCTTAAAAAAAACGCTTGAAAATGTTACGCTTTATGAATTGAGCGCAATGGAGGAGATTTACTGAAACGGGTGCACTCGTAATCTGGTGCAGCTGTGCATGGTAGCCAATCAGTTTCTAACTTCTGCTTGTTCAATTAACCACTTCAGCCCCAGAAGGATTTACCCACTTCCCGACCAGGCCATCTTTTGTAATACTGCACTGCGTCACTTTAACTGACAATTGCGCGGTCGTGCAACACTTTTTTTCCCCCACAAATAGAGCTTTCTTTTGGTGGTATTTGATCACCTCTGCTGATTTTATTTTTTGCGCTATAAACAAAAAAAAGCAACAATTTTGAAAAAAAACATCAAAACATTTATTCATTTATTTAGGCCAATATGTATTCTGCTACATATTTTTGGTAAAAAAAATCGCAATAAACATATATTGATTGGTTTGCGCAAAAGTTATTGCGTCTACAAAATAGGGGATAGATTTCTGGTATTTTTATTGTTTTTTTTTTTACTAGTAATGGCTGCGATCTGCGATTTTTAGCCGGACTGCAATATTGCGTAGGACAGATCGGACACCTAACTGACATTTTTGACACTTTTTTTGGGAACCGGTGACATTAGAACAGTAATCAGTGCTAAAAATATGCACTGTTATTGTACTAATGACACTGGCAAGGAAGGGGTTACCATTGGGGCAATCAAGGGGTTAAATGTGTTCTCTGTTTGTGATTACTAACTGTATGGGGGATGTGTGACTGGGGAAACGTACAGATTTGTCTCCCTGCATGGCAGAAAGGAAGGATCTGTGTGATCTTCCCTGTCAGAGTGGAGATCTGCCTTGTTTACACAGGCAGATCCCTGTCCTGTCACTGCGGGGAACAATCGTGGGGCGACCTGCAAACATCGAGTCTGCCGGACCTTCTGACTGGCTCCCCCACTGGCCAATGGGAGCGCGCGCGCACGCCTCCAGCAGCGCGCACGCGCCCACAGAAGCGGGTGCATGAGCCGACGTACACCTACAGCGACTAGCGGTAACGAGCCACCTTGCCGCAGTATAATGATGGCGGCTGGTCGGAAAGTGGTTAAGCTTCGGCAATAAAACCTGGAAGCTGATTGGTTTCTTTGAAGAGCTGCACCAGATTTTGCACTCTCCTGTTTTAGTAAATAACCCCCAATGTCTGTTAAAGACAACATGCAGAGATTTTACATGTCACCTGGACACTGATGATGTTTCCTCCATTGCAGTACAGGCGTGGCTGGATTTTGGGGAGCAGGACGGATAGCCAGGAGTCCACAGCAGTTAAGTAATCTGGAATTACAGTGCATGATAAATGGAGTGAATACAGAAAGTCTGGATTACTCACATCTGTTTGCATGCATGAAAGAAGAGCGCCTGTACGGCAGTTGCTTACCTGGATCTGAGGTCCGCAGAGCTATGTCTTTCTTATTCAGGAGCCAGGCTGGGAGCCCCCCCTAATACAGAAAACAGCATTGAGGAAACTGTGTTAGAATTTGTGCATTGTCACTGCTCTAATGTTTGGGTCCCAAGGGGCCAAGATCAAAAGTGAAATTATAGAAAAAAAAAAAAAGTCCAAAACATCTTCAATACTGATGCTAATTCACACAGTAAAGCCTCATACACACACGCGCCAATTGTCGTACGACCGCACGTCCAACTTTTGTCCAAATTGGTTGTTGGCGGTTGTGTCTAGCGTACAGACGGTAGTCAAGTAATCGTCCAACAAAGAATGTAGTGGTGTGTTACGAACGTTTAACGAGGAAGTTCATGTGAATTACGGATGCAGGTTTACACAGCTGAACACTTCCTGGATTCCGAGCATGCGTGTTTGCACTTCCAACTTTTTTTGGGCCAACTTCTGTATACATGAGCCGAAAATTGGGCAACGCCTTGTTGGCCAACAAAATTTTTCTAGTCTTGTCAGCCAACTTCTGTTATTGGAAATTGGCTGCTGAATCGTGCGTACTAATGGGCGGATTATCGGACAACAGGCTGTTGTATGACCGTTGTTGGCCGATAATCATACCGTGTGAATGGGCCATAAGGCATGAAACACCAACGCGTTTTGGTGGCTCTATGATAACCCCCCCCCCTTTTCTTCAGGGCTCAATTATTGCATGTAATTAGAGGGATGCAAAAACGGCACAATCACCATAAGGAATACATCATTATTTCCAGTAACAGTAACTGTACCATTTTTGAGTCCTTCTAATTGCATACAATATTTGAGCCCCGAAGCTCCCAAGATGCAATGGCTGTTTTATGCCTTCTTGTATAAAATAACACCACTAGTAAGGATTTTTGGATTCTTGGTTCCGTGTTCAGGCAGGGTTCTCTTTAGACTTGCGGGAGGAAATGCTTGACCCACAACTTCCAGATTTTGAAAAAAAAATGCGTTGGAATAAAATATGAAGAAAAAAGGGGTACCTTCGCCCCTAACATATGGAACAAGAAGATTTTTGGGAGAGGTTGGAATGGACTTTGATGGTACCATACAAGAGGCTGGGAAACAGCAGTTATAAAAAATATATAAATATTTATATATTTTTATAACTGCTGTTTCCCAGCCACTTGTATGGTACCATAAAAATCCATTCCAGCCAATCAGCTTCCAGATTTTATCAAAACTGATCACTCTATCCAGTAATTTTGCAGGCAGCTTTTTGTAAATGAAGGTCTCCTTGATTTGGTTTTTACATTTAGGAAGGCTGTTTTTTTTTTAAGTGTTCAGTACAGCTTGTGAGAGTTACACTATGCCCAGTGGGCCCCCTTACCATGTCCCACTCCGCACAGATGTAAGGTCCGGGCCTCAGGATGACGAACAGGCCGAGTTCCGCAGTCAGGTTCAGAAAACGCTCCAGGTCACGATCTCCATCAAAATTGAACATCCCGGGCTGAGGTTCATGGAAATTCCAGGGAACATATCTAGAAAGAGATGACCGTGTGCTTATGTGTCAGTCCACCAATGCTGCAATTCCAGTTATAAGCAGATGCTGGAGGGTTAAATCATCTACCAGATTTTCTTTTTTATTGCATAGATTTTATTGAAATTTTTACACAATTTTTAAAGGACATGATAAAAAAAGGAATCAAGCAAAAAGAAAGAGCTTCCTGCAATCCACATCCCGCTACCACCTCCAGAAAGTAGTGTAGGAAAAGTACAGGTAAAGCATGGAGGCTCTGATATTGGTACAAGAGTAGTACAGAAATAACTCCATAAAATGGAAATAGGAATGGCATTGGCTTCATCGGTCAGATGGCACAAGAACATAAATAGGTCAATATTTATTCTCTAACAAGAGGCTGATAGTTGCCTAATGCAGTGTTTCTCAACCTTTTTTCAGTCAAGGCAGAGGTGTAACTAAAACCTTCAGGGCCCCGGTGCAGGAAATTATGAAGGCCCCCCTGACCCCTGGCCAGGGCCCTCCCTCTTCCCACTGATCCTGGGGCCCTTTACCCCCATCACGGGTCCCTATATTACGGTACTGCAGCGGGGGCCCTTTCACAAGTTCTGCAGCGGGCCCCCTTTCTGCCATCTTCGGGCCTCCCCATGGGGGTGAAATGCCAGGGCCCGGTCCCAATTGCAATGTTTGCAATCCTGATAGTTCCCTCACTGGTGTCAGTAGTTTTTAATCTTTATTTTAATTGTATTTTTTTTTTTTTATCATTTCATTTTATTTATTTTACAATTTTATTTTTACAATTCTTTTTAGAAGCTTTGTTGGGGGCTTTGATGAGATATCAGGGGTCTAAACAAACCTCAGCTCTCAATCTCCATCTGTGTAGCCTCAGCTGCACAGAATGAATGGACAGGAATAGCTGTGTACTGAGCCTCCCATTCAATCAGAAACGGAAGTATAGTAAAAACAGTTTACTATGGTTCCGTTATGAAAGAACCATTTGGTACCAATCACTGACTCATTCAGAAAAGGAAGGAGCGGGTAAATTACAAATTTACTGACCCGTTCCCATCTCTCCATCATGACTCATCTTCTACAGCAGCTGGCAGGAGAGAGGGGGGAAGACAGCAGCTCTGTGGGGGGACCAGGGAAGCACACAGGGACCCTGGGAACAGCAGAAGACAAGAAAACTGGATAAAGGAAAATGGAGGAGATTGGGTTCCTCTAATTGCCGCCCCGCCATCCCTCCTATTCAGGTGTGCAAAGGAGGCACATGGGCCCCCTGGACCATGGGGCCCGGTTGCAATTGCAACCCCTATCGTTACGCCCCTCAAGGCACCCTTTAAAATTATAGACAATCTCAAGGTACCCTTTAAAATGATGGATAGTCTGGAGGCATCCCATTCTAAAATGTAAAAAACTATTCTAATGCAGCAACATCCACACACATAGGACACCCAACATTAGAGGTGAGTTTTTCTTCCAAATCAATACACTTTTGCACACAGGTACTGACTAGTATTCCCATGTTTCTCTTCTCCCTCTATTTTTCTCCATCACTCAGGTAATGTGACCCCAGTGCTGAGGGAGAGATGCACGGAGGGTCAAACAAGGATGTTGTGGAGGCAACAGACATCCTCCTTAACAATTGATGACGTTGGTCATTGGTTGTTAGGATGCCAGTGTGTAGAAAGTCATAATGATACATAATAAAAACCTGTGGCATTGTGTAACTAAAAGGCTTCATCCACCCACAGGCTTGTATAGAATTGTTGAACAATTTTTAGGCATTTTGCCAAGACACCCCTGAAGAAACCTCAAGGCACTCCGAAGGGCCTGGGCACCCTGGTTGAAAAAGGCTGATCTAAAGTATAGCACCCTTGCAAATAAACATTATGGGGTGGATTTACTAAAGGCAAACAGACTGTGCACTCTGCAAGTGCAGTTTCTTAGTAAATGAGGGGAAGCTCTGCTGAATTCCATCATCCAATCACGTGCAAGCAAAAATGTAGTTTTGTTTTATTTTCCTTGCATGTGAATGGCTATTCTTTGCAAGGTGAAGCCTTACCTCATCTAATAAGCTCTGGAACAACTGCACTTGCAGAGGTGCAGCTGCACTTGCAAAGTGCACAGTCAGTTTGGCTTTAGTATAAATCCATCTAAGTGTGTGGCAAATGTAGGGTGCTTTTAGGTGCATTCCACTTGCATGTGCCATCAGTTTTGGGTGCTTCTGAGATCATTCACGGTATATTCCAGGGCGCCTGCTTCAAGCTGCTTTTGTATTGCCATTGACTTGTATGGCTATAAAAGCATCTCCGATACCAAAAAAAGGACTTTCACGCAGGTCTTTAAAGAGGAAGTTATCTTTTTTTTTTTGTTTGTTTCTTCCCTGCAAAGTAAAGGCATAATGTGCTAGTATGCATTGCATACTAGCACATTATGTAACACTTACGTGCAAACGAAGCCTGCGTCATCCCTGCTGGAGGCTGTATCTGTCATCACCTGTCTTCCTTCTGGGGGCTGAGGAATCCGGCTGTGTGACTGGCCAGAGCCGTGTGACGCGGGAACCGTAGCCACGGGCCACGCTTTTGAAGAAACAGACATTCCTTCAGAGCGCATGCGCTGATGACATCATCGGCGCAGTATACAGTGAGTATCTCCTAAATGGCGCCCGTTTAGAAAATATATTTACAGTGCCTATAGGTAAGCCTTATTCTAGCCTTACCTATGTGTACAAAGTATACAGGAAGGTTTACTTCCTCTTTAACATGATCCTTATTTTGAATGCTCAGAACGCAGGTCTTCTGAGCTCTGAGTATTCCTCCCTGAACACATGGGACCCTAAGGCCCCGTTCACACTGAGCCGCGGGTCCGTTAGCGGTAAAGCGCAGCTCATTCTAGCAGCGCTTTACCGCTGTTTAAGCGGTGCTTTTGCACCACTTTTCGCCCACTAGCAGGGTGCTTTTAACCCCAAATAAGGGGTTAAAAACTTGTGTTTCGGCGCTTCCGAATGGCTTTTCAGGTGCTTCGGAAACGCTGCCCATTCATTGCAGTGGGCAGATGCTGCATGTAGGATTTTCCGGACATCCCGCAAGCGCACCGCCCGCATGTGAAAGCACCCATTGCACAGAATGGGAGGCAGTTTTCAGGCGCTTTACAAGCGCTATTTCTAAAACGCCTGAAAACTGCCTCAGTGTGAAAGGGGTCTAATTGAGATTACCACTCGGTAGAGCGTTCAGCCCCGTCCAGCCTCAGCCTTCCTCTAGACCAGGAGTGTCCAACCTGTGGGCCAAGACGGCTATGAATGCCGCCCAACACAAAATCATAAACGTACTTATAAATGTTGATTTTTGTTACTTCATCCATCCAACCAGATATTGGTGCATTAGTTTATCAAAAACAAATTTGTCTCAAATATTGCACAAGTTTTATGTTGCCCGCTTTTACTTTTATAATAAAAAAAAATTACAAAAAAATGAAGTTTTATTACTCAGATACATTATCAATGATCTTGTGATCTGCCCGACTTTTTCTGCTCATTGGCTCTCCTTATTGTTAGAGTATTTAATGTGCAGCCCAAGACAAGTCCTCTTCTTCCAATGTGACCCAGGAAGGTCAAAGGGTTGGACACCTCTGCACTAGACTTTGACAGGCTGCAAGCAGCGGGCTGGACGCTGCACCTATCCCTCCCGGGCACACTAAAACGCCAGGAGGGAAGCACAGCAGCTAAATGCCCCGTGTGCAAGAGGCCCAAGACTATAGTAACAAACTGAAGCTACAAAAGAAAAGACAGGAAAGCGCAAGCACCTAGAGCAGTGATGGAGAACCTTGCCACCCTAGATGTTTTGGGACTACATTCCCATGATGCTCATGCACTCTGCAGTGTAGCTGAGCATCATGGGAAATGTAGTTCCAAAACTAGCGCATTACCAAAAATTTATTGAAAGATATAAAACTGGTATGAATGGATACTCACAAAATGAAACATGAGAGAGCGTGTAAACCAGAAGATGCCATACAGTGCAGGATACGCGTACTCCAACAACAACCCGCAATGCTGGCAAACTGACGCGTTTCGGGGCACGCCCGCTTCCTCAGAGCTAAGCTAAGCTCTGAGGAAGAGGGTGCGCCCCTGAAATGCGCCTGTTCTTTTTATAGCCATCTTGGTTCGCAGGTTGGACACTTATGGGGTTTTTAGTAATGCACTAGGTGCTTGCACCTACCTGTCTGTTCTTTTGTAGCTTCACATTGGGTTCTCCAATCTAAGGGGTCTGCGTCCACCAAGCATTTTGGATCTGTTGTCTTACAGTCCTTTTCAATGTGGAGGACCTCCGAGCAATGGCAGCCTGTCCATTAGGGGCGCACGGCCGCCGCCCCCCCCCCCCATCCGCGCCCCCAGCCCTCTGATCTACATACAGGGCACCGGACTATGGATTCCAATGGTCGGGTGTGTTTTTTTGAAGCATGTGATTAGAGCCAGAGACTCCATAGGCTTCAAAAAAGGGTGGGCTCGGGGAGCAGAACATTGCACCCCGATCCCACCCGGTTGTGTGACGATAGCGAATATTCTGTATTTTCACGCTAAATCTCCTCCCCGTCAATCAGTAAATCTCCTCCCCGCACCTAGATGGGGTCTGCCATGCTGGAGGACACCGGAGCCGCTGCCCGCAGCCCGCCACCCACCACCTAGATGGGGTAAGTGCCGGACCGACTGGCAGACATGGGGGGGTTTGGTAGTGCTGCACCGCTTTTCTTTGTATAGTAACAAACTGAAAGTAACAAAAAAAGAATTGTGAAAAACACGGATGAACCTCAGTGCGGTGAGAAGAGAAATACGCTTACACCTGAACAGCATTGAGTCCTGTCATGTACATCTTCAGCAGGCGGTCCTTCCAGTAGACGGGTGGCACTCGGAAGTAGTGGATGCTCCCTGAAATGTATCGGAAGCACTTCCCATCTTTCAGGAAGCAGTCTCGGACATAGTCGATGGTGAATGAAGGGTCACCTCGGACCTGGAGAAAACAAAAGAATATTGGGGTTGATTTACTAAAGACAAATCCACCGTACACTACAAGAGCACTTGGAAGTGAAGGCATTGTAAATCCGAGGAGAAGATCTGAAATGAGGGGAAGCTCTGCTGATTTCTATCATCCAATCATGTACAAGCAAAAATGCTGTTTTTTATTTTCCTTGCATGTCCCCCTCAGATCTATAGCGACTGCACTTCTCAGATCTATAGCAACTGCACTTCCAAGTGCACTTGTAGTGTAAAGTGAATTTTCCTTTTGTAATTAAACCCCATTGTGATGGTATCTTTATCAACACGCAGGTGTTACGGCAAAACACCAACCGCACAATGCACCTCTCATAGCTAAAAAGAGAACAGGAACTTCCTCAAATGATGGGATATTTATAAGTTGAGAAAGAAACGCACCTTATGTCACATTGTTTTTTACATTAACCACTTCAGCCCTGGAAGGATTTACCCCCATTCCTGACCAGAGCACTTTTTGCGATTTGGCACTGCGTCTCTTTAACTGACAATTGCGCGGTCGTGCGACGTTGGACCCAAATGAAATTGACGTCTTTTTTTCCCACAAATAGAGCTTTCTTTTGGTGGTATTTGATCACCTCTGCGGTTTTTATTTTTTGCGCTATAAACAAAAAAGGAGCGCCAATTTTGAAAAAAACCCAATATTTTTTACTTTTTGATATAATAAATATCCAAAAAAGAAAAAATATATAAAAAAACAAATTTGTTCCTCAGTTTAGGCCGATATATATTCTTCTACGTATTTTTGGTAAAAAAAAAAAAAAACGCAAAAGTTAAAGCGTCTACAACTGTGTGAATTGATTTATGGCATTTTTATTATTTTTTTTATATACTAGTAATGGTGGCGATCTGCGATTTCTAGCGGGACTGCGATATTGCGGTGGACAGATTAGACACTTTTTTGGGAACATTGACATTTATACAGCGATCAGAGCTCTAAATGGCCGCTGATTACTGTATAAATGACACTGGTAGGGAAGGGGTTAACACTAGGGGGCGATCTAGGGGTTAAATGTGTTCCCTGTCAGTGTGTTCTAACTGTGTGGGGGCTGGGATGACTGGGGGAGGAGAGAGATCGCTGTTCCCATATACAGGGAGCATACGCTCACTCTACTCTCCCCTGTTAGAACGGGGATCCGCTTGTTTACATTCATGGATCCCCATTCTGTCACTGCGTCAAGTCCGCCCCACCCGCTGATTGGCTCCCCTGCTAGCCAGTGAGCGCGCCTCTGCTGGCTCGCGTGCGCCCACAATACACACTCCCACGCCCACTGTCAGATGATGGCGATTCACGCAGCGGTGCCAACCTGCCCTGTCAATCCACACCGGGGTCGGTCGGCAACTGGTTAAAGAATTCTATGCATCAATGTGCAAAACGTTCTGCAGCTGCCCCCAGCCCCCCCCCCCCCATTTTCTTACCTGAACCCGATCATTCCAGCACCGTGCACGAGCTGTCTCCGTCCTCACTGGATAGATTGATAGCAGCAGGAGCCATTGACACAAGAGCGGGGGGCGGGGCCGAGTCCTGCTGTCTGTGTCAATGGATGCAGCAACAGGACTCGTGAGAGCACCTGCACGGGTGCCCCCAGGGAAAACCGCCTGTTATTCCTTCCTGTGTGTCAGTCATTCCAGACAAGCCTCTCTGCAGCTGCGTGAATAAGTGCAGGATCTGGCAGAGGAGTTCTGTCCTCCTCTCTACTGATGAGACAAGGTGGGGTGAAGACAAAAGGGGCGCCACAGCTGCAGGAGAGGTGCAAGGGCCACATGATGTGGCCTAGTGGGCGGAATTCGGCCAGCGGGCCTTGAGTTTGACACATGTGGGCTAGATTAAGCTGGACATCCTCCAGTTTAGGAAAAGAGGGGGGCTCTATCTGACTTGCTGCAGCTTTTAATGCACATTGTGAGAAGCTCACAGTGTGCAGTGAAATCGGAGTAAGCCATTTCAGTCCAGGAGAGGAGCCACTACAATTGTGCAAGACTGTATTATATTCTGTTGCCCCCAAGGTCTCAGTCACCTGCCAAACTGAGAACATTTTTTTTTTTTTTAAAGTCCAGTTTTCGGTCACAAAAAAATAATTACAAAACAAAGGTACCTGATAAAAAAACAAATGTAGACCTGTGACCTCTGACAGTCTCAGGTTGCAGAATCCTATAATAATGGGGGATATTTACTAAAACTGGAGCACTCAGTATCTGGTGCAGCTGTGCATGGCAACCAATCAGCTTCTAACTTCAGCGTGTTCAAATAAGCCTTGACAATGAGCCCTGGTTCGGCTTTGAAATTGCACTACTTGAGTGCGGCTCCAAAGCCACACATCAGTGCGATTTGTACTGCTGATTTCATTGCAGCTTCCGACTTCATTCAACTGGAAGGATTTACCCCTCTTAATGACCAGATTGCGATAAGGCACTGCGTTACTTTAACTGACAATTGCGCGGTCGTGCAACGTTGTACCCAAATAAAATTGATGTCATTTTTTTCCCACAAATAGAGTTTTCTTTTGGTGGTATTTTTTTGTGCTATCAACAAAAAAAGAGCTACAGTTTTGAAAAGAAAAAACAATATTTTTTACTTTCTGCTATAATATGCATATCCAAAAAAAAAAAACTAATTTATTCATCAGTCTAGGCCAATATGTTTTCTTCTACATATTTTTGGTAAAAAAATAAAATCACAATAAGCGTATATTGATTGGTTTGCGCAAAAGTTATAGCGTCTACAAAATAGGGGATAGATTTATGGAATTTAATTTTTTTTTATTGTTTTTACTGGTAATGGCAGCAATCTGCGATTTTTAGCGGGACTGTGACATTGCGGCGGACAAATCTGACACTAAGGGGTTGATTTACTAAAGGGAATAGGACTGTGCCCTCTGCAAGTACAGTTGCTCCAGAGCTTAGTAAATGAGCTAAGGCTTCACTTTGCAAAGAATACCCAATCACTTGCAAGGAAAATTTTTAAAAAACAGCATTTTTGCTTCCACATGATTGGACGATGGAAGCCAGAAGAGTTTTTGCACATTTACTAAGCTTTGGGTCTTTTTCCCTTTGGTAAATCAACCCCAAAATGACACCTTTTGGAGACCAGTGACACCATTACAGTGATCAGTGCTAAAAAATGCACTGTCACTGTATAAATGACACTGGCATATGTGAGGTTAAATGTGTTCCCTGGCAGTGTGTTCTAACTGTGTGGGGGATGGACTGACTGGGACAACACATAGATTGCTGTTCCTGATTACTAGGAACAGAAGATCCCTGTGTACTTCCCTGTCAGAACGGGGATCTGCCTTATTTACATAGGCAGATCCCCGTTCTGTCTCTCTGGAGTGACCGCGGATTGGCTCCCCTGGCATGCAGCGGACACGCACACCCACAGCATCTCATGCACTAATCAATGTACAGGTACGTTGTTCTGCGCAGTAGAGCCGTCCTGTCGCAGTATAAGACCCCTTTCACACCAAGGCGTTTTTCAGGCGCTTTTGCGCTAAAAATAGCGACTAAAAAGCGACTGAAAAACTCCCCCCAATACACCCCAGTGTGAAAGACAGAGTGCTTTCACACTGGGGCGGTGCGCTAGCGGGACGGTAAAAAAAAAGTCCTGCAAGCCGCATCTTTGCAACGCTCCTATACTGCCCCTGTCCATTGAAAACAATGGGGCAGCACTCCCAAAGCACAGAGCACCGCTTTGGTAGCGCCGCTAACCGGCACTTTTAACCCCTTGTGGGGGGTTTTAGAGTGCACCGCCGCCGCTATAATGAGCGGTAAAGCACTGCAAAATAGCTGTGTTTTACCGCTAACACTCGGGCAGCCCCGGTGTGAAAGGGGTCTATATGCGGTGGGTGGCCTCTAAGTGGTTAACAGAAGTCTATGCAAGTCACAATGAAATCGATAATAAGTAGTGCAGGAACTTTTTTCATAATCACTGCGACATAACGATTCCATTGCCAACAATAGAAAAATAGATGGTGAGAATGCCATCACCCCCATATATATGGAACAAGAGAAACCCTCCAAAGTGCGGGACTTTTATAGGCGATGCGGGCAAGTAACCATATAGGCAAACAAGTATATAAAAAAAAAAATACAAAAATATAAATATAAAATGAAAATAAAATAAAATGTATATTTTTATATACTTGTTTGCCTATGTGGTTACTTGTCCGCATCGCCTATAAAAGTCCTTTG
>BLSH010118627.1:436524-451060 GCA_018402905.1 Glandirana rugosa
GAGTCTCTATGTTAGTCAAGACACGACTGTGGTGGTCTTGGTACAGGAGTCTCTATGTTTGTTTTTTGTCTCTTTAGGTTCGAGTTGAATGGCTGGTCAGACGGTGGTTGGCTTAAGTGGACAGATTGCCATCGCAAATTTTCCGTCCCCTAACCAATGTGTGTAAACGTTCACGTACGCATTCGACGTCCGGAGCAGTTCCGAGGGACACAGAGGGTTGGGCTCCTCCAGTCACCTGTCCTTCATCTATCCATTAAATTGTATGTGCTTCCACTGTGAATCCTCTTATATGGAGTTAGATCTGCAGTACACAGGGAGCCTTGACGAGGCCTGCAGCTTACGCATGCACTTGCAAATGTGTGTAACCAATCCCCTGCCTTTTAAACGCTACCGTTAGACAGGTGAATTCGGTTGGTGGCAGACTGGTCGGTAAGTTGAGCTTGGATTTCTCTGTTTTTTGTTTGTATCTCTGAGGACATGGTTCTGGTGGTGTCAGCACAGAACTGATTGTATCTCTGAGGACATGTTTCTGGTGGTTTCAGCACAGAACTGATTGTATCTCTGAGGACATGTTTCTGGTGGTTTCAGTATGGATTTGATTGTATCTCTGAGGACATGTTTCTGGTGGTGTCAGTAGTAAGTACGGAACCCATTGTATCTCGAAGGACATGTTTCTGGTGGTGTCAGTGTGGAACTGATTGTATCTCTGAGGACATGTTTCTGGTGGTGTCAGTGTGGAACTGATTGTATCTCTGAGGACATGTTTCTGGTGGTGTCAGTAGTAAGTACGGAACCCATTGTATCTCGAAGGACATGTTTCTGGTGGTGTCAGTGTGGAACTGATTGTATCTCTGAGGACATGTTTCTGGTGGTGTCAGTAGTAAGTACGGAACCCATTGTATCTCGAAGGACATGTTTCTGGTGGTGTCAGTGTGGAACTGATTGTATCTCTGAGGACATGGTTCTGGTGGTGTCAGCACAGAACTGATTGTATCTCTGAGGACATGTTTCTGGTGGTTTCAGTATGGATTTGATTGTATCTCTGAGGACATGGTTCTGGTGATGTCGGTATGGAACTGATTGTACCTCTGAGGACATGTTTCTAGTGATGTCGGTATGGAACTGATTGCATCTCTGAGGACATGCTTCTGGTGGTTTCAGTAGTAAGTACGGAACCCATTGTATCTCGAAGGACATGTTTCTGGTGGTGTCAGTGTGGAATTGATTGTACCTCTGAGGACATGTTTCTGGTGATGTCGGTATGGAACTGATTGTACCTCTGAGGACATGTTTCTAGTGATGTCGGTATGGAACTGATTGTACCTCTGAGGACATGTTTCTAGTGATGTCGGTATGGAACTGATTGTACCTCTGAGGACATGTTTCTGGTGATGTCGGTATGGAACTGATTGTACCTCTTAGGACATGTTTCTAGTGATGTCGGTATGGAACTGATTGTACCTCTTAGGACATGTTTCTTCAGGTGGTCAGCACAGAAGTGATTGTACCTGTGTGGCCAAGTTTCTGGTGGTGTAAGTTAGGTACTGATTAGGTTAGGTACTCTGTGGATTTGTTCCTTGCGGTGCTGATCTGTGCAGCTTCTGGTGGAAGAATGGATTTGGTAAACCCGATGCTTTGAAAAATGTTTATTAGAAGAATTATCGGGGAAATCTTTGTATGAGAATTGGAGTGTTTATACACCAAGGAGGGTCTATTTAATCTAAGGATGATATTTCTGATAATAGACAATACCAGATATCAGTTTTATTTTTCCATCCTCTGAGGATAGCCCTGTCCTTCTCCGAATATAATAATACATATTAGTACTGTTGTTATTTCTCCCTCAGAGCTGAGCTCTGCTGATGACCCTTCTGTGAGGTGGAATTCAGCTCATCCTTCACTATCTCATAACCAATTACTGTAGGTAGCCCGGACAGCACCCGGCCACGGTAACCTAGCAACCCAGGTCACATGTGGTTGGAGCTGCGCTTTCTCGTGACGTCAATAGAACGCGCAGCCAGCTGATTGCTCTGTGCTGTGATGGTTCCGGGTTAGGCTGGGAGCTGCTGTGCTGGCATCACCCGGAGGAGCCGGTATGGAGTGTGCATGGAGCTTCTACCTGTCTGTCGTGTCTGTGTGTGGTGTATTGGCATTGCTGCTTGTAGGGTTCTGTGTGTGTCTTCATATGTGTTATGTTTCCATTCATTGTACCCGGTGAGCGTGCATCTGATGGCAGACACATTGTTATCCTGGGAAGCCCCTGAATAGGATGTTCTGGTATTATAATTAATCCGTTTTTCTGCATTGCGTGGAGGGCAATCTCATAATATGTGATCAGCAGAGTGCTATGCACAGATTGCATGCAGGGGAGCGCTCTCATAGTGTGTGATCAGCAGAGTGCTATGCACAGATTGCATGCAGGGGAGCGCTCTCATAGGATGTGATCAGCAGAGTGCTATGCACAGATTGCATGCTGGGCGGCGCTCTCATAGTATATGATCAGCAGAGTGCTATGCACAGATTGCATGCAGGGGAGCGCTCTCATAGTATATGATCAGCAGAGTGCTATGCACAGATTGCATGCAGGGGAGCGCTCTCATAGTATGTGATCAGCAGAGTGCTATGCACAGATTGCATGCAGGGGAGCGCTCTCATAGTATATGATCAGCAGAGTGCTATGCACAGATTACATGCAGGGGAGCGCTCTCATAGTATGTGATCTGTAGAGTGCTATGCACAGATTGCATGCAGGAGGGCGCTCTCATAGTATGTGATCTGTAGAGTGCTATGCACAGATTGCATGCAGCCGGGCGCTCTCATAGTATGTGATCTGTAGAGTGCTATGCACAGATTGCATGCATGAGGGCGCTCTCATAAGATGTGATCAGCAGAGCACTATGTACAGGCTGCAGAGGGTGCTCTCATAAGATGTGATCAGCAGAGTGCTAAGCACAGATTGCATGCAGGAGGGCGCTTTCATAGCATGTGATCAGCAGAGTGCTATGTACAGCCTGCAGGAAGGTGCTCTCATTGAGTAACGTTAGGAAGTTGTGATTGGGGTCACTTTGGCTCTGTGTGAGCATGGCCATCAAAGGCTGGGACACTGCGAACAGCCATTATACACCTAATGTTGACCTGTCACCTTTGCGATAAAATACTTTATAGCACTGAGGGGAATTATGGAAGTTGCTGTTGTTGGTCGACTGGCTGTCTGGCTCTCTTAATCACCTGGGGCAAGCCAGCAGACCTTATTTCTGGGTACTCCACACCTCTCACTGGTTCCTCCTGCTGACCTCCACATCACCACTGTTTTCTGTAATGAAGTGGAAGAGAAACCAGCAGGAGGGAACCAGGAGATCAACATTCCTGGACATGCAGATTTTCTGCAGAGAAAGATTTCTATTGAATGAAGCAGAGTACGGGTGGCGCAGGCAGCCAGAAAGGTAAGTATTTACTAGCTTATTTCCAGGTATGCCGGTTTCAATTCAATTGTGTTCATTAGAGGTTTCTGTAAGTTTTTTTTTTTTTTTTTTTACCTTGTTACATGTCAGTATGAATTTTGGCACTCTATGACTGGAGGGGGTGGAACTTTCATTCATCCCCCCACCCTCTATTCATCAAGTGCTTTTCCTTGATAGAAGGTATAATACAGCTTCTATGAATGGGAAAAGGGGAGTGGAAAGGGTGGGCATAGTTGGCACGGTGTCTGATAGGTCCAGCAGCTGTATTGCCCCCACAGCATCCGAGAGGTTACTGCTTGGGGGGGGGGGGGGCAGGCAGAGGAAGGAAGATTTCAATGAACACAGCATCCGGCAGCATAAGGAACAGACACCCGTCCTGCATGCATGCTCACTTTCTTACTGTGCCTGCATCCGCCCCAGGCTGCACAGGCAGTCTACAGAGGTGAATGCAGACGCAGTGGCTGAACAGATACAGCTGCATGTAAAAAATTTGACTTGGGCTGGAGCGAGTGTATGGTTCCGGACACAGACAGTGTGCATTTGGATCTTTGCAGCTGCTGTATCTGCATTCACATCTGTAGGCTGCCTAAATGCAGGCACAATAACAAACGGAGCCTGCAGGCAGGGCGGGTGTCAGCTCTTGACTGAAGGAATCCTTACATTCAATGAGAACTGTTCCTTATGCTGGTGAACTCTTAAAGTGGTTGTAAAGTCACTGAGGACAATTACTGGTGTATCCCCTGTGTTATAGCAAGCTATATTGTACAGTGTGTGTGTTTTTTAAAGCGGAGTTCCACCCAAAAGTAGAACTTCCGCTTTAAGCACTCCTGACCCCCTTTCATTTTTTTTGGGGGGGGTAAATAGTTTTGACAGGTACCCAGCTCCCACTTCCTGCTCTTGTCGCCTCGCCCCCTAGGCACCTCCTCCTCTCCCCCCTCCCTCTCTGCAATCTTCTGGGACATGTCACAGGTCCCGGAAGATTGCCTGGCCACTAAAAGAGTGCAGCACAACTCACGCATGCGCGACTGAAGCCGCAAGCTGTCACAGCCAGATGCCCACACTTGCAATGCCCACGCCATGGAGAGACGGGGGAGAGGAGCGAGGCTTTGGGCAGCTGGATCGTGGGACACGTGAGTGTCTGTTTAATAGAAGTCAGCAGATACACTTTTTGTAGCTGCTGACTTTTAATAAACTTACAAAAGAGTGGAACTCAGCTTTAAAATTTTAAATACCTTATTTTACAGCACCACTTTGCGGTCACGTGACCTCCCGCCGCTGTCCTTTCTCCGATTTAAGGACTACAGCTGGAGCGGCTGAGATTCCTCTCTGCCGTCAGCTGGGAGGTCACATGACCGCACAGCGGTGCTGTGAAATAAGGTATTTTGGCTTCATGATTTAAAAAAAAAAAACACACACACACTGTTCTGTATAGCTTAGTTTAACAGAGGGGATACCCGTAACTGTGCTCAGTGACTTTACAGCCACACGGAATAGCAGCAGGAGGGGAGGGGTGGGGAGGGGAGGAGATCGGCTCTCACGGCACAGACTACTGAGCTGACAGGTGGGGGGGGGGGGGGGAGACTGACCACACCGAGGGATGACAGAGTCACATAATCTGACCACGATATCATGGATCAGCAGCCATGATTACTGTGGTCCGTACACCTAGGGGGACACAAGAACAGGCAGGATCATCCAGGTATTATACAGCATAGAATGGGACAAATAGCACTGCAGAAGCACTATTATGCTGTTTATCATGCTTTAAAGGAACAGGATCCTTTATTTTATTTTTATTTTTTTTAACTTAGGATTATAACTCCTTTACTGCCCCTTATGTTCATTTAAAAAAATAACTGTGCTTAGAATTTAAATGAGAGTTTTTATACACAGGGGTTAAACTATATCCGATGCCAAAACTTTTTTTTGGAAATTTTGGACAGATTTTGGATTTGTTAAAACCCTGTCAGGTTTTATTTATTAAATTTTTTGGCCTTCTGTGTTCCATTGGGAAGATTTCCCTTTACTTCCTGTCCTGTAGACACAACAGGAAGTGAGAGGATATTTCTGCAAAGTAAGCGAGGATCCCTTCTTAGACCATTGTCAGCAGAACAAGTTTCCCCGTTTCAAAGATGTCCTTTTTTTATTCCTGTTTTGGTGACCACTTCGGAATGTTCCATCACTTTCAGTCCCTCTGACAGTGGTCAACAAGGCGAACAAAGGGGGTGAATCTATCCAATGGGGGCACAGGCAGCAATGCAAGAAAAAAAAAATCTGACAAATCTTCTAATCCCTCTTTAATCTATCCAAAAGTAAAACTAAAACATTTTGGCTTTAAATGCACTTTAACTCCACAGATAGGGGGATATTTACTAAAACTGGAGAGTGCAAAATCTGGTGCAGATTTGCATAGAAACCAATCCGCTTCCAGGTTTTATTGTCAAAGCTTAATTGAAGAAGCTGAAGTTGGAAGCTGATTGGCTACCATGCACATTTGCACCAGATTTTGTACTCTCCAGTTTTAGTAAATCAACCCTTTGTTGTCCTAAAACAAAATTAAAGAGGAGGTCCAGCCTGGGAAAGAAAAATTTAAAGTCAGCAGCTACAAATACTGGAGCTGCCAGGGTGGATTTGATTAAAATCATAATTTTTAAAGAGCAACTGTCCTCTGTCCCACAGCGGCTCCTCCTCTGACCTGCTTTTCACTCACCGACAGTCCCATTCACTTTAATGGGACGGCTGTTGATGGGGCAGTGACACAGCAAGGTGAGGGGCGTGGTGGCAGCAGGTGAGTGGATGCCCGCTAACAGGCACTGCCATTATGGATCTGAAATGACAGGTGCTCTTTATATGTAAGGACTCATTCTTGCTGGTAGTTCAAATCTTTAATATTTACAAACAAAATGAAGGTAAATCCCTATTTAGAATAATAAGCTGTCAGGTTAGTAAAACAGCGATATCAGAACCGATTCCATCATACAGTTTGTAGTGTACATAGATATGCAAAACAATGGGATAGATCTCATTGTTACTGTGACATTGTGTGAATGCATTGATGCAGTGCATGTTATCTCGGCTTGCAGAGCTTGGATTCATTGAATGAGTTTACCAAAAATGTAAATATTGCAGAATATACAGCTCATGCTACATTACTAAGCTCCATTTCATGCTGAATACACTAAATTATTAATTCATTTTAAATAGAAAACTATCTTTTAGATAGATTTTTACTCCAAAAGCATTTTATAAAAATAAATTGGATAAAAAAAAAAAAAATCAGATTTAAATAAAACATTTTTTTAAAAATCAGTTTTTTTTAAAATGTTTTTTTAAAATATATAATTAAAAAAAATAAATTGAATCATTGATTTTTATCCACCCTGGTAGCTTCTGACTGTTAATATATGAACACATACCTGTCCAGGGAGCCCACCATGTCACCACCTGAAGCCGATCTTCAGATCAGCTGTCGTGTGCTGCCGTCGCCATTGCCACAAAAGGAAACTGGCAGTGGAGCCTTTTGGCTTCACAGACAGTTCCCTACTGTGCATGTGCAAAGCATGCTGCGCTTTCTAATTGGCCCAGGCGAAGGAGGACGGGGGCCAAACTCTGCCCGTCTCCCGGAAGTGGGGAAGGGGACCTGTCAAAAACAGCCCCCCCCCTCCCCCGAAAGGTGCCAAATGTGGCACCAGAGAGGGGGAGGAAGCAAATGAGTGGAAGTTCCACTTTTGGGTGGAACTCTGCTTTCATTTTTACATTATTATTTCTTTTTTTTTTTCCAAAGTGATTTTGAGTTGCTCCACATTTAATCTTTATTTTTCCTTTTAGTGAGCGAAGAATGTGCGGGCAGCAATGGGCGCTACTCTCTGTATCTGTTCTCGGGGGGTCATAACCATTGAAAACAAGCGTTACCTGTTTGTAGAGAAACTGGGAGAGGGGTGAGTAACAATCTGTATTTTCTCTTTGCACAAAGTAAACAGGTGGCAACACAAACCCGGTACAAAAAAAAGCATGACATAGTGTTGGGCTGCTGTGACAAAATATATACATTCACAAAAAGCAGCTAATTTAACAAGGACACATATTTAAGGTTAACCCAGGGTTCGACAAATCCCAGGTCGCCATGATGATCAGAAACTGCGTCCTGGCGAGCGGCAGCCGATCCTTCTCATCCCTCACTATCCCCTATTCCAGGGATATGCAATTAGCGGACCTCCAGATGTTGCAGAACTTCAAATCCCTTGAGGCATAGCAAGACTCTGACAGCCACAAGCATGACGCCCAGAGGCATGATGGGATTTGTAGTTTTGCAACAGCTGGAGGTGTGCTAATTGCATATTCCTGCCCTATTCGATGAAGAGCCATTCTCTGCCTAATCTGACAGCTGTTAAAGAAAAACAAAAATCCAGGTAGCCTAGCAAGTTTCTTACAACATCTCTGATAAGTATAAACATTGTATCTTTTGGTTCTTTTATCAAAGAGAAGAACTCTGGTCTGTAAATTAGGTCATTTTAACCACTTAGAGATTAAACCTTTTCTGACATTTGTTGCTTACAAGTAAAAATTAGTATGTTCTGCTAGAAAATGACTTGGACCCCCCAAACATTATATATATATTTTAGCACAGACCCTAAAGAATAAAATGCCGGTTGTTGCAATATTTTATGTCACATGGTATTTGCGCAGCTGTCTTTCAAATGCAGTTTTTATGGAAAATATACACTTTATTGAATTTAAAAAAAAATAATTAAACAGTAAAGTTAGCTCTATTTTTTATTTTTTGGTATAATGTGAAAGATGATGCTACACCGCGAGAATTGTGAGAGAATCCTGATCTTTATGCTAAGCAACAAAATTGCGATTCTCGTTTTAGCCAGAATCGTGCAGCTCTACTCTGTGCTGTGAGGTGGAGAAGGGGAGATGAGGCAGCTGGATATGCTTTAGAAGAGTATTTCTATGTCCTCTGATAAAGCCCTGTGTATCATCAGCAATTACCACTCTTTATGTGCAGCTGGGCTCCAGTATTTCATGGTGACCGGAAACCCACCAGACCAATGAAAATTTGTATTCTATTTAAAGTGTCACTAAGGCTTCACTTAGATGTGCAGTTGGGTGGTAAAAATGTGCAGAGTCCTGACCTCAACCCGATAGAAAACCTTTGGGATGAATTACAGCAGAGACTGTGAGCCAGGACTTCTCATCCAACATCAGTGCCTGACCTCAGAAATGCACTTCTGGAAGAATGGTCAAACATTCCCATAGATACTCCTAAACTTTGTGGAGAGCCTTCCCAGGAGAGTTGAAGCTGTTATAGCTGCAAAGGGTGGGCCAACTCCATATTGAACCCTATGGACCAAGACTGGGATGCCATTAAATTGGAAGTAAACTTCCATCTCTGAATTTTACCTATAGGTAGTGTAAATATCTCCTAAACATGCACCATTTAGGAAATATTTACTGTACATGCAGCCAGTGGCATCTCTGGTGCATGCGCTTGAAGGAATGAGCACCTGTGCCCTTCCTTCAGAGCCCTGTACTGCAAATGTCATCACGGCTCCAACCAGTCACAGAGCCGAAGTCCGCGATCACAGAAGCAAGATGGGTGAAGATGAGAGCGCCTGCAGCTCTGACTTCTCGGCACTGCAAGGGCTTCATATTAAGGTAAGTTTAACATAATGTGCTTGTATGCGATGCATACGAGCACATTATGACATTACCTTACCTTTTGCAGGGTGTAAAAAAAAAAAAAAAAAAAAAAAAAAAAAACATCAATCGGGTTACAACCACTTTAAAGTTCATGTGCGTGTCAAGGCAAGTGTCCCAATACTTTTGGTAATATAAGGTATGTGGCAGTACCATGTGCAGCTACTGGTAAAGGGTTGAGGAAAAGAAACTGTAAGGCTGGATTCACCCTTATGCCATTTGGATGTGGCTTTCCCCGCATCCAATTCGCATGCCAGGAGAGCGTGCCTGACTCACAATGGAGCTGGTTCACACACCTCTGGGGCGGCCGTGGTCAGCATTTGGAAAGGGTCCTGTGCGTCTCTGGTTCTGATTCAGGTGAAAATTTGGACCTGATTCGCACCTGAATTGCTGAACAGAGACGCACCGGACCCCCTGCTGTGAGCCGCACCGGCGGTATGTGTGAACCCAGCCTAAGATCCCATACACACTATCCAACTTTTGTTGTCAGATTTCCTTCACATTTACCAAAACCATGTAGTACAAGGGCCTGTCTTGATTGCATACAAATTGAAACTCCTAAGGTTTGACCTCATATTATATGGTTTTGGTAAATCTGAAGGAAAAAATCTACAGAAAATTGGTTAGTGTGTATTCAGCTTAAGACTTTTTGCACACCTTTTGCATTAAGACATCTGGAATGTATTCAGCTAATATAAAGTGAAAGTTAAATTGGGTATTCATCTGGATTTTTCTGGATTTTCTTTCCTAACAGAGGTTTCAGTTATGTAGATCTGGTTGAAGGGCTCCATGATGGGCACTTTTATGCCCTAAAACGCATACTATGCCATGACCGGGAGGATCGTAAGGAGGCGCTTCATGAGGTGGAGATGCACCGAATGTTCAACCACCCCAATATCCTGCGTCTGGTGGGACACTGCATGATCGAGAAGGGGCCTAAGTGGGAAGCCTGGCTGCTGCTACCTTTTGTTAAGGTAATTACACGACTCTGATCCTGACTCTGATCCTGACTCTGGGCCTGACTCTGGGCCTGACTCTGGGCCTGACTCTGATCCTGACTCTGATCCTGACTCTGATCCTGACTCTGGGCCTTATGGCAAACTCTAGGCTCTGCTTATTCAGAATTATTCCGGGTTCTGATTGCAAAGAAACAGTTACTTCAGCCTTTCTTTAACATATTACCACAGAGGAACCCTTGAAATAACGTTCAGGTTTTAGGGAATCCTTGCTAAAACCAATCCATTGGTGGTCAGTTGGAAAAATAGCCCCTTATATTGGTGTCTGGTGGGAAGACGCCTTACAGTGGTTGTCAGAATCGCACCCCTACAGAAAGCTTAAAAAGATCAATGGTTGCTGGTGGTAACGCCGGAACCATGCATGAGATTGGAGGAAGTCACAGCTTAATGAAGCCCTAGCATTTTCTGGAGGAATCCTAGGGTTCCAAGGAACCCTTGTTGAGAACGACTGACTGAAGCTGCTCCATATCATATCCCAGTGCAGGAAGGGAGAATGAAAAAATGCTCAGTGGCTAAGTGGTTAGCACTTCTGCCTATCAGTGCTGGAGTCCTTGGTTAGAATCCCAAACGATGGCACTATGTGGCTGGAGTTTGCATGTTCTCCCT
Source organism: Glandirana rugosa (assembly GCA_018402905.1). Lineage (NCBI taxonomy): Eukaryota > Metazoa > Chordata > Amphibia > Anura > Ranidae > Glandirana > Glandirana rugosa. The sequence continues at coordinate 447,311 of BLSH010118627.1, forward strand.
GTGCCTGTGTGGGTTTCCTCCGGGTACTCCGATTTCCTTCCACACTCCAAAGACATGCTGTTAGGTTAATTGGCTCCTGTCTAAATTGGCCCTAGTATATGTATGAATGTGAGTTAGGGACCTTAGATTGTAAGCTCCTTGAGGGCAGGGACTGATATGAATGTATAATATACACTCAGCGGCCACGCTATCAGGTACACCTGTTCAATTGCTTGGTCAAACAAATTGCTTATCAGCCAATCGCAACTCAATGCATTTAAGCATCTAGACGTGATGAAGACGACTTGCTGAAGTTCAAACTGAGCATCAGAATGGGAAAGAAATGGGATTTAAGTGAATTTGAAATTGGCATGGTTGTTGGTGCCAGATGGGCTGGTCTGAAAAACTGCTGATCTACTGGGATTTTCACACATAACCATCTCTCGGGTTTACAGAGAATTGTGAGAAAAAGAGAAAATATCCAGTGAGTGGGAGTTGTGTGGATGAAAATGCCTTGTTGATATCAGAGATCAGAGGAGAATGGGCAGACTGGTTCCAGATGATAGAAAGGCAACAGTAACTCAACCACTTGTTACACCCAAGGTATGCAGAATACCATCTTTGAACTCACAACACATCCAACCTTGAAGCAGATTGGCTACTGCAGCAAAAGATGATACCGGGTGCCACTCCTGTCGGCTAAGAACAGGAAACCAAGGCTACAATTAGCACAGGATCACCAAAATTGGACAATAGAAGATTGAAAAAATGTTGCCTGGTCTGATGAGTCTCCATTTCAGCTGCGACATTCCGATGGTGGGGTCAGAATTTGGTGCATGGATACATCCTGCCTTGTATCACCGGTTCAGGCTGGTGGTGGTGGTGTAATGATGTGGGGGATATTTTCTTGGCACACTTTGGGCCCCTTAGTACCAATGGAGCATTGTTTAACCACCACGGCCTACCTGAGTATTGTTGCTGACCATGTCCATCCCTTTATGACTGCAGTGCCCCCATCTTCTGATGGCTCCTTCCAGCAGGATAATGCACCATGTCACAAAGCTCCAATCATCTCACCACTGGACAATGAGGTCACTGCACTCCAATGGCCTCCACACTCCCCACATCTCATCCAATAGAGCAGCTTAGGGATGTGGTGGAATGGGAGATTCCCATCATGGATGTGCAGCTGACAAATCTGCAGCAACTGCTGGATGCTATCCTGGCACTATGGACCAAAATCTCTGAGGAACGTTTCCAACGCCTTGAAGAATGAAGGCAAAAGGGGTCCAACCCGGTACTAGCAAGGTATACCTAATAAAGTGGTCAGTGAGTGTATATGTAGAGCGTTCCGTAAATTGACAGAGCTATATAAACACCTGTAATAATAATAATAATTGGTAGCCATTGATCTCAAGGCCTGCTTCTCTACCAATCATAAATTAGGCCTAGTGCAGTACATCATGTGATTGGAGCAAAGGTCCTATGTTGCTCTCAGCAGCCAATCCAATTCCAGTCCTTTTTGCGTTTACCCGATAGTTATTTTATACACAAGCAACTTCAGACCACTTTTTGTTGGGTGGCAGTAGAAGGGGGGAGTGTAAAATGTGCATATAGCCCACTGCAGTTCCAAGGGCAATCATTTAAAATACTCCACAGTATCTTGTCATCTTTCATCAAATCAGAGCAGATGTTAGTAGAAGATTATTTATTAGCCGCCTATTGGTTGCCGCAGGTAAGGCATTGCTCTTCTTTTTTTTTATTTATTTTTTTTTTTTTCAATAAGGTCAAATTAGCTTTATTTGAATTTGTATTGTCCTGATTATTATTTCCCACACTGTCTGCGAGGTGTGGCATTGTCGTATGTTTGTGTAGTGCTGTGTACATTGGCAGCGCTATGGAAAAACACTTGGCATCCTTTCTGCAATGTCAAGGAGCAAAACAGAAACCGCACAGATTGAGCGCAGGGGGAGAAAACGCTTTGCTATCTCTGCAATCGTGGAAAAAGAGCTGGAAAAGCAAATATAAACCTTTTGTAAGAGGTGCACACTTGTAACTTGGAGTGAGAGGAACCAGACTAGGCTGGGTGTTTGGGGAGAATAAGAGTTTAAAGTGACCTCCCCAGATATCTAAGACTGTAAAGCTAACTTTCATCTTGGGCAGACACTGAAAGGGGTCTCTGGGTGCCAGAACTTGGCAGCTGAAATGCTTTAGTGATTCCAAATGATCGCTGTAAATCTACTCATTCCAGGGAATTAAGCTTCCTGCACCATTGGAATGGTGCGATTAAACCGTCAGCGTGTAAAACATTAAGAGAAATACAGCCACAGTGCATTTTGCACGCATGTGACCCGTCTTCAGCATACAGAGGGCTAAAGCCTGCTTGTCGCCTGATGTCACAGAGGCGGTCCAGGCTGGGAAGAGACCATGACCATATGTTCGCGATCTGCCCACATGCCTGGACCAGCACCTGGCTCAGCCTCTCGGCGAGCAGCTGAGAGCTTGAGCCGGCTCTTCCACAGCCCAGCACTCCAGTGAGCGAGAGGAAGGGGGGGTGGCAGAGCAGACAGCGGTGACGGTCATCAGCTCTCTGCTCAGGGAGCCCTAGGAAATGCCCAGTGTCCCAGTAAGCGTGGCGGGAAGTGGAGCAGACAGTGGTGACTGACAGTCACCAGCTCTCTGCTCTGGGAGCTGTGAAGACCAAGCGATCGGCGGTGTTTGATCGCTTGGTTCTCGGTGTTAGAGCCAGCGGGGGACAGATGCTGCATCCACCTAGGTAAGTATGACCCCCCCCCCCCAAAAAAAATAAATCCATACTCCTCTTTTAAGCAGACAAACCTGTTTCAATTCTATCTGTGACACATGCACCAGTTTCTAGAAACTACTGTGAACAGGGTCTGTTCCTAATTAACAGAGGGAATGTGGCAGTTTTCCATATAGAAAACTATACCGCCCTGCCCACTCCAGTGTGAAAGGGCTCTAAATCAACCAAATAATGTCACCATAAAAATATTTTAACATGTTCTTTTAAAAATTTTCCTACAGTTTTGCCATTAAAGGAAACCTTTATTGGCTGTTAAGGCATTTGTTACCCCAACACTTCATGTTCCTGATATGTGGCTGCTGTACCATGTACTTGTATGAGAAAGTCTCCTGTTCTCTTTGTATTTCTTACTGTATGTGAAATCCCTGGTGTTCCTGCCAGTCCCTCTGCTTTCCTATTAAAAACTGACTACACTAAGCAGGAGAGCATGGTCAGTTCTCTAGCTATTCTGGGAACTCGGTGTACTCTCCTCCAATGATCAGAATTGTCCTGACACCCCCCCCCCCTTACAGCCATTCACTAGGAAGATCAGTGTACTGCTGCTTCTCCTCCCCCAGCTCCTATGCAGCTGAGAACAGAAGGAATGTGATCACTTATAAAAAAAAAAAGGGAAAAGGGTATTTATAATGTTTTATATGTCTATACAAAAATGTTTTCCCTTTCATTTTTCTATATTAAACTGAATGGGTTGTCTTACATGGTGATCTTTTACAAACTGTATACCCCTGGAAATGAGCCTCCTGCATGGTAATGTGTATTGTTGAGCTGTGGGTGAACACTGAGTATTGTCTAACTTTCAGTAAAGGCTGCTTTGTCCTTGTGTTGTATTTTCAGAGGGGAACCCTATGGAATAAAGTTGAAGCGTTGCGGGATAAGTACGAATACCTACCTGAAGAGAAGATACTGTACATTTTACATGGGATATGCCTGGGACTCAAAGCCATTCA
>BLSH010118627.1:469518-480004 GCA_018402905.1 Glandirana rugosa
TTTTTTTATAAATTTCACATATCTCTCTCTCCTCTTTTCTGTTTTCTCCTCTTTCTTCTCTTCTCTTTCTCGTTATCTTTCCTCTTCTTCCTTTTTTTTTTTTTTTGTATATATAAATATATATGTATAAATATATTTTATTGATCTCTTCTATTTTATCTTCTTCTCTCTCCTCTCTTCTTCTCTCGTCTTCTCCATTTTCCTCTTCTCTTCTCTTCTTCTCTCTCCTCTCCTCTTCTCTTCTCTCTATCTCTATAAAGTTTTGCCTTCAGATACACTTTAAATATTTTTTTTTTTAAATAAGACTCACCTTAATCATACTGAATCAACTAATCTAATCAACAAACCATAACTGTTGGTCAGTGTTGGGTTATTTTTTATAACATTGGTGGTCAGTGTGGCCCCTATATGGTCATTATGCCTCTTGTTTGTCCTCTTGCTGGTCATTGTGCTGTCTTTGTGGTTAGTGTGCCCCCCCTTCTTTGTTGGTCAGTGGATGCAGTGATGCAAAGGAGAAGCGATTGGCCCAAGGGGAGGTTTGTGTTTACATTTTTTGTTTACATGTGTGATCCTTGTGATTGGTTCACAGCAATCACAAGGCATAGAGCCAATTTGTGCATTTTGTGTGTAACCCTTATTGTCCTCTAGTGAAAGCTTGATCACAGGTATTCAAAAGGATGTATCAGCTGCCATGTCTATTTTATGCAGCGCTGAACAATGAGTCCACCACCCCTATTTTTTTACAGTTTTTTTAACCTGCACATCCTGTCAGAAGGTCTAATATTTTTCTGCTTCAGTAATAGTGACCTTGTCCACATGGTGATGGCGCCACTGTGTTATTTAACTGCAGAACATACACCTTTGTCACCCTGTAGACTGTGTAGTCCTAGACAGTCATGCAGAATCTGTTTACAACAGTTTTTTTTTTTTTTTTTTCCTTTTACCCTGGCCAATGTGATCTTTTCTCACTTTTTTTTTTTTTTTTTCAAACCCTGTGCCTGCCAATTTGCTGGGCAGCTTGGCCAATATGGGAAGTGGAAAAATAACATATCGGGTAACGAAATCGTAACTTCAGTCATTTTTTCATCTTTCCATCTATTAAATCTTCTGCCCTTGTTGTTTTAACGTTGGATAGTAAAACTTTTTTTTTTTGCCAGTAAATACCTTATACAGCCCACTTCCTGTTTCTTGTCTTGTAAAAAGCCTAGGCGTATGACATCATGCACAGCTCTCTTTCTCTCACTCTCGTGAGAGTTTGCCAGGAAGGGAGGAGGGGTGAGTCATAAGAGGGCCAATCAGAGCTGCGGAGCTGGAGGCGTGCCTCTGTGTGTCTGTGTAAATCCAGGAAGTGAACAGGCAGCAGCTTCGGCTTCCCACTGGTAAAATGGCTGCAGCCAGACCTGTGGAGGGAAATTTCTGCAGTATATTTGACAAGTACAGAATCGCAGTATATATAAAATAATATGCAAAGTGATTGGAGGGAAGCTTCAGAATGGAAAATATGTTTTTATTACAAATTATGTGAGCAGTTCCTCTTTAAAATATGTTATGGGGGCTCATCAAATGTGATGTAGCCCGTAGTTCCACTTTAAATGCTTGGACACCCGCTAATTTATTCATAGAATGTAATGTCTTTTTTTTTGTTTTTTGTTTTTTTTTAATTATGTTGGAATATATGTTAACAGTGTAGAACTAATCTTACTATAATCGTATTTTGTTTGTTTGATGCTTTGTAACAATATCACATTTGTTGCTTTTACTCCTCAGTCTCTCGGTTGTGTACTGTATTCCATGATGTTTGGAGAGGGGCCGTACGACATGATTTTCCAAAAAGGAGACAGTGTGGCCTTGGCTGTTCAAAACAACATCACAATCCCCGAAAATGACAGGTAATATCACCATTTACAGTGCTGGAAATGTACTTCTTCCACCATAACAGCCAGTTTTGATAAGATATGCTATGTCCAGAGCACCACCCTGGTCCAAAAAATTGGTAGTATAGTCAAACATTTCAATCAGATTAGTCTTGTGCTGAAAACCAATGATTTGCAAAGACAAGATGATTTCTGGCCCACGGCTTATACACTTTTCCTTCTGCTGCCTGGCTGGCAAGATGAGAACAGGGTGTCCTCTGTGTGTGCTCCCAGCCAGCCACTAGAGGGAGTATGGAGACCAAGGCTCCATGCTGTGTTATCATTTTTTTTTTTTTTTTTTTAATTAGTAAAAGTAATCCCTAACTGAATGACAATTGGTTTGCTAAAGCACTGTGTGGCATAAACCATTCTTATGCTTCATTAAAGAAGTATGGCCTGGGCTCGTTTGGCCATACTTCTATGGATTGCAGGAGCGCAAACCTTTTTGGACTCCTGTGACCTGTTATCAGCAGAGAGCGGATTAAAGTCCGCTCTCTGCTGACATCACTGGAGTTGGGACAGGCACCACGTCATCACGACTCCAGGAGTCCGGATCACAGCCATCTCAGCCACTCAGCGAGCCGCTGAGAGCCTGAGACGGCCGATCCCCGCCCCTGTACAGCTCAGCGCTCCTGTGAGCGTGAAAGAGAGGAGAGCTGCTAAGTGACAGCAGAACCGAGGCATTGGCGGTGTTTGATGGCTTGGTTCTCAATGTACAGACGCCGGGGCACAGATGCAGCATCGGACCGATGCATTCTTTGCATTATGATAAAACTCCTTTTACTTACCTGAGCCTGATCTCGATCCAGCGATGTGCACAAGAGCAGATGCTTGCTCGGCTTTCTCCCTCCTCATTGGCTCAGATACATCAGTGAGAGTCATTGGCCCCTGCCGCTGTCAATAACAGCCAGCACGGAAGTAGAGGGGGTGGGGCCGAGCCACGCTCTGTGTGTCTTATTGGCACACACAGTGGCTCAGGAGTGAACCCACACAAGTGCCCCCTTAGCAAGCTGCAGAAGATCAGGGCTGCTCTGTGCAAAACTATTGAGCAAGTAAATATGACATGTTTGTTAGCTTTTTTAAAAAAATTTAAAATTTCTCTTTTAGAATCACTTTAACTAACATTGTTTTCCCTTTAGGCTGGGTTCACACTGCTGCGCTATGCAACATGGGATTTGATTTGCACCGCACTGTTGTGTAAATCACATGCAATGTCTGTGCGATGCAAATTCAGCCATACAGATTGTGTGGCTGAATTTGCAGCACATTCGCACCACAGTTGTGCCGGACCTTTCTTTTGTGAACACCCATGCGATCCGATTGCTGTCCGAATTGACCGTTCGCACTGTGATATGCGAACCGATCTGGGGGTGTCATTAAAGCGGAGGTCCAGCCTGGATGGAAAAAAAAATCAAAAGTCAGCCGCTACAAATACTTTAGCTGCTGACTGTTAATATTTGGGCACTTACCTGTCCAACGAGCCCGCGATGTCAGCACCCCAAGTGATCTTCGGAAGCATCCCGGGTGCTGCCACCGCCATTCCTGATAAGGAAACCCAGAACTGAAGCCTTTCTGCTTTACTGCTGGTTCCTTACTGCGCACACGTGAAGCACTCTGCTCTGTTTTGATTGCCCAGCGGCAGAGGGAGGGGCCCGAACTTCCAGGAGATCGGCCCACGGCCCGATCTCCCGGAGAGGAGAAGAGACCTGTCAAAAACAGGTCCCCCTCCCTCTCTGAAAGGTGCCAAATGTGGCACCGGAGGTGGGGGGGGGGGGGGGGAAGCAATCCAGCGGGAGTTCCACTTTTTTTTGTATTGACACTCCCAGCGGTTCGCAAAGGGAAAGTGAACTGCCTGCGCGTCGGGTGATGTGGGAACCCGCAGTGGATTCGCGGGGTTCCTGAATCGCACCAAGGCTCGGTTCTCACTAGATGCGGTGCAAATTCACACCGCACCTAAATCGCAAACCCGTTCATACAAACTGATTGTGGAGTGTATGTTAACAACACCCCACAATCAGTTTGCAAAACGCAGCGTGATTTGCAGAATCGGAACGCATAGGTGTGAACAAAAAAGGGTCCCACGCGAGTTTGGTCTGAATGCGATGCAAATTCAGCCATACAGTTTGTTTGGTTGACATTTGCATCGCACAGACATCGCATGTGATCTGCACAGCAATGCGGTGCGAATCACATGCGATGTCTGGCAGCAGTGTGAAAGGGCCCTTAAATCTACTTTGTGATAATTTTTCCTCTACAGTCGGTTGTATTACAGTTGCTGTATCATTGCGCTCCACCATTTTTACTTGTCACAAAAAGGTTTTCCCTTCCTACAGGTACTCTCAAGGACTGGAGTCACTCCTTTCCTCTATGATGGTGGTGAATCCCTTAGACAGGCCGCACATCTCCACAATCCTCAGCCAGCTGGAGGCGCTCTACCCCACTGTAGACGGGCAAGCCACCACCAGGATATGACATCACAGGAAGTGACCTCACTCAAGTGCTGCTTAACTGCTGGACCGGTGTCACACAAGGGGATTGGGCCCTTTGGATTGGACAGTGTGACTTGAAGGACTGTGGTTGATATCGAACTTGAACTTCTCAATGCTTTTTAACAATGACTGTTTTATCTCTGATATTCTTTTTAAGACTATTTTACGGTGCCGTTACGTGAGACCCCGAAACACATTCCATTCCAGTGGATGGCAATGGAAGATGCCTTCATGTAGGTTTGTAGAAATCTGTTACAGGGAATTGAACAAGTATGAAGCCCCGTCCCGTCCCCCTATCTTACCTCCCAGAGGCCACTTCTCTCAGGCCAGTGTCTCGTCTGTCTGGCCTCTGGAGCATGGTCCTGATGTGCTGTGTATGTTCCTTCATGTTCTGCCCCTCTGTGTAATTGGAAGCTGTGATTAAACCTCATGCTTGGATTGTATTCTGCTCTCCTTTGTGAAACGCTGTGGACTGAGGCACCTTTCACATGGGCATTGTGGGTGCAGCAAACCCATGTGGTTGGGGCGCATTTTTAATGCTCCTCAGCGGCTTGACAAAACCTGGTGATTGCTGCAGGATGGCCCCATATACATTGTTGTGTTTGGCAGGCATTACCATCTGCCATTGGGCCTTATGGAAGGGGCCGTGCCACAACCACATCTAAAAAAAAAATTGTGGCACAGTGAAGCCGGGTTTTAATCTAAAATCTGTCTGCAAACATGCATGCAGGCAGGGCCGGAGCTACCTATAGGCAAGATAGGCACCGGCCTAGAGCGCACATCAGTCGGGGGCGCCGCTGCCTTCTGTGCCCCGCAGCAGGATGACCAAGGCAGCACACAGCTGCTCCTGCCCACGAACCGTTCATCGGATCCACACTCCAGGAAGCCAAGTGGCATACACACGTCCCCCAGCTCCCGAAACCTGTCCAGCAGCTTGGTGTAGTCCGTCCATCCCGCTGCCTTGTATATCATTGCGGCCACAGCATAGACCCCCACACTGCCCAGCAGAAAGGATGCCTGGGTCTTCCGGTCATAGTGCAGCATGCACGACTTGATGACGGAGCCAGCTCGGTGGAGGTAGGTGTCCCTGTGAGTATTGAACGCGGGGCACTGGGAGACATGGTAGTGTATCTATGCCACCTAGCCAGACCCCCGTACAGCGCGCTCTCCTGGCTGCCCTTGTAGTTGGGGAAGCAGCACTTCTTCTCCATCTGATGAGGACTGAAGTCCTGCATAATGGACCACCTCTAATTCCAAGTTCCTGAGGAAGACCAGGACACAATCAGACAGCTGGGGGGGGGCATGCTGGAGAGCAATGGTGCTGTCAGAGCCTGGAGAGCATTGGACATGCTGGAGCAGAGAGGAGCGAACCCATAGGGGGCGCTGGATGCAGGGGGGGCAGACTTTCACCTAAGTAGTCAAAAAGGAGACGACATATCTACATACACTATATTGTCAAAAATATTGGGACGCTGCCTTTACACACACATGAACTTTAATGGAATCCCAGTCTTAGTCCTTAGGGTTCAATATTGAGTTGGCCCACCCTTTGCAGCTATAACAGCTCCAACTCTTCTGGGAAGGCTGTCCACAAGGTTTAGGAGTGTCTATGGGAATGTTTGACCGTTCTTCCAGAAGAGTATTTGTGAGGTCAGGCACTGATGTTGGATGAGAAGGCCTGGCTCACAGTCTCCGCTCTAATTCATCCCAAAGGTGTTCCATCAACAGGGGCTGATCATCATCTTCCAGCAGCACGTTAGTCGGCTTTAGGTCCCTTTAAAAATAAGACAAGCATGACCATGAAAAACAAGGGACTTCACAAAACATGATTTTAGTTATCAAAGCGTTTCATATGAATAGACAAATATAAAAATTCATACTCCTTTCTTTTTGCCTGCATGCCAGCTGGAAATGGTAATGATGGCTGCTGTCTACAGTACAAACCTGATGACCACACCGCCAGAGGGCAGAAAAGGTAACGCTGCATTCCGACATCTGGCTGCAGGTCCAGCTGAGGTGCAAAGAATGCCATTCTATGGGGGTTTTAAAGGATTATCGCATATCTATAGTTCTTTAACCGCTTCCGGACCTCCCACCGCCATTATACGGCGATACTTTGCCGTTGAATACTGTTGCTATTGTAGCAGATAGCTACCATAACCCCGGTATTTTTTTAAATGGCGGGCAGCCCGCTTTCAGATAAAAGTGGTCTCTGCGGCGGATTTGCCACTAGATCACTTTTATCGGGATGGGAGAGGTGCCCCCCCGCCACTTTTCCGTTGTCTCCGCCACTTACCGGACCCTGCGGTAGCAACAGAGACGATCGAGTCTGCTCCCCCCCCCTATGCCTGTGAGCGAAAGATGCTGCCCACTCAGCTCCATAGCATTGAAGGGAGGAAGCAACGTCAAACGTTACTTCCATCCATAGCTCTTAAAGGAGGAAAATGTATTATTATTTTTTTTTCAAATGCCATTTATTTATTTTTTATTGCATCTAAGGCTCCATGCACACTGTAGCTGATAAACGCCCCTTTATGTTATCCTATGTGTCCATGCACACATGGGCGTTAATTGTAGTTTAACAGCAGTGGTGTTTTTGGGCTGTTATCTAAACGCCCTGAATTGGTGTTCAAAAGTCGTTCTTCTGACCACAAAAAACGTTGTTTAACGCTCATAAACGCTGGTAAACGGCCATTTATCGGCGTCCGGCTTTTTTGTAGTCAATGGAAGCTAATGACGTTAAAAAAAAACCGCAGACGCCGATAAATGCTGCTTACAAAACGCTGCAAAAAGTTTTTTCTAAGCAGCGTCTCCTGCCCGACGCCCAGATAGCGTCCAGTATGCATGGAGCCTAAGTGTAAATATGAGATTTGAGGTCTTTTTTTACCCCAGATCTCATATTTAAGAGGTCCTGTTTACAGTCCTTGTAATAGGAATAAAAGTGATCAATTTTTTTTTTTTTTTTTAAAGGACAGTGTGAAAGTAAAAAATATAAAGTAAAATAAATAAGAAAACATTTTTTTAAAGCGCCCCGTCCTGCCAAGCGCGCACGCAGAAGCGAATGCATATGTAAGTCGCACCCGCGTATGAAAACTGTGTTCAAACCACACATGTGAGGTATCGCCACGATCCTTAGAGTGAGAGCAATCATTTTAGCACTAGACCCCCTCAAAACTGGCAACCTGCAGAATTTTTTAAACATTGCCGATGGAGATTTTTAAGTGCCAAAGTTTGTCGCCATTCCAGGAGCAGGCGCCATTTTGAAGCATGACATGTTGGGTATCAATTTACTCGGCCTAACAGTATCTTTCACAATATGGGGAAAAAAAGTGCTAACTTTACTGCTCTCATTTTTTAACTCAAAAAAGTTATTTATTTATTTTTTTTTACGACTTCACGCCCATAGGATGTCCATGGACGTCCTGGGCTTTAAGTGGTGATATCTGAAAGGTGCCATCAGCTACAGGCACCATTCAGATATCATTCTTTCTGGCTGGTAATTTCCTACACCATAAGAATGATCATAGTGGCAGTCCAGCCACTTGATCGTTCTTATAGGCAGCAGAAGGGGACGTCCCCCCCCCCCCTCCCACCGCCATTCGGTGCTTCCACCGGGCCGCCCGTATGATCTACGGCAGGGGGGAAGAGATCCGTCGCCGCCGGATGATTGTCAAGAAGATGACTGATGACCATCTGGTCACCAGTCATCTCTATGACCCTCGGAGATCGTATTTTTTTTTTTTTTTTTTCTGATCTCGGTCTTTCCATATTGACCCCAGATCTCTCCATAAAGAGGACCTGTCACGCACCATTCCTATTACAAGGGATGTTTACATTCCTTGTAATAGGAATAAAAGTGATCAAAAAAATAAATAGAGACAGTGTACACAAGCGAACGCATACGTAAGCTCCGCCCACACACGTAACTGGTGTTCAAACCACACATGTAAGGTATCGCCACGTGCGTTAGAGCGAGAGCAACAATTCTAGCACTCCTCTGTGACTCTAAACATGTAACCTGTAAAATTTTTTAAAGCATCGCCTATGGGGGTTTTTAAGTACCGAAGTTTGGCGCAATTCCACGAGTGTTCGCAATTTTAAAGCGTGACATGTTGGGTATCAATTTACTTGGCGTAACATCCTCTTTTTTTTTATTCCCTAGAGTATCTGCTAAAAAAAAAAAAATATATATATATATATATATATATATATATATATATATATATATATATATATATAAATAATATGTTTGGGGGTTCTGAGTAATTTTCTAGCAAAAAAAAAATTATGATTTTTACATGTAGGAGAGGAGTGCCAGAAATGGCCCAGATGGGAATTGGTTAAAGGGTGCTTGTAAGACCGCTGTGCAAGCAACAACCCCCATTTTATTCTCTAGGGCAGGGATATGCAATTAGTGGACCTCCAGCTGTTGCAAAACTACAAGTCCCATCATGCCTTTGCCTCTGGCTCGGTCCTAAAGTGGTTAAATGTATCCAGTTCTTGTTTTTGCTGTTTCTTTCCCTGTGCAAGTATTACTTTGTTTACATTCTGCTTGTTTGTGTCTGCACCACTGCTGCAGACAAGAACCAAGCTATACACTATGTTTCCAAAAAATTACACCACTATAGCTGTGAGGAAACGCCACTAGGCAATGATTGACTCCTCTCCTGCTCAGGTGTTCTGGCTTCATGAGCGTCCTCCCAACGCTCAAACAACGGTTCAATAGGAAAAATAAAAGATGAACCGGCACACTGGATATGGATCAAATCTTCTAGCTGTGAACAAGGCACTCTTGATGCGTCAGCTTCTACTGCCTTTAACCTGATCATGAAACAACGGGCATACAACAGTCTGTTGTGCGATAATCCCACCGTTAGTACGCACGATTCAGCAGTCGATTAACAATTCTCATCCAACAGAAGTTGTCTGAGAAGAGTAGAAAACTTTTGTTGGCCAACAAGGTGTCGTGTGTACATAAGTTGGACCAGGAAGTGTTCGGTCGTGTAACCCTGTGTTTGTAATTTACAAATCACATTCACCTGAACTTCCTCTTTATACGTTCGTAACACATCACTAAGTTCACCTTTGTTGGATGATAACTCACGTCAGTACACTAGACAAAACCACAGACAGCCAATTTGGACAAAAGTTGGACGTGCATTTGCACGATAATCTGCGCATATGTACGAGGCATTAAAGCGGTAGTAAACCCTAAAATCAATTTTTACATACAGGTAAGCCTATAATAAGGCTTACCTGTAGGTAAAAAGAATATCTCCTAAACCTGCATGGTTCAGGAGATATTCGCCCTGCATGCAGCCGCTGACATTAGCGGCGCATGCGCTCTGACGATCCGGCCGAGGCGGCCGGCAACTCAGAGCTGGCTGCCGGAAGGAAGAGCTCCCGCGCGCATGTGACGTCACGCGGCTCCGGCCACTCACAGCGCCGGAGCCGCGTACCCGGAAGACAGAAGAGGACAAAGATGTCAGCGTCCTTAGCGCTGACCGACTCGGGCATCGGGGGCCTCGTTCTAAGGTAAGTATTTCATAATATGTTAGTATGCGATGCATACTAACATATTATGCGATTTTCTTGCAGGATTTTTTTTTATTTTTATTTCTGTCAGCGGGTTTACTACCGCTTTAACCACTTCAATACTATGCACTTAGAACCCTTTACTACCAGACCAATTTTCAGTTTTCAGTGCTGTTGCGCTTTGAATGACAATTGCGCGGTCGTGCGACGCTGTACCCAAACAAAGTTGTTATCATTTTTTTCCCACAAATTGAGCTTTCTTTTGGTGGTATTTGATCACCCCTGCGGTTTTTATTTTTTGCGCTACAAATAAAAAAAGACCGAAAATTTTGAAAAAAAAAAAAAATTCTCTATTTTTGTCACTCAAAACTTTGTAAATAAGTAAATTTTCTCCATCACTGGTGGGCACTGATGAGGCTACACTGACGGGCACTGATGTGGCAGTACTGATTGGCACTGATGAGGCGGCACTGATGAGGTGGCACTGATGATGAGGCACTTATATGCAGCGATGATGAGCACTGTTAGGCGGCAGATGTGAGCAGCATT
>BLSH010118627.1:480383-495660 GCA_018402905.1 Glandirana rugosa
TCAGTCGTCGATGTTTTTCACATCGACGACTGAAGTGTTAGCCGGTGAGTGGACAGGGAGTGAGGTCGTTACGTCAGCGGGCTCCCGAGCAAGAAGCGGGGGAGGGGAGCCACCGCGACCGTAGTATTGACACCCGTAGGCCGAAACCGAAATTTCGGCCCGTGCTCATCGCGACGCGAACCCCGACCAGCTGCATAGAAGACCCTGGACACTGCACAGGGTCTTCTAGCGACTCTCCCTTCCCCTTCTACCTGAAGGGAGGGACTCGGTACCGCGGTCCCCTCCTTCACCTGGACCCTGGGACACTTTTGTCCCAGGGACTAGTGGGGCGCGCGGCGGCTTGTTATCCTGAGGACGTCATATGACGTCCAGTCAGGATAACTCAGCCACTTCCCGGCCGTCATTCTGCATACGGCGGTCGGGAAGTGGTTAAAGTGGAGTCCCACCCTAAAGTGGAACTTCCGCTTTAATGGAAGGTGACCCCTCGACATGCCACAATTTGCATGTCTTTTTTTTGGTGGGTGATCAGGGACCCTGTTTTCACAGGGTCCCAGGTCCACTTCCTCCCCTGGCGCCATGGCTCAGGGAGGGAAGTCCATCTTCCCCTTCCCTCTCAGCGATCTTCTGGGACACGTCACAGGTCCCAGAAGATACGTCGACCAGCCCCAAGCGCAGCGCTACTCGTGCCCGGCTTTAAAGCCAAAGCCGGATGCCCACAGTTATGATGCCAGCGCCACCGAGGGGAGGGGGCGAAGAACGAGCCCTCGGGCGACTGCATTGCTGGAGTGAGGGACAGGTGAGTGGCCGATTGTGAAGTCAGCAGCTACACTTTTTGTAGCTGCTGACTTTTACATGGGTGGAACTCCGCTTTAAGGCATCAGCATACGAAGACATTTTGGACAATTTCATGCTTCCAAATTTGTGGGAACAGTTTGGGGATGACCCCTTCCTGTTCCAACATCACTGCACACCATTGCACAAAGCAAGGTCCATAAAGACATGGATGAGCGAGTTTGGAGTGAAGGAACTTGATTGACCTGCACAGAGTCCTGACCTAAACCTGATTGAATACCTTTGGGATGAATTAGAGCGGATGTTCTGGTGACACTGGCAACGTTTCCCGTAAACTCAAAAGGGTGCAGCGCTAAATAATTAAAGAGTAACCCCACTTTAGGGGGGGGATAGCTAATAAAGAAACAATAATGCTGCGCATATAATTGCGACACTAATCATATTCAAATTGAATGTTATTAAAAAATTACCTTTCCTTTTCAACCTGCAGCAACTATAATTTCCTGAAAATGCATTGTAATATGGCTACCTGGAGTTGTTCTGTACACAGAATGTGTACTGAGCACTCCCCAGAAACATAACTTCCTGCTTGTGTGATTGTTTCACCAATTTTCCCAGAAGTCTGCCTACGATACAAGTCAGATTTCAGGCATCCCCTGCAACAAAAATGTCAGTTTTGGAGAGATACTTTCAATAGGAACACTGCTGAAGGGATTTAGCAACTTTCCTCTTTAGTGCTCTGCAGCTGCACAACTGACAGTTAGTTATGAAACCACTGCCATTAGACTCACTCAGTACAGAGAATTTTGTTATTCTTCAGAATAACAAAAGGTAGGAATCTGACACAAAGTTTGTTATAATACTTGCAATGTACATAGATCACCCAGAGGGGTATGGTTTTTTTCTTTTTTCTCAACAAAAGTGGAGTTACGCTTTAAGAGTGCTTGAAAAGAAAGTTCATAATAAGAGGAGTCCAGATGATGTGATTTCCAAATGGTGAATAAAATCTTGTGAGGAATCTTCCACCAGCGGGTATACACACACTGCCTCTTACCGTTAATTGTGGACCACCCAATAAAGTGGTCACTTGCACTTTTTACTAATCGGATCACTTGGATGACAAACATCAAAGGCTCCTTCCACATCTGCCAGACTCCGTATAACAGGGACTCCAACAGGTGTAAAATGCCAACAAAGCAGAGAGACATCTCATGGTGCAGTATATTCAAAAAGGGGGGTTTATTAAAAGCTAAATCCAGAATACAAACTCACCATGTGAGAGAGAAAAACTTGCATGCAAATCAATAATAAAAAAAAAAAGGAGGTTTCCAGCCCACAAGATGGCCGGCCTCCTTGCGTGGGGACGTCCCGTGATCCCAGCTCCACCCAACGCGTATCGTCGTAAAATACATCATCTACAAAGGAGACAAGAGAGGGGGATCCCAATTAGAAACTTGCATTAGTTTATTATTATAAAAACAATAACACACATCTGAGCAGTATGCGTCTAACAGGAGTAAGTACAGGGGTTCGTGCACGGAAGCCAATATAATCCTTTGTGCTACAGGAACTGATGAACCCTGGTTCGGGTGCTGACGGTGAAGAGCCCACTCTATCAGACACAGAGAACAGTGTTTACCATTCCTATGTACTCTCAAGGAATGACTGCATGTCAGGAATGGGGGTGGCAACGCGTTTCAACGGTTTCTCCTTCTTTCTCGAGCACAGACTATTCCTTTGCATGGACTTTGTGTACTGATGGACACTAACTTTTGTCTACATCCTAGATTGATGCAGGTCTTTATTTTTGTGTGTGTGCAGGTGTACCTTGGGAACATATTATTTTGGTGGAGCAAGTCTATGAATTATGAAGAGATCTATTATACAGAGGAAAGAGCTGGGGTCACAGGTCTGGGTAGCTCTGTGTTCTGTCTGTGGGTCCCCTGTGCCTGTAGAGTTCAGGGCCAGCGTTGAGTCAGAGTTTTATGTGACACGGGACACACAGATTACGGGGAAGCCTCGTTCTGCTTTATGACCGCTGCTGAAGGATTTACTGCGGCTTAGTTTATTACTAAACCAGCTTGGGTAATTATTATCATCATTGTATAATGACAGCGGTGCCACCCAGAGACAAACAACCATTACCCTCAGAAGTCTACTGATGCCAACAGTTACATTTCACCTCATTACCTCCAGTCTGCAGGATGAACTAAAGAGCCCCTGTCATCTAAAAATAACTTTAAAAATCGTAAACGTCAAACTTGAAAGCAATCCATTTAGAGGAGAAAATAAATCAGCAATTAGAGTTTCCCGAACGCCTATTATTTCTGGGGAAGAAAGAGTTGTAAGTTACTATATGGCACCTGCAGAGGAACATTGTATGGAAGAATTCTCATTTAAAGCAGCACACCGGGGTAGAGCAGTGGTTCTCAACCCTGTCCTCAAGTACCCCCAACAGCCCATGCTTTCCTTTATCTTGCACATGTGCTTTAACCGCTTCTTAACCGGCCCATAGCCGATTAAAGGCGGCTGGGTGGTTGCTTAACTCTGGGGCGCGCACACGGGAACATTCCTGACGGATCACGGTGAATGGCCGCTGTGAGCGGCCTTTTACCACGTGATCGTTTCACGTGTAAACAAGCCGGCGCTTCCACCAGCTTTTCTCTCTCCTCTCCGCACTGATCGGTGCATTGCGAGAGGAGAGAGGGGGAGGAAAGATGTGCTGCAGGCGATGTGTAATGCCCACAGCACTGCTAAGGGACAATCTGCACCCCCACCATCCATCAATCACCCACCCAGCCATCATCACCCATCCATCCACCCCCCACCCATCCTCACCCAATCCATACTCACCCACCCATCCTCGCCCAATACATGCTCACTCACCCATCCATCCAGCCAGCCATCCTCATCCATCCAGCCGTTCTCACCCATCCATCCATGCTCACCCACCCAGCCGTGCTCACCCATCCATGCTCACCCATCAATGCTCACCCATCCATCAATGCTCACCCATCCATGCTCACCCACCCAGCCGTGCTCACCCATCCATCAATGCTCACCCATCCATGCTCACCCACCCAGCCGTGCTCACCACCCAGCCATGCTCACCCATCCATCCATCCATGCTCACCCACCCAGCCGTGCTCACCTAGCCATCCATCCATGCTCACCCAGCCGTGCTCACCCAGCCATCCATCCATGCTCACCCAGCCATCCATCCATGCTCACCCACCCATCCATGCTCACCCAGCCATCCATCCATGCTCACCCACCCATCCGTGGCTCATCCATCCCCATCCATGGCTCATTTGTGCCTCATTCATGCTCATCCATACCACATCAGTTCTCATCCGTGACACATCCATGCCACTACAGTGCCCATCCGTGTCTCTACCCTGCCCATCTGTGCCACTGCAGTGCCTATCCATGCCACCACAGTGCCTCACAGTAGTGTAAAAGGTAGTCAAATTAGATTTTAAATGTATGCCCCTAGAACACCTGACGGTGCTCCCTGCATGTTAGGCCTCTGTATGTGGTCAGGCTGTGTAAAAGTGTCACACATGTGGTATCGCCATACTCAGGAGGAGTAGCAGAATATATTTTGGAGTGTCATTTTTGCTATGTACATGCTGTGTGTTAGAAATATTGTATAAATGGACAACTTTTGTGTAAAAAAAAAAAATGCGTTTTCATTTTCATTCCACATTTTCCAAAAACTTGTGGAAAAAATTACATGTTCAAAAGACTCATTATGCCTCCTAGAATATACGTTGGGGTGTTTGCTTTCCAAAATGGGGTAATTTTTTGGGCGTTTCCATTGCCCTGGTGCTCCAGGACCTTCAAAAGTGCAAGAAGTAGTCAAGAAATTATTTTTTTTGTTTACAAACTTTTATTTGGTACAAACTAAAGGGAGGTACAAAGATCAAGATTCTGAGGTAGTACATGAGAAAATGGCAGCAATATAAATCCAATTACTAATTGTTCTTCATTCTGTGGTATATTATATCTACACAGTTACATTCAAGTTATCATTGTGGACAATAGGCAAGAGGGGTATTGCATTACAATACAATATATGAACGTGGGGATTAAATCTAATAAAAAAAATCGTTTAAGGTAGTCAAGAAATGATATGTGTAATTTATGCTCCTAGAATGCCTGATGGCGCTCCCTACATGTTGGGCCTCTGTATGTGGCCAGGCTGTGTAAAAGACTCACACATGTGGTATTGCCATACTCAGGAAGAGTAGTAGAATGTATTTTGGGGTGTAATTTGTGGTATGCATATGCTGGGTGTGAGAAATAACCTGTTAACATATGACAATTTTGGGGGGGGGGAAAAAAAAAATCTTCATTTTGCAAAGAATTGTGGGAAAAAATTACAACTTCAAAAAATTCACCATGCCTCTTACTAAATACCTTGGAATGTCTACTTTCCAAGAAGGGGTAATTTGGGGGGTATTTGTACTTTCCTGGCTTGTTAGGGTCTCAAGAAATGACATAGGTGGTCAGTACATCAGGTGTGATCAATATTCAGTGATTGGCACCATAGCTTGTAGATTCTATAACTTTCACAAAGACCAAATAATATACACTAATTAGTTGTTGTTTTTTTTTTTTTGATATGTAGCAGTATACATTTTGGCCAAAATGTATGAAGAAAAATTACTAATTTGCAAAATTTTATAACAGAAACTAAGAAAAATGTATTTTTTTACAAAATTTTTGGCTTTTTTAAATTATAGCGCAAAAAATAAAAAACCCAACGATGATTAAATACCACCAAAAGAAAGCTCTATTTGTGTGAAAAAAAGGACGCAAATTTCATATGGGTACCGTGTTGCATGACTGAGTAATTGTCATTCAAAGTGTGAGAGTGCAGAAAGCTTAAAATTGGTCTGGTTGTTAAGGGGGTTTGTGGTTTGTGGGGCCCAGTGGTCAAGTGGTTAAATTGGAATCAATGGCTTGGTATTTTGGACAGCTATTTTATCTAAGAGAAACTCCCAAATCATGGCCCATTGGGGGTACTTGAGGACAGGGTTGAGAACCACTGGTGTAGTGGATAGCACTTTCGCCTGGCAGCAAAAGGGTCGCTGGTTCGAATCCCAACCACGGCACTACCTGCCTGGAGTTTGCATGTTCTCCCTGTGCCTGGGTGGGTTTCCTCCCACACTCCAAAGACATGCTGGTAGGTAAATTAGATCCTGTCTAAATTGGCCCTAGTATGTGAATGAATGTGTGTTAGGGACCTTAGATTGTAAGCTCCTTGAGGGCAAGGGCTGATGTGAATGTGCAATGTATATGTAAAGCGCTGCGTAAATTGATGGAACTAAATAAGTACCTGAAATAAATAAAATTAAAAAAAATAAATAAACTCCAGGCTGACAAAGACACATATTAATGCAGCTCTGTATTCATCAATGCATTGTGTAAATGTAATGCATGTGGAGTAAGTACCTGGAGTTTACTTGCTATCTGTGGCGTCACTAGGGTTGGTGTCACCCGGTGCGGAAAAAAATGGTGTTACCCCCCCCTCCACCAACTATAGTCCCACATCCACTAACTATAGACCCCCTCTCTCAGTATAGACCCCCCCCCGACTAAGCACATCCTGCAGTATAGACCCCCTCCATCAGTATAGACTTCCCCCCTCTATCAATATAGACACCCCCTCAGTTCAAACACCCCCTCTATCAATATAGACACCCCCCCTGTACAGACCCCCCTCAGTGCAATCCCCCCTGAGTGCAGACGCCTTCCGGGCAGACCCCCCCTCAGTGCCGACACACCCCTCAGTGCAGACCCCCCTCTATCAATATACACCCCCTTTCCCCTCCCATAGTGCCCCCCCTATACATGTCCATCTACATTGAGATAATCTGTACAGACCTTAGAACAGCGCGGGATAGGCACAGCAGTGTGTCCCTTGGATTCCCACCTTCCTCCTCCTCTGTAGATGTAAACCGGGGGGGGGGGGCATCTTTGCTCCTCTGAGGGACACAGCAGCGAGACAGTGAGTGTAGGGGGTGTGGACCATGTGGTGTTAACACTGCGGTGCAACTGCCCACAGGTGTCACTGGGGTGCGGCTCGCACCCCCCCCCCCCTCAGCGACGCCACTGCTTGGTATCAGCTTTTTGTGAGCCATGTACAGCAGAGCTCCGATGGGTGGAGGGAGAAGCAGCACAATGAACAATTTAGGTGTGCTGTGCTGCTTATTTGCTAACAAGGAACATATTGCTAGAAGCAGTAAGCACAGTGTGAGAGAGAGATGAGTTCATCAGCCTGCTGGTTATCCTTTACTGTCCAGTCACAGCGAAAAGAGAAGGAAGGAGTAGGCGACCTTCAAGTGAAAGTGACCCTGCAGCAGAAAAAGATTCAGGTACCCTCCTCTGCCAGAAAGAATTGTGCTGTGTGGCAGAACTGTGTACATTTCAGAACTTAATAGATAAAAAAAATCCATTGGAAGAGAAGGTACTGTAGCTCCCATATCTACAATATCTCACAAAAGTGAGTACACCCCTCATATTTTTGTAAATATTTTATTCTATCTACCTGTGAAGCTCCGGTGAACTCCATGCCCAAGAGGGTTAAGGCAGTGCTGGAAAATAATGGTGGCCACACAAAATATTGACACTTTGGGCCCAATGTGGATATTTTCACTTAGGGGTGTACTCACTTTTGTTGCCAGCGGTTTAGACATTAATGGCTGTGTGTTGAGTTATTTTGAGGGGACAGCAAATTTACACTGTTATACAAGCTGTACACTCACTACTTTACATTGTAGCAAAGTGTCATTTCTTCAGTGTTGTCACATGAAAAGATAGAATAAAATATTTACAAAAATGTGAGGGGTGTACTAACTTTTTTGACATACTGTATTTCATGTGTGTATTTACCTGTTGGCCTGGAGTTCAACCTATGGGCCCATTCACACCATCAGTTTGTGGTGGCATTACATGCGACAATGCATATTAAGGACATTGGTGCGATGTGGTACCATTCATTCTAAATGGCAACCCAATGCACTTGTCAATGAACATACATTGGGTTTGATTTACTAAAACTGGAGAGTGCAAAATCTGTTTCAGTTGTGTATAGAAACCAATCAGCTTCCAGGTTTTATTGTCAAAGCTTAAGCGAAAAAGCTGCAGTTAGAAGCTGATTGGCTACCATGCACAGCTGCACCAGATTTTGCCCTTTCTAGTTGTAGTAAATCAACCCCCATGTGTTTTAAAGAATTGCTGAAAAGTAGTGCATGCACTAGAATGAATGGCACTGCATCACACCAGTGCACTTAAAGCGCAGCTCCACCTTGTCCCCCCCCCCCCCCCTTCGTTGCCACAGTTGGCACCTTTTAGGGGGAGGGTAGGTGGGTACCTGGCTTTGGCGGGTTTTGGTAACATGTACTATCACAAACAGTGTGTATGGGCCCTTAAAGGGTTATTTCAACTTTTTCAGAAAAAAAAAAGATGAAATAACACTACACCCACCCTGCGCCCAGGGTGTGCTGCGTTTACCTCTATGGGTGATGAGCTGTCAGTGCCTTCGCAGCCAGGGCAGTGGTGCAGGAATTTAAAATCCCCATACTTTTCCCTCTTCTTTATGCAGGGCTCCTGGGACAGATCAAAGCGATGGTCAGCGGCAGCAAAGACCACTCAGAATTGCTCTGATCCGTCCCAGAAACCCTGCGCAGAGAAGAGCAGCGATCCATGGATTGGCGTGCACTGGTTGCATGGACACTGACAGCTCATGACCCACAGAGGTAAAAACAGAGGAGACTGGAGTGTATGGTGTCAGTTCATCTTTTTATTTTTTCAGAAAATCTGAACTTGCACTTTAAGGATAGGCTCCAGGCAAATATGAAAATGTAATACAGTCATGTTTGTTTTGATAAAATATGTTTTCAAATACAGCCAGTATAAGCAACCGAAATCTGCCTTTATATTAGCTTTCATTTACCCTAGGTTCACACCTATGTGGCTGCGCTTTCTGTGTTTTTTCCCTGCGTTTTTCCTGCGATTTTCATTTTATGGTTTTTTTTTGGGGGGGGGATTTGTTGCTAGGCAGATTTAAAAAATGAAATCACGGCAAAATCACGGTAAAAAAACAACACATTGCGTTTCTAGTGCATGCAAAGTGCATGTCCCTGACCCTTTCTAAAAAACGTAATGCCGCAAATCGCACAGATGTGAACACACGGTACAATCATCGGCCTGAAATTGTCGTACGACAGCCTGTCGTCTGATAATCTGACTGCTAGTACGCTCCATTCGACAGTCAATTTTGAATTATCGTCCAGCAAAAGTTGTATGAGCCGACTAGAAAACTTTTGTCTGCCGACAAGGCGTCATCTAATCGTGGGCTCATCTGTACAGAAGTTGGACAAACAAAAGTAAGTGCAAACATGCATGCTCGGAAGCCAGGAACGACCTGAAAGCGTTCGGTCATGTAAACATGAAATTAGCGGAAGGGGCGCAAAGGGTGATGCACAAAAACTGAACTTCCTCTTTATACGCTCGTAGCACGCCACTACGTTCGCCTTTGTCGAATGATAACTTTACTCCCGTCAGTACGCTAGACATAATCATGGACAGACGATTTTGGGAAAAGTTGGACGTGCGGTCGTACGACAATTGCAGCGTGTGTGAGAGGCTTTAGTCCCTGCACAGCTGACGTAGACAAAGGAATGGCCAGCACTATGAGCGCGGTGTTGTCAGTCTACAGACGTGGCCAAACATTTTGAGGATGACACAAATATTAATTTTCACAAAGTCTGCTGCCTCAGTTTTTATAAAAGCAATTTGCATACTGTATACACCAGAATGTTATGAAGAGCGATCAGATGAATTGCAATTAATTACAAAGTCCCTCTTTGCCATGAAAATGAATTTAAAGTGGTTGTAAAGTCTCATGGTTTTTCGCCTTAATGCATTCTATGCATTAAGGTGAAAAACCTTTTCTCAATAGTGCCCCCCCCCCGCCTCTTTTACTTACCTGAGCCCATTCGTTCCAAGTGGCGGCTACAAGCAATCCACTCCAGCCAGTGTCACGGGTCCTCATTGGCTGAATTAATAGCAGGGAAGCCATTGGCTCCCGCTGCTGTCAATCAGGTCCAGTGACGCGGGGGGCGGGGGCGGGGCCGAGTCCCATTGTTTGAATACATGCAAACAGCAGGATATGGGAGCGCGCCCGCAAGTGTGACCTCAGGGAAGCTTTCCCTGACGGGTTACTGGATGCAGAGGAGGTCCCAGGAGCACCGCTGGAGGACCCCAGAAAACGAGGTTCAGGGCCACAGAGGAGGTAAGTATGACATGTTTGTTATTTTTTTTAAAAAATGAAGCGTTACAATAACTTTAATCCCCAAGAAAAATACATTTCCACTGCATTTCAGCCCTGCCACAAAAGGACCAGCTGACATCATGTCAGTGATTCTCACATTAACACAGGTTTCAGTGTTGACGAGGACAAGGCTGGAAAAACACTGTAATGCTGATTGAGTTAAAAAGACAGACCGGAAGCTTTAAAAGGAGGGTGGTGCTTAAAATCATTGTTCTTCCTATGTTAACCATAGTTACCTGCAAGGAAACACATGCAGTCATCATTGCTTTGCACAAAAAGGGATTCACAGGCAAGGATATTGCTGCTACTAAGATTGCACCTAAATCAACCATTTATCAGATCATCAAGAACTTCAAGGAGAGAGGTTCAATTGTTGTGAAGAAGGCTTCAGGGCGCCCAAGAAAGTCCAGCAAGCGCCAGTCCCGTCTCTTACAGTTGATTCAGCTGCAGGATCGGGGCACCACCAGTGCAGAACTTGCTCAGGAATGGCAGCAGGCAGGTGTGAGTGCATCGGCCCGCACAGTGAGGAGAAGACGTTTGGAGGATGCCCTGGTATCAAGAAGGGCAGCAAAGAAGCCACTTCTCTCCAGGAAACACATCAGGGACAGACTGATATTCTGCAAAAGGTATAGGGATTGGACTGCTGAGGACTGGGATAAAGTCTTTTTCTCTGATGAATTGCCTTTCGGATCGTTTGGGGCATCTGGAAAAATCCTTGTCCGGAGAAGAAAAAGGTGAGCTCTACCATCAGTCATGCCAACAGTAAGGCTGGGTTCACATTATCCGCCAAAAAAATGGTCCGACTTTGATCCTACTTTGCTGTGCGATTTACGGTCCTACATAGGGTCAAAGTTGGACCGTTTGTCTGTGAACGGGGATCCGACTTTGATCCCGACAATGCCAGGCACCTTGTTTTGCGGCGTGGGGGTTCCCCTTAAAACCCATACCAGACCAAAGGGCCTGGCATGCTCCTGGAGGGGGACTCCATGCCAGTTTTTTTTTAAATTTGGCGTGGAGTTCCCCTTCATGATCCCCAGAGCACAAGTGAAGACACTGATACCACTTTGATCTGACTTCAATGCCTTTCCATGGGCTGAAGTAGAATCAAAGTCAGACAAAAGTAGTACAGGAACCTTTTTCAAAGTCGCTCCGACATTGAAAAACACAAGTCGGAGCAGTTAAGACGGCTCTCATAGGAAATCATTGTTTTTGTGACGTAATGCGACTTGTGCTCCTCATGTGGGTCCAAGAATCGGACTAGTGTGAACCCAGCCTTAGGTTACTTTCACACTGAAGCAGCAGCCGCGGTCGTGGTAAAACCCTGCTAGTTTTAGCGGCGTTTTACCAGCGATATGGCTCTGCTATGCGGGCAGGAGCGCCACGCTTTTAACCCCCACAAGAGGTTAAAAAGGGGCTAAAAGTGCCGGTGCTCCGTGCTACCAAGGTGGTGTGCAGGCGCTTCGGAAGCGCTTGCCATTCATTTCAATGGCAGGGGTGGTAGAGGAACAGTATATTACCGCTCCCCTCACCGCCCCAAAGATGCTGCTTGCAGGACTTTTTGTAACGTCCCGCAAGCGCAACGCCCCAGTGTGAGAGCACTCAGGGCTTTCACATTGGGGTGAATTGGGAAGGGATTTTTGAGGCGCTTTACAGGCGCTATTTTTAGCTAAATATCGTCTGTAAAACGCTTCAGTGTGAAAGTAGCCTAAAGCATCCTGAGACCATTCATGTGTGGGGTTGCTTTTAAGCCAAGTTAGTGAGCTCACTCACAATTTTGCCTAAGAACACAACCATGAATAAAGAATGGTACAAAAACGTCCTCCGAGAACAACTTCTCCCAACCATCCAAGAACAGTTTGGTGAGGAACAATGCCTTTTCCAGCATCATGGAGCTCCTTTCCATAGGCAAAAGTGATCACTAAGTGGCTTGGTGAACAAAACATGGACATTTTGGGTCCATCACCAGGAAGCTCACCAGACCTTAATCCCATTGAGAACTTGCAGTCAATCCTCAAGAGGTGGGTAAACAAAAAAACCCACAAATTTTGACAAACTCCAAGCAATGATTATGGAAGAATGGGCGGCCATCAGTCAGGATGCCGCCCAGAAGTTGATTGACAGCATGCCAGGGGGCGAATTGCAGAGGTCTTGAAAAAGAAGGGTCAGCACTGCAAATATTGACTCTTCGCATAAACTGAATGTAATTGTCAATGAAAGCCCTTGACACTTATGAAATGCTTGTAATTATACTTCAGTATCCCATAGTAACATCTGACAAAAAGATAATAAAAACACTGAAGCAGCAGACTTTGTGAAAATTAATATTTGTGTCATTTTCACAACTTTTGGCCACGGCTGTAACATTGTAAACGTGCCTACAGATGAGGGGAGCCCAGGGATGGACTTCTCCGTTTACTGCTGCCCCTTAAGTGTCCAATCAGCAACCACATACTTGCCAACATTCCCGATTTTCCCGGGACAATCCCGATAATTGGACCCTCGTCCCAATCTGAGTGCGTCCCGATCAAAATCCTGGGATTTTGCTTTTGGCATAGGGACTTTTTTTGGCACTGGACGCAGCTTCTGGCTCCGAAAATATGGCCGCGGGATCTCTTTCCGCCTAGCAGGTCTCTTTCCCTGTGTGTTCAGTAGAGAGGGGACAGACTTCTGATCCGTGCAGCCAATCAGCTTCTCTCTTCAGTGTACAAGTAGACAATTCACTGAAGCCGGTTAGCTGCCCTCTCCACCGAACACACAGGGAAAGAGACCTGCAAATATAAATGGAGCTGCCGCCAACCCTGCTGTCAGTCTGTCTCTGACGAGAGGCAGAGCCAACAGACTCTACTGGGGACAGCTGATGTAAGGAGGGACTCTGCTGGGGACACCTGATGTAAGGAGGGACTCTGCTGGGGGCAACTGATGCAAGGAGGGATTCCGCTGGGGGCAACTGATGTAAGGAGGGACTCCGCTGGGGGCAACTGATGTAAGGAGGGACTCTGCTGGGGGGCATCTGATGTAAGGAGGGACTCTGCTGGGGTTACCTGATGTAAGGAGGGACGCTGCTGGGAATGCCTAATGTAAGGAGGGACTCTGCTTGGAATGCCTGATGTAAGGAGGGACTCTGCTGGGAATGCCTAATGTAAGGAGGGACTCTGCTGGAAATGCCTGATGTAAGGAGGGACTCTGCTGGAAATGCCTGATGTAAGGAGGGACTCTGCTGGAAATGCCTGATGTAAGGTGGGACTCTGCTGGAAATGCCTGATGTAAGGTGGGACTCTGCTGGGAATGCCTGATGTATGGAGCTACTGGGAGACTCTGCTGGGAATGCCTGATGTAAGGATGGACTTTGCTGGGAATGACTGATGTAAGGAGCTACTGGGGGCACCTGATGTAAGGAGGGACTCCGCTGGGGACACCTGATGTAAGGAGGGACTCTGCTGGGGACATCTGTTGGTAGGCAACATGGCAAGTGACACACTCGGGGCTCCACTGATTCTGCATTATGGTGAGTTGAACTATATTAATTTTATATTACAATGTAATAATAGAAATGCGCTTCAATCATCCTGACACCATAACAGCCATGGCGCCGGGATGATTGAAGTGCTAACACCAGGTGTTTTGAGTATCTTTATCTGCTGATTGTTAGACTTTCTGGAATACACGTATTGCTATTGTGGCGTAGGATCTGGGCTTGCTGTCCCTCCATCCCTCTTTCCTTCTCTCTCCTTCCCTCCTTATCTCTTTCTTTCTTTTTCCCTCCATCCCTCGTTAATCTTAGACTCGAACCACACCCCCTTTGAGCCATGCCCCCTTTAAGCCACTCCCAATATTTAGTTCAAACCATGCCCATTTTCGCTGTGATGCGCTAAGCGTGATACATTTTCCTTTCCCCGCTACACGCCTAAAAATGCCCCGCCCCTAATCATAATAAGACCCCGCCTACAGACAAAAAAAGCATACTAATAAATTTTTTGACAATCATGCATCCAGTAAATAGCCTCACCCTGAAATGCGCACAAAGCAAATGTGTAAACACACGTCTAAAAATCTTACATTAAAACAACAGTGGAACCTTGGATTACGAGAATAATCCGTTCCAGGAGAATGCTTGTAATCCAAATCACTTGTATATCAAAGCAAGTTTCCCCATAGGAAACAATGGAAACTCAGATAATTCGTTCCACAGTGACTGCTTGTCAATGCAGTACTGTATGTGACCAGAGGTGCGGGGGTGCTGGAGACGCTCGGAAACATTCGGAAACGCTCAGGAACTGTTAACACTTTCAGTATTTCCGAGTGCTTCCGAGGTTCACCAGCACCCCCGCACCTCTGGTCATATGTGGTATTGCATGCACAGAGGCTTAATCCTGCTTGTTTTGTGAGACAGCGCTCGCAAACCGAGCCAGGATTTAAAAAAAAAGAAAACTGCGCATATTGCGAAACGCTTGTTAACTGCGTTACTCGCAATCCGAGGTTCCACTGTATATGCTTTTTAGATGTGTAAAAGTGAATTGGCTCTGCGCCTATCTCCCACATTTCTGAGATGGGAACGAGGGACACCTATTAGCAAAATTATGTAGGCATAGGACACGCCCCCTGCCACGCCCCCTTGAAGGAGAATTATACAAAAAAATGATCAGTTAAACCCACAAGTGCTTTTTTTTTTTACAAATTATCCCTTTATCTTGGCTTCTGAAATTTACAAATGCAGCAATTTAGAAATTGGATGAAAGGTTTAGCACTGGGAGACACTTTTTGAAAGATAAATAGTGCATTTTCTATACAATTATATAGATCAGACCAAAATGAGGGACAAATGAAGAGGAATGAGGGACGTTGTTCCAAATCAGGGACAGTCCCTGAAATCAGTGACAGTTGGGATCTATGCTCTGCGTCTTGTATTCAAAAGGCAGCTACTGGAAAATGACTTGCAGGCCCAAGCCTGTCATTAACCGTCATGCTGTTCCTAATGTGACCAGAGGTGTCACTGTTACACCCCTCCCACTCTATCACTGTGCTATAAGCAAAAATAGTTCTTCAACAGCTTGAGTCCACATATAGCTGCTCGGGGGGGGGGGGGGGGGGGGGGGGGGGGGGGGGGGGGGGGGGGGGGGGGGGGGGGGGGGGGGGGGGGGGGGG
>BLSH010118627.1:495670-506312 GCA_018402905.1 Glandirana rugosa
AGGCGGCGCATCTGGTGAAAATAGGCCTTCGCCTAACGGGCGGCAACTTCTTTTATCGCCCCAATACCATCGTTAGACGACGGTATTGTTACCATACTTTGCAGTTTCATGGCCGCCCGCCAGGCCTTTACCAATTATCATGCGTTACAGGGAACACAACTAAAAAACAAATTAATAAAAAATTAAAACACTTTTGCGTCCGAAATTGGCTCGATGTTAAAGTGGAACTAATCCGTTTTTGTATTATGTGGTCGGTGTGTAGGCAATTGTCCAAAATGTCATCGCCAAATAAATTTTCGATAGGAAGTCTCTTCGGGGGGATGTAACTTAATGTAACGTCACGAATATGAATCGACACCTTGTCGACGAAGAAGGAGCGAGACCCTTTACTTTAAACGCGTATTTCCCCACCCCCCCCCCCCCTCGTCGATATTTCCCAGAGCGAGGAAGAAGCAGCTGTTCCACAGCTAAGTATAAGCACTGCAATGTAATTCAATGTAGGGGGGCTTCTCTGAAGGATAGCTTTTAAATAAACCGCTACTGTAAAACCTGTTAACGGATGTGTGGCTGGTGTATTATGTTTTTGCCTAATCAAGGTGAAATTGTAGCTCGGTTAAAGCCTGCGTTTTCACAAAATTAAAAAATAATTAAACAAAAAATCAACACAAGGGACATTGCGTACTATTAACCATTTCCGGACCGCCCGCCGGTACTTTGACGTTTCATACCATTGTTATGGCAGCAGATTGCTACCATAACCCCGCTATTTTCTTCAACGGCGGGCAATCCGCTTCCGGATAAAAGTGGTCTACGCGGCGGATTCGCCATGAGATCACTTTTATCGGCGGCGGGAGAGGTGCCCCCTCCCGGCGCATCCCAGTCGTCTCCGACGCTTACCGGAGCCGTCGGTAGCGGTGGAGACGATCGGGTCATTTTCCCGGAGAGGCAGGAAGTCGAATGAGGGAATGATGCCCCCCCACCTGGCTCCATACCATTGGATGACGGATGTGACGTCAAACGTCACTTCTGCCCAACGGTCTTAAAGGGACAATTTTTATTTTTTTTTATATTGAAAAAAAAAAAATTGTCATTTTATTTTTATTATTGTGTTTAAGTGTAAATGTGAGATGTGAGGTCTTTTTGACCCACAGATCTCACATTAAAGAGGTCTTGTTATGCTTTTTCACAAGGGATGTTTACATTCCTTGTAATAAGAATAAAAGAGATCCAAAAATGTTTTTTCTTAAAGAGACAGTGTAGAGATAAAAAAATAAAGAGTAAAATAAATTAGAAAAAAAAATTAAACCGCCCGTCCCTCTGAGCTCACGCGCAGAAGCGAATGCAGTCATAGGAAAACGGTGCTCAAATCACACATGTGAGGTATCGCAGCGATCGTTAGAGTGAGAGCAATAATTCTAGCAAAAGACCTCCTCTGTAACTCAAAACTTTTTAAACGTTGCCTATGTTTATTTTTACATGTCAAAGTGTGTCGCCATTCCACAAGCGGGCGCAATTTTGAAGCATGACATGTTGGGTATCAATTTACTCGGCGTAACATTATCTTTCACAGTATACAAAATATTGGGCTAACTTTTCTGTTTTCTTATTTTTAAATTCACAAAAGTGTATTTTTTCCAAAAAAATTGTGTGAAACTACGGTGTGCCATAGTATTGCAATGACCACCATTTTATTCTGTAGGATGTCTGAAAAAATATATATAAAATGTTGGGTTCTACGTAATATTCAAGCAAAAAAAAAAAAAAATCCTGATTTTAACTTGTAAACACCAAGTGTAAAAAATAGGCCCGGTCCTTAAATGGTTAATCTGATGTGTCCCTTGTGCTGCTCTTGGCTCCTGGATTCCTGGCAATGATCTGATACCCCCTGCCGTCATCATATCCAGGTGCGGCGGGGTTGATAGAGCTGAGGCACTCATCAAGGATGCCCGACTATGCCCGCCATTTTTGCCCAGCTCCTCCACTCATAGAAGCTTGAATGAAACAGGATCTCTGAATGGAGGGAGGGGACCTTTCAACCATTTGCATGTCCTCCATTCATCGTTTGTGTTTGATTCATAGAAGCTGTACTAGTGGAAAGGGTGGGCATAGTTGGGCGCTCTTGATGAGTGTCACAGCTCCCTGATTGCAAGGAATCCGGGAGCCAGCAGCACAAGGGGCACATTGGATTAATAGAAAGTAATGTCCCTTGTGCCGATTTTGTTTATTATTTTGCTTAAGCTTAGACTTTAAAATTTGAAATAACACATTTAACAGCTACATAAGCCTATGGGCTCAGCTTTCCTTCCCAAGTGGCCACACACGGGTCCATAGAGCTGCCACTTCCAAAACAGGTATGCAACAAATGAAGTCAGACTAAGGCCTCATACACACGGGCGTCTGAAAAAAAGCAAAAGGTTGCGTCCGACGTTTTGAAAAAATCTGCGTTTTTTTTCGGTGTTTTGCATCGGCATTAGTGAGCGTCGGCGTCAATAGGCGGTTTTTAAAAAAAAAAAAATCAGTCCTCTGCTATTTTTCAACATAAAAACGTAGGTGTCAAAAAAAGCCGGTTAACGGCGGTATGGCGTTAGTGAGCATTTTGCCGATTGGCGTCAAAAAACGCCAAAATGCTACAGCCTCAGAACGCACTGGCCCTGCGTTCTAGAAACAGCTCACTAACGGCGACGCCCTTTACTGCTCAAAAACGCCGGCGTTTTTAGAGGGCCATTGAAAAACATGGAGAGCTGCAAAAAACGCCGGCATCAAAAAACGCCCGTGTGTATGAGGCCTAAACCTCTAGATCTGCACGCCAATTATCTCATGTCATTCATTCACAGTATTGAAGCCAATAAATAAGCATCAAAAGAAGAGGACAGTTATGGTATCGTCTCTGCCCAGGCCTCTTAAAGTGAACTTGGCTCTGTTCATGCAGGTCAAAGTAAAAGGTTCACTTAACCCTTTCGCTGCCAGAGCGGTTTTTGGCACACATGTTTAAAAAATAATTTTATGCCTGCAGATTACACAAAACCCCCTAACATTATATATTTTCCGAAAGAAGACACCCTGGAGAATAAAATAGTGGTAGATACAATTTTTTATGTCACATGATATTACTGCAAAATTTCAGTAAAAACACACTAATGTGAATTGTAGGGCAAATAAATGTAATACATTACCCACATTTTTGGTAAAATATAAAAGATGAAGTTGCGCTGAGTAAGTAGATACCCAACATGCCAAACCTTCAATTTTTGTGTGCCCCGTGAAATGACGTCAAACTTCACTACTCTATATTTTCTATAGGTGACGCTTCAGAAGCCCCCTATAGGTATCAGTTTAGTGTTACGGAGGAGGTGATGATTTTTGGTGACAGGTTCTCTTTATTGAGACATGCAGGGTATAAAAGACCCCCCCAATGTCTCCCCTGTGTCCCACTGAATGTTTTGCAATGCAGATCGCACTGCAAAACATTATTTCCCGGCTGAGGTAGCTGGGGACACCGAGAACGTGACCCGGACGTGACGTCGGAGACATCTCTTTCCGGGTCAATGCAAGAAGGGGAGGAGAGTGACCGTGTATCCGCTCTTCTCCTTCCCCTCCAGCCACCACCACCCGCCATGGACATTCCTGGCCCACCGATGGGCAAGCGGAGCCCGGTAAGCATGGCAGGAGTGCGCAGTGGGGGCGACGTTACCGGGGGTCCATGAGAGCGAACGGGCGGCACCGGCGCCGCCCGACCACTCTCATCTAAGAGGCAGGAGTCTGCCTGCCAGTTATACACAGAATCCCGCTGTCTGCAGCCACTGGATTGTGTATAATATCCCCCACCGTTAGGTCCGTATGATGTACGGACTTGGCGGCGAAAGGGTTAAAGGGGAAGTACAGCCAGAGCTCACTTGGCTGTACTCCTCCTATGGATCATAGGAGTGTGGTTCATTCTGCACTCCTGTGCCTCTTTTTTAACTGACAGCAGGCTGAAGCTGACAGGGGGCAGAGCAGACAGTGGTGACTGACAGTTACCAGCTCCCTGCTCAGGGAGCCTTGAGAACTGAGCGATTGGTGATGTTTGATCGCTCGGTTCTCAGTGTTAGAGCCGGCAGGGGACAGATGCAGCACCCCCCTAGGTAAGTATAAATCTGCAAAAAAAAAGTCCATACTTCTCTTTTAACCACCACCTCCCAGAACTGACTGGCCGCGCTGTAGCCATCATTCTGCTATAGCATGGTCGTTAAGTAGTTAAAGGATAAGGTCACCTTTAAATTAAAAAAAATATATAAATGCACAACTTTTTGCAAGTAAAACGTGCATTTAACCCCTAGGCGCTGACTGCATGCAAATTTGCAGCTTCTTGGCGTCGAGGGGCCACATATTTGCATGCATTAGCGCAGTTAGAGCTGTGCCAAGAGTGTGCTCCTGGTGGCTCACAAAAGCTCCCGTGCAGGGTGGATCCAAATCAATGATTTTTTTTTTTTTTTATAAAATTCATTTTAATAAAATGCTTTTGGAGTAAAATTTTATCTAAAGATAGTTTTCAATTTAAGATACAATAATAATTTAGTTTATTCAATATGAAATGGAGCTTAGTTATGCAGCATGAGGCTGTGTATTCTGCAATATTTACATTTTTGGCAAACTCATTCAATGAATCCAAGCTCTGCAAGCTGAGATAACCTGCACTGCATTGAAGCATTCACACAACGTCACAGTAACCATGAGGTAAAACAAAGTTCAGGGATATTCCTTTATCCCATTGTTTTGCAAATCTATGTACACTACAAACTGTATGATGGAATTGGTTCTGATATCTCTGTTTTACTAACCTGACAGATTATTATTCTAAATAGGAAACCTTCATTTTGTTTGCAAATATTAAAGATTCTAACTACCAGCAAGAATAAGTCCTTACATATAAAGAGCACCTGTCATTTCAGATCCATAATGGCAGCGCCTGTTATCGGGCATCCACTCACCTGCTGCCGCCACGTTCCTCACCTTGCTGTGTCACTGCCGCATCACCAGCCATCCCATTAAAGTGAATGGGACTGTTGGTGAGTCAACAGCGGGTCAGAGGAGGAGCCGCTGTGGGGCAGAGATGACCGTTGCTCTTTAAAAATTACGATTTAAATCATCCCTGCCGCCGTAACAGTCAATCAATGTGGTCACAAGGTCATAAGCCCCGTCCCACCTCTGAGAATGCCAAATCCCTTAAAGCGATTGTATACCCTAGAAAAAAAAAAAAAAAAAAACACCTGCAAGGCAAAGGCATAATGAGCTAGTATGCAGTGCATACTAGCTCATTATGAAATACTCACCTCAGAATGAAGCTCCGCCAGGTCCCCTAGGAGGGAGCTGCCATCTTCCCTCCATGGATCCTTCCGGGTACGCGGCTCCGGCGCTGTGAGTGGCCGGAGCCACGAGACATCACTCCCGTGCATGCGCGCAGGAGCTTGTCTTTACGGTTGAATTTCCGTCAGGGTCTGGCGCTATGCACCGGG
Organism: Glandirana rugosa; assembly: GCA_018402905.1. Lineage (NCBI taxonomy): Eukaryota > Metazoa > Chordata > Amphibia > Anura > Ranidae > Glandirana > Glandirana rugosa. The sequence goes on from BLSH010118627.1 coordinate 501,163, forward strand.
TCTTGCTGGGACATCACTGCGCATGTGCCTGCTGATGTCAGTGGCGCTTGCAGTGCGAATATCTCCTAAACCACGCAGGTTTAGGAGATATTCATTTTACCTAGAGGTAAGCCTTATTATAGGCTTACCTCTAGGTAAAATCATATTTTGATGATACAAACGCTTTAAAGGGCCAGCGGGAGTCGGTGTCAAGGGGACAATATTTTTTTTTTAATTAGGGGCCTGGAAAGCTTTGCACCTGCCATCAGCAGATGGCGGGTGCAATGCAGAGTTCCTGCAGACTGTCTGTGTAAGGTGTCTGCTCGTACCTCGTACAGGCAGGCAGTTACACAATGACAGGAAGCATCAATGAACTACCTAGAGCCGTCAGCCGCAAATGATGTCAGTACTTGTAGTTCATTCATTCACAGAACTCTCTGAATGAATGACGCCACCGGGCGAGCAGAGCCCTGCATGGCCGCTTTTTTTTTTTTTTTTTTATAATTGCGACCGTGAGTTTGGGGAGAAGATTACCGGCTTGCTGTCATCAGAGGTGGCGGATTGGGGAGAGGCTTCAGCAGTCGGAACATGTTACATGTTCCCAAAGGTGAACTCATCCTTAAAATCCCCCCTCCCAAGCTCCTTCCTAACATTTTGCCCCTCTGCCTCTACATTTGTCTGCTAGGAGCTGAAAACACTGTCCTGTGTAAGCTCAGGGCTGTAACAAGGGGTGGGCAGGAGGGGCGGCTGCCCTGGGCGTAGGGTTGCCACCTCATCCCTTTAAGCCCAAACATATATGAATTGCACAGGTTCTGAAGCTAACTGAATGCAGGTAAGGCACCAAGTGAGATTAATTACCACATTAATCAGCCACAGAACCTGTGTAATTTATATGTTCCATATTGTAAAGCGCAAACTGTTGGAGCTATATAAATCCTGTATAATAATAATAATAATAATATGTGTTTGGTTTTGAAGGGATGAGGTGGCAACACTACCTGGGCACAATTATTTATTGCATGGATGGGGGTGCCCTGGCTGACTCAAAGGGACTGGGAGAGGGGGGGGGCACAATTTGGCATCTTTGCCCTGGGCACTGGATAACCTTGTCCTGGCACTGTGTAAGCTACAAGTCACTTAAGTCATGCACAGGTCTATGGACTTTCCCCATGTGACAGTGCTGCTGCTTAATGATTGGCCCAACACGGTCACATGGATTGGGCCACATATTACTCCATATCTGCAAGTACCTGGTATTTTAATTGCTCAGAAAGGTATTTGCTTTGGGGGCAGGGAGTGGAAGCCATTGGTGTTCTCTATAGCTTCAGGGCTGCAGTGACTTAAATTTGTTTTCCAGTGCTAGAGAAACCGGTATGTTCACCCAGAAGACCTCATCACTGTGCCATTAAACCTGCGAGGAATGTGGTCACCGTGGATGGTCAGGGAAGATAAACTTGCTCTGTAGGGGCCCAGTCAGGACAGCACAATAAAAGGAGATGAAATGCAATGTTAAAGCAGGAGGGGAGGTGAGCCCCTGACATGTCATAATTGGCATGTCATTTTTTTTGGGGGGGGGCCGTGGACCCGGTTTTCACAGGGTCCCAGGTCCACTTCCTCCCCTGGCGCTGAGAAGCCAGAAGGAAGTTCACCTTCCCTCCCTCCCACCCAGCGATCTTCTGGGACACGTCACAGGTACCAGAAGATGCGCCGTGCCATTCACAAGCCGCAGCGCGACTCGCGCATGCGCAGTGAGCGCCCGGCTTTGAAGCCAAACCCGGGTGCCCACACCTGTGATGCCGGCGCCACTGAAGGGAGGGGGAGAAGAGCGAGCCTTCAGGGGAGCATGGGACAGGTGAGGGGCCGATTGTTAAAAGTCAGCAGCTACACTTTTGGTAACCGGGTGGAACTCTGCTTTAAAAAAGCAGCAGCTAAATGTATAAACCAAGACGCACAAGCCAGAAAAAGACATGCGTCCTTTGAAAGGATCAAAGCAGATATCACCTGTAGTCATTTATGAGCATTGTCTTGTGGTAGACACCATTGCACGGTCATTTAGAAAAAGTGCATCCAGCCTCAATCACTGCAGGTAATTGCTGGCGGTGCAAACAGACAGAATAGCTGCTTTTATTAAAACAGCCACAGGGATCAGATTCTTGCTCATGGGATTTGTAGCCTGGCTAAAAACCTGTGCAAATGGTGCCTTAAAGTATTATTTTATTTATTTCAGGTACTTATATAGCGCTGTCAATTTACGCAGCGCTTTACATATACATTGTACATTCACAGCAGTCCCTACCCTCAAGGAGCTTACAATCTAAGGTCCCTAACTCACATTCATACATACTAGGGCCAATTTAGACAGGAGCCAATTAACCTACCAGCATGTCTTTGGAGCGTGGGAGAGAACCGGAGTACCCGGAGGAAACCCACGCGGGCACAGGGAGGACATGCAAACTCCAGGCAGGTAGTGTCGTGGTTGGGATTCGAACCAGTGACCCTTTTGCTGCCAGGCAAAGGTGCTATCCACTACACCCCCTAATATATGTCCGGGTATTCCCCAAATTTACTCCTAAGCCTCTCCCCCTGTAGATCATGGCTAGCTTAACCACTTCAGCCCCGGAAGGATTTCACACTTTAGGACCAGAGCCTTTTTTTGCGATTCGGTGCTGCGTCGCTTTAACTGACAATTGCGCGGTCGTGCGACGTTGTACCCAAACGAAATTTGATTGCCGCTATAAACAAAAGAAGAGCGACAATTTTGCAAAAAAACACAAATTTCTTACTTTTTGCTAAAATACAAATCAAAAAAAATACAAAAAAACATTTTTTTTCACCGTTTTTGGCCGATTTATATTCTTCCTCATATTTATGATAAAAAAAAAAACGCAATCGGCGTTTATTGATTGGTTTGCGCAAAAGTGGCCGCGTTTATGGATGATGAGAATTCATTTCTGGGGTTTTTTTTTTTTTTTTTTTTTTACTAGTAATGGCGGCGATCTGCGATTTTTAGCAGTACTGCGATATTGGGGCGGACATGCCAGAGCATTTTGACACTTTTTTGGGTCCATTGGCATTTATACAGCGATCAGTGCTATAAAAATGCACTGATTACTGTGTAAATGCCATTGGCAGTGAAGGGGTTAACCTGCAGGGGGCGCTCTAAGGGTTAACTGTGTTCCCTGGGCGTGTTCTAACTGTGTGTGGACTGCCCTAGCAGGGGAAGGGAAGTGATCACAGCTTCCGTGTAGAGGAGAGGTCCGTGTTTACTTACACGGACCTCCGTTCTTTCAGTGCGGGGGAGGCATCGCGGGTAGCCGGCGGCGATCGAGGCCGCAGCACCCGCTCCCTGGCCTCCCCCGAGCACAGTGAGCGTGCGGGCGCGCCTCCGGCGGCGCGTGCGCGCTCACAGTGCGCAATCTCGCAGCCGCTGTCGTATGACAGCAGTTTGCGATATCGAGCCACTTTGTTGCCGTCAACCTACGGTTGACGGTCGGCAAGTGGTTAAAGCGGAGGTTAGAGGTAGGAAAAAAAAAATAAAAGTCAGCAGCTACACATACAGTAGCTGCTGACTTTTAATAATAGGACACTTACCTGTCCTGGAGTCCAGCGATGTCTGCACCCACCGCCGATCTTCGGATCGGGGGACGGGTGCAGCTGCCTCCATCGCGGGTAAGGGAACCCGGACGTGTAAGCAGTACAGCTTCACGCCGGGCACCTTACTGCGCATGCGCGAGCTCTGCCGCGCTCTGCTACTGGCCAGGCGGCCAGAAACAGAGCGAGCAGGGAGGAGGGATCGGGGCTGCTGACGTCAGCGGCCGCGGCTTGCGGCCAGAGCTCCCGGATGTGTGGAAAAGGACACCTGTCTAAAGACAGCTGTCCTCTTCCCCCTCCCCCCCAAAAGGTGCCAAATGTGACACCTGAGGGGGGGAGGAATGCAACCAGCGGAAGTTCCACTTGTGGGTGGAACTCCGCTTTAAGATGGATATAGATTTTAAATGGACTTTAATAGGTAGGGGAAATACAAATTAAATATAACAAAGGGTAAATGGCGCTAATGGGGTAGTAAGCACTATCAGTCCAAAATGGTCCAGCATGAAAAAAATAGTCCTGTGATGATTTCCAAAAGCTCACTTGAGGCAGCCACCCCACAGCTGAAAGCAACCTCTGTATTCTGTAATGATACAAGAAAAGGAAAGGAGGGGGCGCCAGCTAAGTGTAACATCAGTAACATCCACTTTATTAGAATACAGGCAACACACTGGGTAAAATGATCACAGGCCTATCTCCACTAGAACACCGCTGACTTTCCCACTACTGCCTCCTCCCGCTTGGTGCAGCTATCAGGCTCTGTGTGGAGGGCTTGGGAATGCTGACTGGCTGGCGGCCGCACCAAGTGGGAGGAGACAGTCATGGTAAAGTCAGCGATGTTCTGGTCGTTACATGCCTGTGATCATTTTACCTAGCGAGTTGCCAATTGTATTCTTTTACTAATGCTACACTTAGCTGGCGCCCGCTCCTTTTTAATTTGTGAAATACAAATTAAAGCCCAACTACAGCGACCATTTAAGTCAGTGGTTCTCAACTCCGGTCCTCGGGACCCACTAACAGGCCAGGTTTGCAGGATAACTGTAATACATCACAGGTGATATCATTTGCTGCTCAGTGATTGCAGTATTCTAGTCTGCAGCTCCACAAGGTAATACTTAAAATCTGGCCTGTTGGTGGGTCCTGAGGACCGGAGTTGAGAACCACTGATTTAAGTGATTACCACAACAGGTTCTTCCATACCAAACTCATCAAACCTTGCCACCATGTAGATAGTGCTGTGCACAGGCACAGGTATTCTAAAAAGAAAAAGGTTCTTCCTTAAACTCTTTTGACAACGTTGGAGGTGCACAATTGTCTACAATGTCTTTGAATGCTGTAGTATTAACCACTTGCTTACTGGGCACTTAAACTCCCCCTCCTGCCAAGACCAATTTTCGGCTGTCGCATTTTTAATGACAATTGCGCGGTTGTGCGACGTTCCACCCAAACAAAGTTTGTATCATTTTTACCCCACAAATAGAGCTTTCTTTTGGTGGTATTTGATCACCTCTGCGTCATTTCTGATCACCGCTATAAACAAAAAAAGAGCGACAATTTTGCAAAAAAAAAAAAAAAAAAAAAAA
>BLSH010118627.1:506322-519596 GCA_018402905.1 Glandirana rugosa
CGGGGGACGTCCAATTGGGGAAGTGACGGTTACTGTATGTCATTAGTCACCTGTACCCCCCCAAAAAAAAAAAAAAAAATTATTCATCAGTTTTGGCCGATATATATTCTAATACATATTTTTAGTAAAAAAAAAAAAAAAATCTCAATCGGCGTTTATTGATTGGTTTGCGCAAAAGTTATCGCGTCTACAAACTATGGGAATGGATTTATGGCGTTTTATTATTTTTTTTTTTACTAGTAATATCGGCGATTTTTAGTGGTACCGCGATATTGCAGCGGACATGTCGGACATTTTTGACACTTTTTTGGGACCAATGACATTTATACAGCGATCAGAAATGTAAATGTCCACTGATTACTGTATGTCATTGGCAGTGAAGGGGTTAACCTGCAGGGGGCAGTGAAGGGGGTTAACCTGCAGGGGGCAGTGAAGGGGGTTAACTGTGTTCCCTCATTGTGTTCTGTGTGGGGGATGGGCTGGCTGGGACATCACAGGGATCAGTAGATCTGTCATGTCCCCTGTCACAGGACGGAGAACCGCCGTGTTTACATCGGCGGTTCCCCGTTCAGCAGCTCTGTCAGGCGATTGCAGGTCTCGAGCGGACATAGAGTCCACCCAACCCACGGGCACCCCCCACGGAACGTGCGCACCGGAAGCGTGCACAGGGGACGACGTCCATGGATGTCGTCTCAGAAATTCAGATCCGCGCTGGAGCCGTACTTCGGCAATAGCGCAGATCTGAAGAAGTTAACGTGGAATTTCACTTTGACTATTCAGAATCCTTATGCTGCTAAATGGATAGGAAAAAATATATTTACTTGTTTTAAACTTTTTTTTTTACATTTCTTCAGTTATTTCCTGTTTTCCATGCCTTGGCAAATGATGTCATCCATCCCAGGAGTCTTCAGGAGGGGAGGAGGGGCTCCTGCCTGTGTAGCGTCATTTTTGATAACCCCACAAAACTGGAAACCGGAAGTGACCGTCCCTCGCCGCCATGTTGCTACAGGAACGTCACTTCCGGTTTCCATTTTTGTGGAGTTATCAAAAAATGACGCTACACCTGCATGCCTGAGCTAAGGGCAGATGGAATCCAGGAAGTAACTGCTACAGGAATCATCTGCCCTTACTCAAGGTGGCTACCGCCAGAAATGCTAAGGGGTGTTTTTCTAAGTGATTTCCCAGCAAAATAAAGCATGGAGGCACGGATGGATGGCTGAGTTTGCTTTAGATATTAAAAACGCATTAAATAGCACTTGTAATTTGTGGTTCTCAGATACAGTGTAGCTCTGCTTTAACATCACCCTTCGCTGGAAACCCCTGAACTAAATAATTTTGAGGGGTGTCTACATTCTGTTTGTCATACACTCACCAGCCACTTTATTAGGTACACCTGTTCAATTGCTTGGTAACACAAATTGCTAATCAGCCAATCACATGGCAGCAGCTCAATGCATTTAAGCATCTGGACGTGGTGAAGACGACTTGCTGAAGTTCAAACCGAGCATCAGAATGGGGAAGAAAGGGGATTTAAGTGACTTTGAACGTCGCATGGCTGTTGGTGCCAGGCGGCTGGTCTGAGTATTTCAAAATCTGCTGATCTACTGGGATTTTCACACACAACCATCTCTCGGGATTACAGAGAATGGTGGGAAAAAGAGAAAATATCCAGTGAGCGGCAGTTGTGTGGAGGAAAATGCCTTGTTGATGTCAGAGGAGAATGGGTAGACTGGTTCCAGATGATAGAAAGGCAACAGTAACTCAAATAACCACTCGTTACACCCAAGGTATGCAGAATACCATCGCTGAATGCACAACACATTCAACCTTGAAGCAAATGAGCTACAGCAGCAGAAGACCACACCGGGTGCCACTCCTGTCAGCTAAGAACAGGAAACTGAGGCTACAATTGGCACAGAATCACCAAAATTGGACAATTTATTGGAAAAGCGTTGCCTGATCTGATGAGTCTCGATTTCAGCTGCGACATTCAGATGGTGGGGTCAGAATTTGGTGTAAAGAACATGAAAGCATGGATCGATCCTGCCTTGTATCACCGGTTCAGGCTGGTGGTGGTGGAGTAATGGTGTGGGGGATATTGTCTTGGCACACTTTGGGCCTCTTAGTACCAATTGGGCATGGTTTAACCACTTGCCGACCAGCCGCCATCATTTGACAGCGGCAGGTCGGCTCTCCTGCGCAACTCCCCATAGCTGTACAGCGCCACTTTAAGAGACTGTAGCAGGCAGCCCACCGCACGTCTCTGGAGCTGATGTGCATTGGCTGGCATTCGCGATGTCCGCCGGCCACCCGCGATCGCTCCTCACAGAGCCAGAACGGGGATCTCTTGATGTAAACAAACAGATCCCCGTTCTAACAGGGAAGAGGAGAGATCTGCTTCTCCCATTGATCAGGAGCAGCTTTCTCTCTCCAGCCCCAGTCAGTCCACTCCCCCCCACAATTAGAAACACCCCACTAGGGAACACTTAACCCCTTGATCGCCCCCTAGTGTTAGCCCCTTCCCTGCCAGTGACATTTATACAGTAATCAGTGGCTATTTTTTTATCTCTGATCGTTGTATAAATGTCACTGGTCCCAAAAAAGTGTCAAAAGTGTCTGATCTGTCCACCGCAATGTTGCAGTCCCGCTAAAAATAATAAAAATACCATAAATCTATTCCCATAGTTTGTAGACGCTATAATGTTTGCGCAAACCAATCAATAAACGCTTATTGAGATTTTTTTTAACAAAAATATGTAGAATACATATCGGCCTAAACTGAGGAAGAAATTCGTTTTTTCACATTTTTTTGGGATATTTATTATAACAAAAAGTACAAAATATTGTTTTCCTGACAGACTGCATGGCAGCCTACATGTGGGTTTAGTCCCGCATCTAATACCCTATAGGTCACCTCTCCCATAAATCTTTGCTCCGAGCCAGCGGCCGTGTTCCTTTTTTGTCCTCCTCGCAGGATCGAGTAGATGATCCTCTTACCCCAAGATTTCCCTGCTGCAGGATCGCCGAGCTGCGACTCAGGAGATGGAGAAGTCGCATACACCTATAAGCCCTAGCTACTAGCGGGGTATGGAGGGGGCAAGTGGAAGAGGCGCTGAAGAAGCCATGATGCCTAGCCACGGGCAGGCAGGCTGCGCATTGTGGCCACAAGCCTAGCTACTAGCGGGCGGCCTAGTGTACCCCAAAAGGACGGCATGGGCATTAACTCGGCAAGGAAGATGTGGCAACATTCTGGAGGATTACCTTTCATGGCAGCAAGTGTTTGTATCTGTCTCTCTGCTGTTTGCTTTCTTTCTCCGCTTGTTTTTCCCTGGTGGTCTGTGGCTGACAGACATGGTGGCTGGTTCCCTGGTACGTTCCAGCCGTCGTTCGCTTCCTGGTTCGCTGCTTGTGGCTGTATCGCGCATGTGCGAGGCTGGGTCGGGAACAAGGCTTGGTTGGCCGTGCGCTGTTCTGCCGGAAAGGGCAGGGAAGAAGCCCGCAGTCCTTGGGAAAAATTGCGGGCTTCAGCGGCGACTTCCCTGAGCAGTGACCTGTCTCTTCAAAGGTAGGCAGGGGTGCTGCTTGGGTCCAGGCTCCAGGAGGAGCTGGGATGGCATTAACCCGGTTTCTTCTTTTACAGCCTCTATGGAAACCTCCGGTGCCAGAGACGCTTCACTGCCAGCCTGTGGCCAGCCCTCCCACCGCAGGTACGCTCTCCCTGGGATGTTGCCTGCTGGGGGGGGGGGGGGGGGTGGAGGTATGGTGGTATCCTTACTTCTGTGTCTATTTTTCCTCTGCTTGTATGTTTCAGCTCCTCTAGGTCGGATCATCACCGCAGTTCCCACAGAAGAAGTGGTTTGTCTAAGTCCCATGGCCGACACTCCTCTTCCAGATCTAAGCACCGCGGTTCACCCTCTAGGTCAAGGGGGTGCAGGTCGTGGGCACCAATCGGGAGATCTCTCTGTGACCTCTGCTATGAAAAAGCTGCCAGCAAAAGAGGAGAGACAGTGCAACTGGAGTTCCTTGTGAAAAGGGTCGTCAAGGAGTCTCTTAAAGAGATAGAAACTGGTAGAACCCGCGAGTCTCCTGCAAGGCCTGGGGCACACCAGTGACAGAGCCGCAGGCTCCAAACACCCGGGATCTCTCCCAACCAAGTCACCCCTCCGCCGATTCTTCAGAAGACGATTCGGAAGACGATTCGGAAGACGATTCGGAGCTGTATGGAGAGTTTGATTTTGCCCAGGTCACCCCGTTGGTCAAGGCAGTAAGGGACGCCCTGAATTGGGAGGATCCAGTGGTCGCTCCTCCTAAACAGAGAAAATATTTCAAACAGTTAAAGAAGGATTGAGCCAACTTCCCTTTGCTCACGGAGCTGGGTGAAGTCATCTCGGAGGAGTGGTCCACGATTGACAGAAAAAACTCTGTTATCTAAGGTTCTGAAACTATACCCCTTCAAGGAAGAGGAGGTCAGACACCTCTAATCAGCCTCCCTAGTGGATGCGGCTGTAATGAGGCTGGTCAAGCATGTCACACTCCCTCTGGAGGATACAGTCTCCTTTAGGGATGCCCTGGACAGGCAGATCGACTCTGACCTCAAGAAGGCATACCTGTCTGCGGGTATGGCATGTAAGCCTGCCTTAGCTCTGGCGGCAACATCAAAGGCAATGGAGTGGTGGACAGACAGTGTGGACGAGACACTCAAGAACGTCTTGGACGAGGTGGCCAAGAGTTCCCCCATCCAGGAGCTCAGGCTGGCTACCGCCTTCCTGGGGGAGGCCTCTCTTGACCTTATTCGGCTATTGTCTCGGGTTATGCTCTCGACTGTCACGGCCAAGCGGGCTTTATGGCTCCGTCTGTGGCAGGCCGACCCTGCATCCAAGCAGATATGGTGCTTAATCCCGTTCGAAGGGTCTTCTCTCTTCAGAAACAAGTTGAATGCGTCCATAACCCGAGCCACTGGGGGTAAGTCAGGGTTCCTCCCTCAGGACCGGCGTGGGCAAGGCCAGGGACACCCCTTTTCGAGGAAGCAGAACCAGGACTGTGCCAGGGAAGCACGAAGCTACAGGCCTGGCCGAGAATTCTCTAGGTCTTGGAGGTCCAGGCAGTAGTCTTTCAAAAAGGCTACTAAGAGTGGTCCGACTGCTAGGGAAGACCCACCAAGTCCTTTTGAGATTGGGCCCGCCCAAGCATGTCAGGTGGGTGCCCGTCTGCTCCGCTATCAGCATGTTTGGGCGGCCTCAATCCAGGACGGATGGACCATCAAAACGGTCTCCCAGGGCCATTCTTGGACCTTCAGCAAGGCACGCAGACTAAGATTTGTTCCCACAGCCCTTTCAGCCTCCAAAGAAAAAAGATAGACCCTTTTAGCCTACATAGACTCTTATTTGGCACAAGGCGCCGCTGTTCCCGTCCCAAATGACGAGCAAAGGTTGGGCATGTATTACCCGCTCTTCATGGTGCGAAAAAAGAACGGCACCTGGATACCCCTGATCGACTTGACTCACTTGAACCACTTCATCAAGAAAGAAAGGTTCAAAATGGAAACGCTGTCAACAATCCAACAGGCAGTCCAGGCCGGGGACTGGCTAGTCTCCATAGACTTGAAGGACGCATACTTCCACATGCCGGTGGCAGTGGGGTTTCAGCAGTTCCTCCGGTCTGCCGTGGGGGAGCTCCATTGTCAGTTCACCTGCCTGCCCTTCGGGCTATCAACCTCTCCTCGGTCTTCTTGAAGGTCTTGCTGGCCATAGTGGCACTGTTAGGAACCAGAGGTATCCGGCTCTATCATTATCTGGACAATCTGCTCCTATTGGCACAGGACAAATCCCAAATAATAGAACACAGGGATCATGTCATCACCACCCTCCAGGAGTTCGGGTATCTTCTCAATCTGGAGAAGAGCCACTTAGAGCCCTCACAGTCTCTTATATACCTCGGTGCTCTTTTCGACACAACTCAGGTCACCATCTCCTTACCCAAGGAGAAGATAACGACAGTCCAGAACAGGATACGACTAGCCCTCTCATCATCGTAGCTTCAGGCCATCCAGTGCTTGAAGATCATTGGGACAATGGTATGGACGATTCCCATGGTGAAGTGGGCACAGTGGAGAATGCGACCCTTTCAAAAAGGGTTTCTTCAGCAGTGGCAGTCAGGCGACAAGTCTCAACGCATCTATATCTCTCTGACCACGAGGGGCTCCCTTCTCTGGTGGCTTCATCGAAAGAACTTGCCAATCCTTTCTTCCCATCACATGGGTGACTATCATGTCAGATGCCAGCAACAGAGGCTGGGGTGCACACTAACGGAGGTAGCTCAGAGCGTCTGTAGCTTCCCCTGTCGGGGGGTAGTTTCAAACGCCCTGGAACTACGAGCAACCTTCTAAGCCCTACAGGCCTTTCACCATCTGACAGCAGGATCAGCTGTGTCACTTCGACTAGACAATACCACGGCGGTGGCCTACATAAAGAGACGGGGGGGGAACCCGGAGTCTGATTTTGCTGCAGGAATTGGAGCCAATCATGTTAGGGGAGCAGAAGAATCTAAGCAACATCACAGCAACCTATGTTCCCGGAGTTCTGAACGTCCCGGCGGATTTCCTCTCTCGGGTCCGCCTGGACAACGAGTGGTCTCTCCACAAGGAAATGTTTGCATGGATCTTATCTCTGGGGCTCTCTCCAGAGGTAGACCTCTTTGTCTCACCATGCAACAAGAAACTAGCAAGGTACTACTCGAGGTTCCGGGACCCTCAGGCCTACGGGGTCGATGCTCTCACAGAGCAGTGGAGGTTCCGCAGAGCATATGCCTTTCCTCCGTTACCGATAATCCTCCAATTTCTGCGGAGGCTCAAAACGGAAGACGTGGAAGTGGTTGCTGTAATCCCTTACTGGCCCAACAGGCCCTGGTTTCCTCTTCTATCACTTCTCAGCTACAGGGACCCAGCAGTCCCATTATCACCCAGACTAGATCTACTGTCCCAAGGTATGTCCCTACATCCATGCCCGGCCCATCTGCACCTGAAGGTGTGGTTCTTGAAAGGGAAAGGTTGGAGGCACTTAGGGTGCCTGAAAGAAGTGATTCCCACACTCCTAAGTGCAGGGCGAATGAGTATGAACTGAGTCTACAAGAGAATCTGGACTAGGTTCACAACCATATGTCCTCCCGATCCAACCCCTGTGGTTCTTCATCAGTCCTGCACATCCTGAGTTTTCTGCAGTTGGGTCTAGACCTAGAACTATCTGTAAGTTCTCTCCGGGTACAGGTATCGGCGATCTCTGCCTTTACTGGGGTATCATGGGCCAGGCACGCCCTAGTTCACCAATTCTTCAGGAGAGCAGTCAGGCTGAGACCACAGAGAAAACAGTGGTTTCCTAAATGGGATCTTCCACTGGTTCTCGATTTTTTTCTCTCAGATGCACAAAACACTCTCAATCAGCGAGCTTGCTTGCAAGACCGCTTTCCTTGTGGCCATCACGTCAGCAAAGAGAATTTCAGAGATTCAAGCCTTGGGAGCCAGAGAAACTTTCCTTACCTTCTACGCAGACAGGGTGGTCCTAGTTTCGATGCTCGGGTCAAATCCCAAGGTCACTTCAATCTTCCACGAAAATCAGGAGATAGTGCTACCCTCCTAGACAATGGATGGCTTGGGCTTGCACCCCATTGATGTGGGAGTCACCCTAAGACTGTATCTGGAAGCCACGGCTCCCTTTCGCCAGTCAGATCATCTATTTGTCTTGCTCAAAGGGAAGAAAAAGGGGCTGAAAGCTCCCGTCAGATCCATTGCTGCGTGGATCGTCCAGGCGATCCAATGGGCCTATAAGGAAAAGGGCTTGGCTCCTTCGCAGGCGGTGACAGCGCACTCAACTAGAAGCGTCTCGACCTCATGGGCGGCCTCACGGCATGTCGCCCCCAAAATGATCTGCAGGGCAGCCTTCCTGGTCCTCGATCCATACCTTCATGTCACATTATTGTGTGGAGCCAGCCACTCCATCTTCTGTTAACTTTGGCTGTCAAGTACTGTCAGTGGACTGTGTTAAATAAATCTTTTTGTTCAGCATTTTTGCCCACCCGGGTGTGTTTGGCGAGTTATTTCCCACACGTAGGCTGCCATGGAGTCTGTCAGGAAAACTGAAAATTTCCTACCAAATACTTACCGTAATTTTCCTTTCCTGATGGGCTCCATGGCAGCCGGAGTCCCTCCTAAATGTCTGGAGTAGGCTAGTTATGGAACACGGCCGCTGGCTCGGAGCAAAGATTTATGGGAGAGATGTCCTATAGGGTATTAGAGGCGGAACTAAACCCACACGTAGGCTGCCATGGAGTCCATCAGGAAAGGAAAATTACGGTGAGTATTTGGTAGGAAATTTTCTTTTTTTTTTTTCTTCAAAAGTGTCGCTCTTTTTTTTGTTTATAGTGCAAAACATAAAAACCGCAGAGGTGATCAAATACAACCAAAAGAAAGGTCTATTTGTGGGGAAAAAAGGATGCCAATTTTGTTTGGGTACAAAGTCATACGACCGCGCAATTGTCAGTTAAAGCGACGCAGTGCCGCATCGCAAAAAACTGCCTGGTCATTAAGGGGGCAAATCCTTCCGGGGCTGAAGTGGTTAACCACCACAGCCTACCTGAGTATTGTTGCTGACCATGTCCATCCCTTTATGACTGCAGTGTCCCCATCTTCTGATGGCTCCTTCCAGCAGGATAATGCACCATGTCACAAAGCTCCAATCATCTCACCACTGGACAATGAGGTCACTGCACTCCAATGGCCTCCACAGTCACCACATCTCATCCAATAGAGCACCTTTGGGATGCCGTGGAATGGAAGATTCGCATCATGGATGTGCAGCCGACAAATCTGCAGCAAATGCGTGATGCGATCATGCCACTAAGCAAAATCTCTGAGGAATGTTTCCAACACCTTGTTGAATCTATTCCACGAAGAATGAAGGCAAAACGGTACTAGCAAGGTGTACCTAATAAAGTGGCTGGGGAGTGTATTTACTTGTTTTAAACATTTTTTTACATTTCTTTGGTTACTTATTGGTTTCTTATCTAGGAAAATTATGTCATACATCCCAGGAGTCTTCAGGGGTGGAGAAGGGGTTTACTCAGCTATGCACACCCTCCTGCCTGCATGCCTGAGCTAAGGGCAGATAGATTCCAGGAAGTAATTGCTACATGAATCATCTGCCCTTACTCAAGATGGCTATGGCCAGAAATGTAAGGGGGTGTTTTCCTAAGTGATTTCACAGCAAAATAAAGCATGAAGACATGGATGGATGGGGGAGATTGCTTTGAATATTAAAAATGAATTAAATGGCACTTTTAGTTTGTGGTGCTCAGATACAATGTAGTTCTGCTTTATCACCCTACGCTGGACACCCCTGAACTCAATCATTTTGAGGGGAGTCTACATTCTGTTTGTCATATAATATACATACACATCGAAAAAAGTGGCATGGCTGCAAACATTTTTGTACTGGGCAATCTTCCCATCAAAGCTGCCACCAAAACCCCTTTAAGTGCACATTTGATGCAAATCACCATACACCCTCCACTGGCTGTCTGTGAAAACAAAGGATACAAAAATGAACCTTGACATTAAACTCCCTTACCTTACTTTGTTCCACCTTGAGCAAGGTATTGCCAGTAGTCTGATACTGTGAAGATTCTCCAGCATCATTTATATTAAAGAAAAGTAAAAAAAAGTAATAACCATAGCAAAAAAAATTTAGCTTAAATCTTTATTGTTGCAAAGAAGCGGACAGGGGAATTGCACCTTAAGATTTCAACAATAGAAAGACACTTCATTCCTCTCCTTCCTCCTCATCTTCATAAGAGTCTATCCCAACCTCTTCATAATCCTTTTCCAGGGCGGCCATGTCCTCCCGAGCCTCAGAGAACTCTCCTTCCTCCATACCCTCCCCCACATACCAGTGCACAAAGGCACGCTTGGCATACATCAGATCAAACTTGTGGTCCAGACGGGCCCAGGCCTCAGCAATTGCTGTGGTGTTGCTCAACATGCACACGGCACGCTGCACCTTGGCCAGATCTCCACCAGGAACTGCTGTTGGTGGTTGGTAGTTGATACCAACCTTAAACCCAGTTGGGCACCAGTCCACAAACTGGATAGAGCGCTTGGTCTTGATGGCAGCAATAGCAGCGTTCACATCCTTTGGCACCACATCGCCACGGTACAGCAGGCAGCATGCCATGTATTTACCATGTCTGGGGTCACATTTCACCATCTGGTTGCATGGCTCAAAGCAAGAATTGGTGATCTCAGACACAGAGAGCTGCTCATGGTAAGCTTTCTCTGCAGAGATTACGGGGGCATAGGTGGCCAGGGGGAAGTGAATACGGGGGTAGGGCACCAGATTGGTCTGGAACTCAGTCAAGTCCACATTCAGAGCTCCATCAAATCTGAGGGAGGCGGTGATGGAAGACACAATCTGACTGATCAACCGGTTCAGGTTGGTGTAGGTTGGGCGCTCAATGTCCAGGTTTCTGCGGCAGATGTCATAAATGGCTTCGTTGTCCACCATGAAAGCACAGTCTGAGTGCTCCAGGGTAGTGTGGGTGGTGAGGATGGCGTTGTAGGGCTCAACCACAGCTGTGGAAACCTGAGGAGCTGGGTAGATGGCGAATTCAAGCTTGGACTTCTTTCCATAGTCAACGGACAGACGTTCCATCAAGAGGGAGGTGAAACCAGAGCCAGTGCCACCACCGAAACTGTGGAAGACCAAAAATCCTTGCAGGCCTGAGCATTGATCCGACTGAAATAGAAACCAAAACACCCAATAAGAACATTTTCCACACAAACTTTTATGTTGGTTCCACAACTTTTTGTTCTCAAACTGGTGTCTTTACTTATAAAATATTAAAGGAAATTTGAATTGGCCTAAAATGTTTCTAAGTTAACAGAGAAGCTGAAGTTCAGGAACCTTGTTGTGCCTTCAAGGACCTACATTCATTTTCGAATCATGTTCCTGAAGATCCCTGGGGAGCATAGGACCAGGTTGTACATGGGGCCTTAACTTCTGCCCAATGTAAGACTAAGCCCCATCTCCTGTTTAACTGTTAAATGGGAAGTCTCTGTTGCCCACAGAAGGTCTGGTATGTGACAGTTAGATGAAAGATCTGGGAGTTCTGCTATAAGGACTGATGGACTCAATCTAGGCATAGGCTTAAAGTGTTACTAAACCCACAACAGTAAAATCAGTCTGTATATGCAATAAAGCATGCTTGTTATACTCAATGTGGAATCTAAGGGGTTAATCCCCTGCATTGGGTAAAAGGCTATTTGATCCTGTCTTCTCTGATCCTCCCCCTTTTCCTTTGTCCCCAAATCATCTCCTGATAAGACAGAGCCTTTGGAGTCACTCTGCACATGTTCAGTTTGGTGTGTATTGCTAGAGAGTTTTTTTTTTTCTTGGGTTGGGTGCATGTGATCGGCACAGGTCCAATCAGAACTGTCCAGACAGAGGGTCAGGGGTGCTGCAGCCTCATAGGACAGTCTGAGTAGAATGAAAACTCCTCCTACAAGCTTTAATCAGACACTGATAGCAGTCACAAGACTGCTATATACTGCTGATGAGAAAAGGTATTTAACAGTTTATATTTACTAAAATAATTGCATTTCCATGTTCTGTGTACTGTGGGAGACCAGATCTAGGGAATGCAGGCTCCTGGGTTTAGTAACACTTTAAGTTGAGGCCACATTTACAGTGCAAGGCCTGAAGACACCACATAGTGCCTACAACCAATGAATCACACCTTGGAAACATTTTAGACTAAGTCAGGTTCACTTTGAAATGTTGGATACATTTGACACCCACAACAGACTAAAGCAGTGGTCTCCAAAAAGCGGCCCAGGGGCTGGATGTGGCCCTTTGCTTGCCTTTATCTGGCCTTTGGGGCACTTTTCCTCCCACTGATACAAGACACTATTCCTTTCCCCAATACCAACATTTGGACATAATTCCTGCTATTGACATCAGCAACGGGGCACTATTTCTCCCACTGACATCAACGATGGGGTACTACTCTTCAAACTTCCAATGCAATATTCACAACGCACACATTCCTGTATATCTCTATATGAGATTCCTGGGTGCTGAAGCGACTGCCGGCTGGAACCGTACTGAACTCCTACTGACACCAACGATGGAGCACTATTCCTCCTACTGACACCAATGATGGAGCATTATTCCTCCTACTAACACCAAGGATGGAGCACTATTGCTCCTACTAACACCAATGATGGAGCACTATTCCTCCTGACACCATAAATGGGGCACTATTCCTCCTACTGACACCGATTGTGCACTATTCCTCCTACTGACATCAACGATGGGGCGCTGTTCCTCCTACTGATATCAACTATGGGGCACTGTTCCTTCTACTGATGCCAACGATGGGGCATTATTCCTCCTACTAACACCAATGAAGGGGCACTATTCCTCCCACTGACACCAAAAATGGAGCACTAATCCTCCTACTGATCCCAAAATTAAGCACTATTCCTCCCACTGACTCCAATGATGGAGCACTATTTCTCCCACTGATGCCAATGATGGGGCACTATTCCTCCCACTGACACCAATGATGGAGCACTATTTCTCCCACTGATGCCAATGATGGGGCATTATTCCTCCTACTAACTCCAAGGATGGAGCACTATTCCTCCTACCAACACCAATGATGGAGCACTATTCCTCCTACTGACATCAACAATGGAGCACTATTCCTCCTACTGACACAAACGATGGGGCACTATTCCTCCTACTGACACCAAAAATGGGGCACTATTCCTCTTACTGATCCCAACAATTAAGCACTATTCCTCCCACTGACACCAATGATGGAGCACTATTTCTCCCACTGACACAAACGATGGGGCACTATTCCTCCTATTAACACCAAGGATGGAGCATTATTCCTCCCACTGACACCAATAATGGGGTACTATTCCTCCTACTGACATCAACGATGGAGCATTATTCCTCCCACTGACACCAATGATGGGGTACTATTCCTCCTACTGACATCAACGATGGAGCACTATTCCTCCCACTGACACCAACGATGGGGCACTATTCATCCTACTGACACCAACGATGGGGCACTATTCCTCCTACTGACATCAACGATGGAGCACTATTCCTCCCACTGACACCAACGATGGGGCACTATTCTTCCTACTGACACCAACGATGGGGCACTATTCCTCCTACTGACATCAAAAATGGGGCACTATTCCTCCTACT
>BLSH010118627.1:521976-545804 GCA_018402905.1 Glandirana rugosa
GATTTGTATTATAGCAAAAAGTAAAAAATATTGTTCTTTTTTTCAAAATTGTCACTCTTTGTTTGTTTATAGCACAAAAAATAAAAACCGCAGAGGTGATCAAATACCACCAAAAGAAAGCTCTATTTGTGGGAAAAAAATGATAAAAATTTTGTTTGGGTGCAACGTCGCACGACCGCACAATTGTCATTCACAATGCGACAGCGCCGAAAGCCGAAAATTGGTCTGGGCAGGAGGGGGGTTTAAGTGCCCAGTAAGCAAGAGGGTAAAGCCTATGTCGCACTTGGCAACCTGTTGCTGGCAAAAAAAAAACCTTTGCAGGACAGGGAAGGGCAGGGTGGAAATCAAGAACCATTTAAAGCCTCTTTCCTGGCATTTAAGAGCTGCTCGTGATGTGCAACCTAATAAATGAAAATAACTGATGTCTGTGTCCCCGCTGGGGTGTTTTACCTAACTTCCTGTTCGGTTGACACCCTATGGGTGTGACAGGATGGAGAGGAATTCACCCCGTGAAAGCACCATGTTGGCCAAAAAGGGGTAATAGCACAAGCAGAATGTTCCAGCAACATAGAATAAATGGCATATGCACCAATCACAGTGGGTTCCAGGTCCACAAAGATAGCGCGGGGGACGTGTTTTCCAGACCCGGTCTCACTGAAGAACGTAGTGAAAGAATCGTCTCCTCCTCCAATGGTTTTTTCACTGGGCATCTGTCCATCCGGCTGGATGCCATGTTCCAGGCAGTAAAGCTCCCAGCAGGTATTGCCCATCTGGACGCCAGCTTGTCCAACGTGTACTGAAATACATTCCCTCTGTAAAATAAAGAAGATAAATATACTGTATTAAAAAACATGTTTATACTGTGTGTGTATGTATAATATTATATATATATATATATATATATATATATATATATATATATATATATATATATATATATATATATATATATACACATACACACACACACACACACACACACACACTGTACATAAACACAATGTATTCTTATTTTTCCTGTATATAATTTTCTTCTATATTTTTTCCTATACAGGAAACCTTTGGGTTATTTTGACCTCTTTGGGTTACTAAAAAATCCACCGCTTACTGTATGGGAATTGGGCCATCCAAGTCACATTTTCCTAGGCATACGTGACCCTTACATCTTTCCCATACCTGGACAAAGTTCACCGAAGAGAGGAAACTCTTGTATTTTTAGTTGCTATTTTTTTGTACCCATTTTGTTTATATGGGCAAAATTAAAATAATAAAAAAGTACATATATTGCTTGCCTTTGTTACTTGCACATAGTACTTTATATTGCATTGGGGCACAAATACTAGTTATGTGCTGTAAGGTTATGATATTATATGTCAGTAGTTTTTTTTTATAAATTTATGGCTATGTTATGCTATATTTTTTATTTTAGGTACTTATATAGCGCTGTCAATTTACGCAGCGCTTTACACATACATTGTACATTCACATCAGTCCCTACCCTCAAGGAGCTTACAATCTAAGGTCCCTAACTCACATTCATACACATACTAGGGCCAATTTAGACAGGAGCCAATTAACCTACCAGCATGTCTTTGGAGTACTTAGCGTTATGCTTAGTTAGATGGGTGGTTTAAGCGCTGCACTCATTTATTTAGAAAAATGTATATGATGCAGGCTGTCACCAGCATTAAAGTAAGGGGTTGTTCACATTTGTGGCAGTGTTTCCTGCTCTTCTAAAAAGTGATCCTGAGTAAACAGCTTTTTAGAGGTGTTCAACAGGCGGTGGGTGAGGAGGCGATATGTTGCCTCCTCACTGTCTGCTTCAGCCATTGCATGCCGTTTGCCCCATTCACTCGAATGAGCCTTGTTCGGTACCAGCAGCCACCCCATTCACTCGAATGAGCCTTGTTCGGTACCAGCAGCCACCCCATTCACTCGAATGAGCCTTGTTCGGTACCAGCAGCAGCCCCATTCACTCGAATGAGCCTTGTTCGGTACCAGCAGCCACCCCATTCACTCGAATGAGCCTTGTTCGGTACCAGCAGCCACCCCATTCACTCGAATGAGCCTTGTTCGGTACCACCAGCCACCCCATTCACTCGAATGAGCCTTGTTCGGTACCAGCAGCCACCCCATTCACTCGAATGAGCCTTGTTCGGTACCAGCAGCTGCTCCATTCACTCAAATGAGCCTTGTTTGGTACCAGCAGCCGCCCCATTCACTCGAATGAGCCTTGTTCGGTACCAGCAGCTGCTCCATTCACTCAAATGAGCCTTGTTCGGTACCAGCAGCTGCTCCATTCACTCGAATGAGCCTTGTTCGGTACCAGCAGCTGCTCCATTCACTCGAATGAGCCTTGTTCGGTACCAGCAGCCGCCCCATTCACTCAAATGAGCCTTGTTCGGTACCAGAAGCCGTCCCATTCACACAAATGAGCCTTGTTCGGTACCAGCAGCCGCCCCATTCACTCAAATGAGCCTTGTTCGGTACCAGCAGCTGCCCCATTCACTCGAAAGAGCCTTGTTCGGTACCGGCAGCTGAATGCGACATGGCATTTAATTTTTGGGTACAGCCCTGTGCAGCTGTATTACGGTGTTAAGGTGGGCAGCCAGGGGACAGTATAACCGCGGCTCAATCACCTGTTTTTTCTGCCCAACAACCCCCCCCCCCCCCAGGTTGCCCATTTGAACAAGCCTTATGTGTCACTACTTTCCTAAAAGTGAACAAGTGGCATTCCCTGCAAACAAGCGCCAAGCCCTAAGAGATCTGTGCATAGAAGTTTACAAGTCCCATCTGCCATCACACACAAGAATGGGAACCTTTGTCCTCCAGCCCCTTATCGGTAGATCCGGACCTCCATACAGACCTGGGGCTAGGGATAGAGCCTGTGTATTTTTTTTTAAAGGTAGTCTATGCCCATAAGCTATACAATATATACAATGTATACAGCCAATATACATACAACGTGTAAAAACCATATCATTCCCTGCCCCAAGGGAGCTTACACTCAAATGTCTCCCCCATAAACACACACCGGGGGCAGTCTGGGTGGAATCCAGTGTACCTGTGTGAGAAGCAGCAAACGCTGACCACCTGTGTAACCATTACCCCTACATGCACACCTCACAACACGTTTGCATGGATTTTACTACATAGTGTAATTTGAGTTTTTGAAAACAGAGCGCCAGGACAGCAGCTGTGCGGCAGGTGGCGTTGGACGATTTCCTCCGATATTGACACAAAGTTCACCACCAGCTCAAACCTGTAAAACTTGCATGAACAGGACGGTACGCCCTCACCTTAGGGAAGCGCAGATAATTGTACCCGCCGCTCGCTGCCGCGCCCTAAAGACTTCAGTAGAAACACAGCATTCCTTCAGACTACAAAGCACATAGAGGAGGCGTCTCCGTGTGCTGGTTCCAGTCTACTTACTGATGTTATGTCTCTGCACAAACCAAACAAAATGGCAGCGGTCTAAGGCTGGCCATGCATGATACAATCTGATTGGATACAAATTGAAGAGATTTGGCCATTACATAGTTTTGGTTTAGAAAGGCGGTGTTCGCTCATCATTTTAGTAAAGTGCTGACGGTGAAGGCCAATGATTGCCCATCATTTTAGTAAAGAGGTGTCGGTGAGGACGAGTGATTGCCCATCATTTTAGTAAAGAGGTGGCAGTGAAGGCCAGTGGTCACCTATTATTTTAGTATAGAGGTGCCGGTGGGGGCCAGTGATTGTCCATCATATTAATATAGAGCCAGTGATCGCCCATCATATTAATATAGAGTCAGTGATCGCCCATCATATTAATATAGAGTCAGTGATCGCCCATCATATTAATATAGAGCCAGTGATCGCCCATCATATTAATATAGAGCCAGTGATTGCCCATCATATTAATATAGAGTCAGTGATCGCCCATCATTTTAGTGTAGAGGTGCTGGTGAGGGCTAGTGATTGCCCATCATATTAGTATAGAGCCAGTGATCGCCCATCATTTTAGTATAGAGGTGCCGTTTAGGGTCAGTGATCGCCCATCATTTTAGTATAGAGGTGGCGGTGAGAGCCAGCGATCGCCCATCATTTTAGTATAGAGGTGCCGATGAGATCACCCATCATTTTAGTATAGAGGTGTTGGTAAAGGCCAGTGATAACCCATCATTTTAGTATAGAGGTGGCGGTGAGAGCCAGTGATCGCCCATCATTTTAGTATAGAGGTGGCGGTGAGAGCCAGTGATCGCCCATCATTTTAGTATAGAGGTGGCGGTGAGAGCCAGTGATCGCCCATCATTTTAGTATATAGGTGGCGGTGAGAGCCAGTGATCGCCCATCATTTTAGTATAGAGGTGACGGTGAGGGCCAGTGATCGCCCATCATTTTAGTATAGAGGTGGCGGTGAGAGCCAGTGATCGCCCATCATTTTAGTAAAGAGGTGCTGGTGAAGGCCAGTGATCGCCCATCATTTTAGTATAGAGGTGGCAGTGAGGGCCAGTGATCGCCCATCATTTTAGTATAGAGGTGGCAGTGAGGGCCAGTGATTGCCCATCATTTTAGTAAAGAGGTGCCAATCAGGGCCAGTGATTGCCCATCATTTTAGTATAGAGGTGTGGGTGAGGGCCAGTGATCACCCATCATTTTAGTATAGAGGTGGCGGTGAGAGCCAGTGATCACCCATCATTTTAGTATAGAGGTGGCGGTGAGAGCCAGTGATCACCCATCATTTTAGAATAGAGGTGGCGGTGAGAGCCAGTGATCGCCCATCATTTTAGTAAAGAGGAGCAGGTGAAGGCCAGTGATCGCCCATCATTTTACTATAGAGGTGTGGGTAAGGGCCAGTGGTCGCCCATCATTTTAATATAGAGGTGCCGGTGAGGGCCAGTGATCACCCATCATTTTAGTAAAGAGGTGCAGGTGAAGGCCAGTGATCGCCCATGATTTTAGTATAGAGGTGGCGGTGAGGGCCAGTGATTGCCCATCATTTTAGTAAAGAGGTGCCAGTGAGGGTCAGTGATTGCCCATCATCTTAGTATAGAGGTGTGGGTGAGGGCCAGTGATCGCCCATCATCTTAGTATAGAGGTGTGGGTGAGAGCCAGTGATTGCCCATCATTTTAGTATAGAGGTGGTGGTGAGGGCCAGTGATCGCCCATCATTTTAGTAAAGAGGTGCCAATGAGGGCCAGTGATTGCCCATCATTTTAGTATAGAGGTGTGGGTGAGGGCCAGTGATCGCCCATCATTTTAGTAAAGAGTTGCTGGTGAAGGCCAGTGATCGCCCATCATTTTGGTAAAGAGATTCAGGTAAGGGCCAGTGATAGGTGGTGATCGATTATCATTTTAGTAAAGTGATTTCTTTGACATCATAAAACTCATGGTTGCTGGGGCCGTCTTCTAGGGACAAAACCGTGGACACTTTATCAGGGGACAGCCTACTAAAAGTGGGGACTGTTACAGGGAAACTGGGATATCTGGTCTCCATAATAGACTGTATAGATCACTGCACTGCTGAGGTGGGTAGTAAAATTGAAAAGATGGGGGATTCATGACAGGTGAAAATCCTAACAAGCAAAAATCAATTGGTGTGGTTGACCATAGTTTAACCACTCATCTACCTCCAATTGTTTATAAATGGAGAAGTGGTGGATACTTAATCACCCTCCGTTGGTAAGTGAGCCCGTTAATGGCTGTGATCTGAGCTGTCATTAGACACCTTGATTCACAGAAACAGTAAATAGAGCTGATCAGAGCTGCTCTGTACATTGCGATCGCTGTGATAAACAATCTCAGCAGACCCCGCCCCTTTCTCTCGCAATGAAGGAACTAAAGAATAAATAAATCACTTATTCATTAGTTCCTGATCATTTCAGTGAATCCCAAAGTTGTGGGATCTAGTGCACCTTTATTAGGGATCATATTGTAACCCCACCCATACCAGCATGTTTCTTCTTATTCAAAACACTGGGGATGTCCACTTTCCAATAAGGGGCAATTTCTGAGTTTTTCCTCTGTAACAGAAAGTAAGGGAAACATCTGTATCTGTATACATATATATATAGTCAGTGATAATTAAAGTGGAGCTCTACCCAAAAAGGGAAGCTTTGCTTGTCTGCCTCCACCCCCCCCCCCCCGATACATTTGGCACCTTTTGGGGGGAGGGGAGAGCAGGTACCTGGTTTTGACAGGTAGCTACTCCCACTTCCAGCTCAGTTTGCCGCGGTTCGGGCACCCCCCTCTTTCCCCCACAGCCAGCCCGTTCATAAAGCACCAGGCGTTTCATGCATGCGTAGTATGAATTCGGCTGTAAAGCCACAATGCTTCACTGCTGGTTTCCCTTAGTCAAGATGGCGGCAGCAGCACCTTATTGCTGATTGAAAAATGGGCTCGGTGAGGACACAGCTGGATCCCTGGACAGATCCTAATATTAAAAGTTAGCAGCTACAGTATTTGTAGCTGTTGACTAATTTTTTTTCTGAAGGAACCTTGAGATCTTCTTTAAAATGCTAACAAAGTAAGCTCTGTCTCAAAAAAACAAATGTAAAATGCATTTGGGTCCAGTGTTGCATGACGGAGTTATTGTCGGTCATACTATAACACTACTGAAGACTGACCTGGTAATGAAGGGATATATTATATATACAGACACTGAAAGCAAAAACCTTGAAAAGCATTTTTGCACTTGCAGTTCACGGGGTTTACTCTTTAATCCGTGTCCTCTGTACAGTCACCTCACCGTTTCCGTTCAGGACAAAGACACATTTCTCCTTTTTCAATGAGGGGACAGGAATAGACGTCGTCGTTTTGGCGCCATTGATCTGTGACCGGGTACAGAGATGACATGGCAGTCCGCTCGGAGGGTTTTGTAAGCGGCCGAATTAAGTTACAGCAAACACGAGGTGGACTTGGAACTTTTAATAGCCTGTGTTCACAGTGCCGGATTACAAGGTATAATCTGTGCGAGGAATGTGGGGCGGCTCTCGCCGTGACGGCTGCAACGCCTGATATGAAATCACCCGAAATGCTGGTTATACAACACCAATTGCCGTGGGTGCTGCCACTCATTGAAAGTGATACTATATGATATCCTTGTTACCCAAAAATAATCCATTAATGGCCCTGTAACCTATTTTTCATTAAATTGTATCTTACTATTTTTTGCCTCCTTGTAATGTCCTCTACGAGTTCCTGAACCTCTCCTTTCCCCCTCATTTCTGTTTAGAATGAATTGTGCATGTTAGTTGTGGTCATGCACACTGCTCTATGCACACCACAAGTCCCATAGTCCATCTTGGGTGTGAGTAAGGGAGGGTGGTCCAAGGAGAAAGAACGTAGCCACCCTCTAACAGGAAGTGACATCACAGCAGCAAAAAAAAAAAAGGAATTTGGAGATTTTTGAATTAAAGTGAAATGAAACCACTGAATGAATGCCCCCCGCCCCTCTTCCACGCCGCCATCTTAAGAGCTCTGGTACCAGTGCATATGTGTCACCGGTGACTTCCAGGTATCTAAGCAGAGACCGTGACATATACTGTATGCACATACACTATATTGCCTGCCTTAACACGCACATGAACTTTATTTGGTATCCCAATCTTAGTCCATAGGGTTCAATATTGAGTTGGCCCACCCTTAGCAGCTATAACAGCTTCAACTCTTCTGGGAAGGCTGTCCACAAGGTTTAGGAGTGTCTATGGGAATGTTTGAAAATTCTTCCAGAAGCGCATTTGTGAGGTCAGGCACTGATGTTGGACGAGAAGGCCTGGTTCGCAGTCTCTGCTCTAATTCATCCCAAAGGTGTTCTAATTGGGCTGAGGTCAGGACTCTGTGCAGGCCAGTCAAGTTCCTCCACCCCAAACTCGCTCATTCATGTCTTTATGGACCTTGCTTTGTGCACTGGTGCGCAGTCATGTTGGGACAGGAAGGGGCCATCCCCAAACTGTTCCCACAAAGTAGGGAGCATGAAATTGTCCAAAATGTCTTGGTATGCTGACGCCTTAAGAGTTCCCTTCACTGGAACTAAGGGGCCAGCCCCTGAAAAACAACCCCACACCATAATCCCCCCTCCATCAAATGATTTGGACCACTGCACAAAGCAAGGTCCATAAAGACATGGATGAGCAAGTCCTGACCTCAACCCCAAAACACCCACATTATTTTGAATGGCAACCCAACGCCCTAAGGTAATGTGCTACAAAGGTGAATTGTGGCGTGATGCATTAAGAGAAAAAAAACAGTATCATGCAACAAAACTGCACCAAAGTATTCCATGTTTACCAGTGGTACCAGCTACAACAGTGACAACATAAACAATCTTTCTCCAAAGTGGCACATGGGGGCACCAGAATCATCCTGACATCAGAAGTTCATCTGGGTTTACTGACACTCTGCTGGTTTTGGATATCCTCATAGTATCTTGTACCACGTGGCACCAGTTAAGGACTCGGTGGCCGCTGTCTCCTGGGTTGTATTTAGAAGCTTGCATAGTATTGTGGATCTAGCAGAGGCGACAGGACACCATGTGGAGTCTGGTATGAGACACAGCTGGAAGGGAGGTGACCCATGATCCTGACTACTATTTATAACCCATCTCCACACCAGACTCGGCCTGACCTGTCATACTCCACATACTGCAAATACACCTGTAGACAAGAGAGAGCAAGCAGCAACCATCAAGCTTCATCCACAGGGCCATATTTATTTAGGTACACCCATACAAAGGGCCATCTTTGCCGGCATGTGATGCACCGGTGTTCTGTGCATCCACATGCAGGCAGTCCCATTCATGTTTCATCCGTGCATCTGCATGCAGACAGTCACATTCATGCCTGTTCTGTTCATCCCCATGCAGGCAGTCCCATTCATGCCTGTACCCAGCATCCGCACGCAGGCAGTCCCATTCATGTCTCTTTCGTGCATCTGCATGCAGGCAGTGCCATTCATGTCTGTTTAGCACATCCATATGCAGACAGTCCCATTCATGCCTGTTCCATGCAGGCAGTCCCATTCATGCCTGTTCCATGCAGGCAGTCCCATTCATGTCTCCTTTGTGCATATGCATGCAGACAGTCACATTAATTCTTGTTCCGTGCATCAGCATGCAGGCAGTCCCATTCAAGTCTCTTCCGTGCATCTGCATGCAGGCAGTACCATTCATGTCTGTTCCATGCAGACAGTACCATCCATGCCTGTTCCATGCATCTGCATGCAGGCAGTGCCATTTACTGTAGGTCTGTTCAGTGCCTCCGCATGCAAGCAGTCCCATTCATGCCCATTCCATGCATCTGCATGCAGGCAGTCCCATTCATGCCTGTTCCATGTATCCGCATGCAGGCAGTCCCATTCATGTCTGTTCCCTGCATCCGTATGCAGGAAGGCCATTCATGTCTGTTCCGTGCATCCGCATGCCGGCAGTACCATTCAGGTCTGCTCTGTGGATCCGCATGCAGGCAGTACCATTCATGTCTGCTCTGTGCATCCGCATGCCGGCAGTACCATTCATATCTGCTCTGTGCATCCGCATGCAGGCAGTCCCATTCATGCCTGTTCTGTGTATCCGCATGCAGGCAGTCCCATTCATGCCTGTTCTGTGTATCTGCATGCAGGCAGTCCCATTCATGCCTGTTCTGTGTATCTGCATGCAGGCAGTACCATTCATGTCTGCTCTGTGCATCCGCATGCAGGCAGTCCCATTCATGCCTGTTCTGTGTATCTGCATACAGGCAGTACCATTCACGTCTGCTCTGTGCATCCGCATGCAGGCAGTCCCATTCATGCCTGTTCTGTGTATCCGCATGCAGGCAGTCCCATTCATGCCTGTTCTGTGTATCTGCATGCAGGCAGTCCCATTCATGCCTGTTCTGTGTATCTGCATGCAGGCAGTACCATTCATGTCTGCTCTGTGCATCCGCATGCAGGCAGTCCCATTCATGCCTGTTCTGTGTATCTGCATACAGGCAGTACCATTCACGTCTGCTCTGTGCATCCGCATGCAGGCAGTCCCATTCATGCCTGTTCTGTGTATCCGCATGCAGGCAGTCCCATTCATGCCTGTTCTGTGTATCTGCATGCAGGCAGTCCCATTCATGCCTGTTCTGTGTATCTGCATACAGGCAGTCCCATTCATGCCTGTTCTGTGTATCTGCATACAGGCAGTCCCATTCATGTCTGCTCTGTGCATCCACATGCAGGCAGTACCATTCATGTCTGCTCTGTGCATCCGCATGCAGGCAGTACCATTTACAGACACAATCAGTGGCCCAATTTGACAGCTGTGTGGGTGTGTGACTGAAACCCACATTGTCTGCTTTCAGGGACACGCACCCACACTGATGTCAAATTGGGAGCAGCAGCCATGTACACTGAACTGCTGCATCTCAATAGACATAGATGGGACTGTCTGCATGCGGATGCATGGAACACCTATGTATTGTATCCCATGTGGGCAAAGACAGCCCTTTGCATGGGTATACGCAGAGATACGCCCGTGTGAATGAGGCCCATCCAAATCAATGAGAAGTTTACACTGTATGCTCCTAATATCACACAGCGCAGTCCGCGTCTTCCTTGCAGCGGCACAGTCACTGTTTTCACAGATAGGAACATGAAATACAGCCGCTCCTTACTGGCAATGTTTATACTGCGAGTCATGCCAAGGTAATAAAATAAACTTTGTAACTAGAATACCTGGGCCTGCAGCCAATCAGGAGTTTCCTCATTTAAAGGATAAGTTCACCTTAAAAAAATAAAAATAAATGCACATTCTTTTGCAGGTAAAAAATATGCATTTATAATTTTTATTTTTGGTTATGGACCTGTAAAGCATTGCACCCATGATCTGCTGATGCCACGGTTCTGCAGACTGTCTGTCTGCCCATAACTCTGTACCACTGTGACAGGAAGACTCTGAATGTGGTAGTTCATTAAGAACTACAAGCCAACAGCCGCAAAGGCTGCCGGACCTTGTAGTCTTCCATTCACAGAACACTATGGGCTGGATTTACTAAAGGCAAAAATATTGTGCAAAGCTCCAGAGTTTAGAAAATGAGGTAAGGCAACACTTTGCAAAGAATACCCAATCACGTGCAAGGAAAAAAACCCCCAAAAAAAAACAGCATCTTTGCTTGCACATGATTGGATGATGGAAGTCAGCAGAGCTCCTGCTCATTTACTAAGCTCTTTAGCAACTGCACTTGTAGAGTGAAAATGCAGTTTTCAAAGTGCACAGTCTATTTATTTGCCTTTAGTAAGTCAACCTCTATGAATGGATGATGTGGCCGCATTTTTTTTTGCAGATTTTGACAGCTAGCGAGGGGGGGGGGGGGTAGTAGAATATTCACCAGTAACATGTTACATCCTGCATCGGTGTGATGTACCATGGTTCAAACGGTGAACTTGTCCTTTAAAGCTAAACCTCCAGGTAACAAAAATGTATTCAAATAGACTATATTATCAAAAGTATTGGGAAGCCTACCTTTACACGCACATGAACTTTGATGGGGTTTGGGGTGGAGGAACATGATTGGCCTGCACCTTAACCCCATAGAGCACCTTTGGGATGAATTTGAGCAGAGACTGCGAACCAGGCCTTCTCATCCAACATCAGTGGCTGATCTCACAAACGCACTTCTGGAAGAATGGTGAAACATTCCCATAGACACTCCTAAACCTTGTGGACAGCCTTCCCAGAAGAGTTGAAGCTCTTATAGCTGTAAAGGGTGGGCCAACTCAATATTGAACCCTACGGACTAAGACTGGGAAGTCATTAAAGTTCATGTGCGTGTAAAGGCGTCCTAATACTTTTGACAATATAGTATATCACAAATAGATTTATAGATGATATTAACTTATCCTGCGGTTATGAATACACTTTTTATATCAAACCGATGACATATTCAGTTTGCTAAACAAGCCATCTTGCAAATTTCTCAAAATTTGAAATTAAATTGGTGCCTAAAAAGTAATACTGCAAAGTGTCTTCTATTATGTCCCTTATCTGAAGAAGTCTTTTCTAGTTTCCAAAAAAAAAAATTGTGACATCAACACCTCGCTCCCCTCCAATCAAATCTGAGAATGCTTTGTTGTTTGTGAATTCATTGAGAAATGTTCCCTGAATGGCGCCCGTGCCAAGCGAGTGACCACAATGCAGCAGAGCAGCCGCTGGGCACAGGATTCGGAAGCTGGTGGAGATGACTGCAGGTAGTGATTTCCAGCCTCCACGGGGATCCCACAGGTATGACATTTGCATACTATGTACAAAAAA
Source organism: Glandirana rugosa (assembly GCA_018402905.1). Lineage (NCBI taxonomy): Eukaryota > Metazoa > Chordata > Amphibia > Anura > Ranidae > Glandirana > Glandirana rugosa. The sequence continues at coordinate 534,230 of BLSH010118627.1, forward strand.
GAACCAAACTGAAGGAATGTGACTCTGGGAAAGCGCACTCGAGGATAAACATTCCTTGTTCAAACCTTCATATACATTTATTGCAACATATAAATTACAAACAGTTTCATTCACAGAACAAAAGGATATTGTTGACTGATGTCCAAATAACATCACCAAAATTTACCCCCTAGATTCACACTGTGTCTTATACAATCATTCTGGTTGTAGCACAGGTTTTCAACGTTTCATGGTGGGAAAAACCTCCAACGCGTTTCGCAGCACCTTCTTCTTCAGGGGAAAAAGTTAGAACATTTAGGCCTCATCCACACAAGCATTATTAACGCTGCGTTTTTGAGCTATTTTTACTGTGTTATTCAATGGCCTCATACACACGCTGATGTTTTTGAGCTATAAGTGACGTCAGTGTACTTAAGCTGTAGAACGCAGGATCTGCGCGTTCCAAAGCTGCAGCGTTAGAGCTGTTTTAACGCTGAGCCGGCAAAACGCTCAAAAAGGCGGCTTAACGTTGTATACACAGCGTTAAGCCTTGTCAGGCGTTTCTCTGCCTCTATTCAAAATCAATGGTTCCCTATGGGAGCCCATTGATTTGAATAGAAGTCGCACCAGAAGTCGGATGATGATGATCCGACTTGCGGTGCGACTTGGATCCCGAAGGGGAACCTAGCGCAAAAAATGAAAAAAATAAAATGGTGTGGGGTTCCCCCTCAGGAGCTACCAGACCCTTAGGTCTGGTATAGATTTAAAGGGGAACCCCCTCGCCGAAAAAGCGGCGTAGGGTCATCCCCCCCCCCCCCCTGAATCCATATCAGACCCTTATCCGAGCACGCAGCCTGGTAGGCCATGAAAGGGGGTGGGTACGGGTAATCGTCCCCCCCCCCCCCGGACCATACCAGGCTGTATACCCTCAACATGGGGGGTTCCCCTTCAAGATACAAGTCACAACGCAAGTCAGATCATCATGGCTCCCATAGGGAACCATCAATTTTGAATAGAGGCAGAGAAACACTGCTGAAAGCTAGCGCCAATGCAAAACACTGATAAAATCGTGTTTTTAACGTGGCTTTTTTTCCTGCCATCGGTACCGACGTTGCAGCTCATTTTTCATAACGCCCGTGTGTATGAGGCCTTAACAGCCATACAGAAAATTTTAAATCCCATTTCCCATGATGTGGCCGCAGGGGAACCCAGGCACCCCACAAGGACGGGATAGAAACTCGTGGATGAGTCACTCTGAAGTTTGGACACAAAGAGTCATACATGTTGAAATAGCCCCCTGCCTTGGACCCCTTCCCTTGGGGAGAGGGTGAAAGAAGAGAGGAGATTTCTAGTCCTGCCCTAGGGTGACAATGCTGTTCTAGTTCTAGGGTAACAACGCCGCTGTTATGGAGAGGAGAGGAGATGAATAGAGAGGATTCAATAGTCCAGTCCCAGGGCAACAACTCTGCTATGGAATCTCTGTGTTATGGAGAGGAGAGGAGAGAAGAGTCCTTCTCTTCTCTGCCAAAGGGTAACAACGCTGCTCCTCCATATATACAGAATAGTGAGTGTTGTCATCCTAGGACAGGAAGTGTGTTACTGGCAGGATCACCAGGTGAAAATAAAGGAAACAATATGAAGAAGTCTGTCAGCTATGATAGTATGTTATTAGTGAGTCTCTCATACAGTGTTTATGAGACATTTTTGCCTTCAATGCCAAAATCTGCCCAGCCAGTCCTGTCTAGTAAGCACGTCAGAGACACAAAGGGGGAGAAATGCAGCCTTCACTTCTGACCTCTCTGAAGAGTACATGAAGGGAACATTGATGTCATAAAAGACTGAGTCTGCCGTGTACAAATCTTCATGGCCTTCAGTAGAAGAGTGCCAGCCTCTGGCATAGCTGGCATACCAGGGTGGTTTGGGTGTAGACTGTGCTAAGGGTTAGGGTTATTCAGTAAGGTCTGTGCATGCCCTCTTCCTATAGGTGATATTTATATATTCTATGTATATCAGTGCTAACAACCTCTGTACATATGGAGCAGAACATGTTGTCCCTGAAGTTATTGTTTTGAAAGCAGAAAAAATGGGCAAGTTTAAAGTGGTTGTCAACTCTTGCCTGTAATCAGGCTTATCTGTAGCTTCCCTGTATATCTCCTAAACCTGTATGGTTTAGGAGATATACGCTATACTGGCATGTGCCAACGTCATTCGGCACATGCGCAGTGAAGAAACGGCCTCCGTGCCGTTTCTTCACTTACAGCTTGCCACGATTGGCGGCTCCCGGATGTCATGTGACTCCGGCCAGTCACAGCGCCAGAGTTCGAGGCCCCGGAAGGAAGAGGGGCGAAGATGGACGCTCCCTGCTGTGGGGACAGCACGGGCGGCGATGGCAGGTAAGTGGCACATAATAGGCTAGTATGCGATGCATACTAGCCTATTCTTCTACATTGCAGGGGAACATAGAGGAAGTAACCCCATTAGGGTTTACTTACTCTTTAAGGACTTGAGGGCCAAATTGTAATGGTTAGAGGACATAGGTCAGAGTCAGGGTCAGAGTCAAAATTGCAGCTCCTCTGGGATGTTCCTGGTCTGTAGTGGTCAGGGCCGACCAAAAGTGGTCCAAAGGAGGAAAACGAGTGAACCAGTAACAGGGTTCATTGATGCACGTGGAATGTGAAGGCTGGCTCGTGTATTTCAATCCAATAGAAGAGCTACTGGAGCTCAAACTGCTGAAAAAGTTAATGCTGATCCCAACAGAAAGGTGTCAGAACACACAGCACATCAGTTTGTAGTGAATGGGGCTCTGCAGCTGCAGACCGGTCAGGGTGTCCATGCTGACCCGTGTCCACCGCAAAAAGCACCTACAATGGTCATGTGATCATCAGAACTGAACCACGGAGGACAGGGAGAAGGTGGCCTGGTCTGATTAATCACGTTTTCTATTACATCTTGTGGATGGGCAGGTGAGTGGCACCAGGATGTCCCTGGAGGACCTACCTCACAACTTATAGGACTTAAAGGATCTGCTACTGATGGTTTGGTGCCAGATACCACAGCACACCTTCAGAGGTCTAGTGAAGTTCATGCCTTGACAGGTCAGGGTCGTTTTGGCAGCAAAAAAAAGGACCTGCTCAATATTAGGTGGCTGGTCTTCAAGGAATCTTTGCAGTAAAAGCAAGGAACCTCAAAAGATGCAAAGTGAAACAATATCATAACTAACAGCTTTGGTACACACGGTGATGGGTGCAGAAGGCCATCCTGTGGCCATATAATATAGTTTAGTGTCATTTAACATTTGGCAGAGCAGACACATGAGGAGGATATGTACATCATGTGTACCTACAGCATAGAACGTAGGCTGACTAGGATGAGCTGGGTTCAGATCTGAACAGAGCCCAGTTTGCCGGAGTTGTGGGAAGCCATCACATGACCACATCCTCGCCCACTCAAAGCGGGGCGGGCTGGAAATTCCCCACCCCTCAGTTGCATGTAACAATGGGGCGGGGATGCTCATGACATCATTGACCTAACTTGGCCACACAGTCCTCCCTACCCTTTTGTATATCTGTGGTTGTAAGATGTTGAACTTGCTACCTATGGGTTATAGGCCCAGCAGTACAACTAACTTTGAACTGAACCCAAGCTTGGCAGAAGATATCAGCCATAACCCCGGTACCGTTTTTTCAGCAGGTGGACGACTTTCTCATGAAACGGGACCAAGTGGCTCATAAGCCAATGGAACGGTTTCCGAAGGGGTCGGAAGGGGTCCCCCCCCCGGGTCGGAAGGGGACCCCCCCCCCGGTGTTTCTTGGGCTTACCGTTTCCACCAGTTCACCCGAGAAATGATCTGATGGTGCGGCCTGCTGCTCCCATAGGCGATGAAAGAGTTGACACTCTTTGAGCGACTCTATAGCCTTGGAGGACCAGAGTGACGTTATAGCGTCAATTCCGGTCCACGCTGGAAGAAAAAAAATTTAAAGCATCTGCTACTGATAGCTTGATGCCAGATACCACAGCACATTGTCAGAGGTCTAGTGAAGTTCATGCCTTCATAGGTCAGGGCCAGGGCTGTGTTGGCAGCAAAAGGGGGACCCGCTCAATATTAGGTGGCTGGTCATAATGTTGGGACTGATCAGTGTATATCCTAAACATGATATTTATATATTCTGTATCGGTTTTGCTTTGCATCTTTTGAGGATCTTTGTGGTAAAAGCAAGTAACCTTGAAAAGGTGCAAAGCGAAACACTTGGGGGCTCACCCGGGATGCGCTAAAGTTCAATTTAAAGTGGTTGTAAACCTTGTTACACCACTTTTACCTACAGGTAAGCCTACAATAAGGCTTACCTGTAGGTACCGTGAATATCTCCTAAACTTGCACAGTTTAGGAGATATTCACTGTATCCGCATGTGCTGCTGTCATCGGCACATGCGCAGTGAAGAAACGACCGTTTCTTCAGGGCCCAAACCATGACAGGTGGCTCCCGCGCGCATGACGTCATCGCGACTCCAGCCAATCACAGCGCCGGAGCCTGCGAACCCAGAAATAACTCCGTCAGACATGTTGCCGGTTACAGCGGTGTGCGGGGACCGCTGTGTCAATCTATTTCATGAGCTAGTATGTGATGCATACTAGCTCATTATGCCTTTGTCTTGCAGTTTTTTTTGTTTTTTGTGAGTTTACGACCACTTTAAGCAGACCTGTTTTCTGTTGCTTATGCTAAGAAAAATGTTCCATATGCTGTTTAGAAAAGCAAAACAATATCATAACAGCCTCGGTACACATGAGTGGCGGCCCGTCCAAAGGATCAATATTTTTTTTGATCTTTTTTAGCAAAAAAAAAAATACTAAAATTTAAACTTGTAAACAAAAAGTGCCAGAAAAAGCCTGTATTTGAAGAAAAAAAAAAGACGACCTATGCATTTTCTCTACACATGCTCCTATAGCATCAAAGTTGCAGGGTTTAGATTGTAAGCTCTGAGGAGCAGGGCCCTCACAACCCTCTTGGATTGAATTGTATTGTTGCTGTATTGTCTCCCTGTATATTGCGCTATGCAATCCGTTGGCGCTATATAAATCCTGTATAATAATAATAATAATACAGGATGCCTCCCAGCTGAAGTCTGCTGCTATTCATATGGCAGCTCCTGTATGCACCCTCCATGTGTCTGTGTCACTCCATAGGATCTGTGTCAGGCAGGTGCTGGGAATTGTCCATGTGACAGGCCCAACATAAACAGTGTGAATGAGGAATCTCCTGCGCCAGCCATGTGTACGCTGCAATAATTACCTAGTTTGGAAAGGACCCTGAACGGGACAGCTGGGCCCCTGGAGGAGGAGGAGGGGGGAGGGGCACACATAGCTCCCCAGTGACAGGTGATCCCAGACATCACTCAATGTGGCTTAGGGGGGGCTCCTCTTATACGGCCCACACCGCAGGCGGCATTAACTATTTGCACAAGCCTCCAGGATGTGTATGGAGAGGGCAAGCATGGTATCTGGCGACGTGTCACATGGGAGGCGACAGTGTTGTAAAATGTAATAAAACACGCTGAGATCACTTTTTTTTGCACACGGGCTCCTGGGGCCGCATGACGTAAAATGTGTTTCCCCACCTGGGATCTACAGTTGCAGCATACAAGCAACCCATAGAAATCAATGGCAAGATGCGGCTGTACAGGGATACACAATCACCAGCTGCTTTATTAGGTACACCTATTTGATTGCTTGTTAACACTAATTGCTAATCAGCCAATCACATGGCAGCAACTCAATGCATTGTGGCATCTAGACGTGGTGAAGACGACTTGCTGAAATTCAAACCGAGCATCAGAGTGGGGAAGAAAGGGGATTTAAGCGACTTTGAATGTGGCATGGTTGTTGGTGCCAGACGGGCTGGTCTGAGTATTACTGGGATTTTCACACACAACCATCTCTCGGGTTTACAGAGGATGGTCCGAAAAAGAGAAAATATCCAGTGAGTAGCCGTTCTGTGGAGGAAAATGCTTTGTAGAGGTCAGAGGAGAACGGGCAGACTGGTTCCAGATGATAGAAAGGCAACAGTAACTCAAATAACCACTCGTTACACCCAAGGTATGCAGAATACCATCTCTGAATGCACAAAACATCGAACCTTGAAGCAGATGGGCTACAGCAGCAGAAGACCACACCGGGTGCCACTCCTGTCAGCTAAGAACAGGAAACTGAGGCTACAGTTGGCACTGGACCCCCAATACTGGACAGTAGAAGATTGGGAAAACGTTTCCTGGTCTGATGAGTCTCAATTTCAGCTGCGACATTCAGATGGTGGGGTCAGAATTTGGCGCATGGATCCATCCTGCCTTGTATCACCGATTCAGGCTGGTGGTGGTGTTGTAATGGTGAGGGGGGTATTTTCTTGGCATACTTTGGGCCCCTTAGTACCAATTGAGCATCAATTAAACACCACGGCCTACCTGAGTATTGTTGCTGACCATGTCCATCCCTTTATGACTGCAGTGTCCCCATCTTCTGATGGCTCCTTCCAGCAGGATAATGCACCATGGCACAAAGCTCCAATCATCTCACCACTGGACAATGAGGTCCCTGCACTCCAATGGCCTCCACACTCCCCACATCTCATCCAATAGAGCAGCTTTGAGATGTGGTGGAATGGGAGATTCTCATCATGGATGGGCAGCCAACAAATCTGCAGCAGCTGTGTGATGCCATCATTGTCACTATGGAGCAAAATCTCTGAGGAACGTTTCCAACACCTTGTTGTATCTATGCCAGGAAGTATGAAGGCAAAAGGGGGTCCAACCCGGTACTAGCAAGGTGTACCTAATAAAGTGTCCGGTGAGTGTATGTTAGCACACGCATAAACATGCGCGCACATACCAACATACAGCTGCGTGACGGTCTGCGTTCATGGGCGTACATTAGTACACGGGCACTAACCGCCATATGACACATCCTGTAATTGATTTCTATGGCGGCTATATGTAGAAGCCCTGGAATTAGAACCTTTTGTACCACTTGCCCCACCCCATTAGATTGTAAGCTCTTATGAGCAAGGCCATCTTAACCCGCTTGTATTTTATTGTATCTGCACTATCTCCCTTTTTATATTGTAAAGCGCTGCGTAAACTGTTGGCGCTATATAAATCCTGTATTATAATAATCCCAAATGTTATGTCTTCTGTAGAGGAGCACCAAATGGACATTTTGGTGCTGAAACCGAAACTTCAGGATGCACTTGGCCAAAAATGACAGTTTTAAAAAGATACATATTTTTATATATAAATTGTATTATATTTGACTTTTTAATTAATATGAATTTAAATGAATATGAATTTATTGTCGGCCATTACTGGCACCTTTAGCGCAAGAAAAGCTCAAGAAAAATGCATCCCTTTAAATTCTATGCATCTCCACGCTTTTGTTTCGCTGTGGTGTTAAAAATCTTGCTTGCTCCATTTTTGATCAGTTAAAAAAAACGCACCTCCCTGTTAAAATGCATTGAAAAACGCAGGAAGAACGCATCAATAACGCACCCATGTTACGTTTTTGATGCGGTTTTTGAGTCACGTGACCTATGAAAAACACACCATAAAGCACAGTAAAATGGTGGTAAAATCACAGCTAAATTGCGGTAAAATCACTGCAAAATCGCACGCGTTTTCGGCGACATTATGGGCACGTTTTCCTCTTATGGGCAAAATGCTGGTAACACCATTTTCGCCCGATTTGTTTCGGCGAACGAAATTTCAGTGCATCTCTAGTCTTATGGCCTGAGATGTCTGTATGCATGAGACCTTGAAGGGGAACTCTAGGGAAAGGAAAGATCCTGCAATGGACGGGGGGCTGCCCCTGCACTTCAAGGGTTAAATGCTTGTTCAGATCTAGGGGGCTGCAAAAAGCACTATTACTTACCTGATCCTCCACTCCTGCAGGCTCCCTCCAGGCTGTAAGATAAGTCCTCACAGCCTCTTTAACCCTATGGCAGGTCTTCTGACGTCATCATGTCCAATGGAGAGCTCATAGCCTTGCACTGGATGGGAGGACAGTCCAGCTAGAGTGTAGGGGAGTAGAGGAGAGCGCCGGCTGCTGGGAGAGCAGAGGACTGCATACATACAACTGCTTTTTCAATAGCATCATCATGGCAGCAAACACTTGGGTTGTGACTTCGCCCCCACAACCTGATAGGACTGAATAGCTATAATTGTAAGAGGAGGCCCTCTACTTTTTCTCCCTCACTTGTCCAGGACCGAATGGATCAGCACCCCTTACCGCTCTCATCCCACCCAGGTTCAGCCTCTCCTGGATGGAAGTCTTTGCCTAAATGAGCTAGATGGAAGGAACCCCACTCTGATGGTCTCAGGGGTATGTTGCCTTGCATTACACAAGCCCTAAACAGGCTTAGACTATTTGCAGCGGTCCTCCTTTCCCTTCCTGCACTATTTTGGTTTTTCTGGGCTCTGTAGTCCCACACAACCAGCCTGTCACTCTCAAGATGGCTGCATCTGCGCATGCGCAGGCAGTAGTGCCACTTCCGGGACCCTGTTCTGCCAGTCTCCAATATGGCGTTGGCTCCTCGCCGTGTGAGTGCACATGCCCAGGTGTCACGGTGGATTTACAGCCTCTCCTTGCATGCTGTCACTGTCGCTTGGATATTTGCAGTTGCATCTCTTCAGGGTACTCCTGCCAGCTCTCCTCTGCCTGCTAAAACTCCTTATACCTGCTATCCTCCACCAAGGTAAGCGTGATCGCTCTCTCTCTTATCTACCTATGGGTGCTAGAATTTCTATCTCTTCTCTGCCTGCTAATCCTATATCCCTATGGGACTTAACATACATACTTTCCAGGTGGAAGTTTCTATCACCCCTCATGGAGGCTGCTGCCCAAGCAGACCACCCACAGCTGGATAGGTAAGGGGGCGAATTGGTAAATAGTGAAGATATAGAAAAAAAGAGCCTTGCCACTAATGCTGCCTTATTGGACAGCCCTATCAGGTCCACAAGATCATCGAACTCGAGACGCAGAGAGAGCTCAGGTCACAGAAGAAGACGCTCAGGTCACAGGAGAAGCCGCTCAGGTCACAGGAGAAGCCGCTCAGGTCACAGGAGAAGCTGCTCAGGTTACAGGAGAAGTCGCTCAGGTCACAGGAGAAGCCGCTCAGGTCACAGGAGAAGTAGCTCAGGTCACAGGAGAAGTAGCTCAGGTCACAGGAGAAGTCGCTCAGGTCACAGGAGAAGCTGCTCAGGTCACAGGAGAAGCTGCTCAGGTCACAGGAGAAGCCACTCAGGTCACAGGAGAAGATGCTCAGGTCACAGGAGAAGCCGCTCAGGTCACAGGAGAAGTCGCTCAGGTCACAGGAGAAGATGCTCAGGTCACAGGAGAAGCCGCTCAGGTCACAGGAGAAGCCGCTCAGGTCACAGATGAAGTCGCTCAGGTCACAGGAGAAGCCGCTCAGGTCACAGGAGAAGCCGCTCAGGTCACAGGAGAAGCCGCTCAGGTCACAGGAGAAGCCGCTCAGGTCACAGAAGAAGCTGCTCGGGTCACAGAAGAAGCCGCTCGGGTCACAGAAGAAGTCGATCGGGTCACAGAAGAAGTCGCTCGGGTCACAGAAGAAGCCGCTCGGGTCACAGAAGAAGTCGATCGGGTCACAGAAGAAGTCGCTCGGGTCACAGAAGAAGTCGCTCGGGTCACAGAAGAAGTCGCTCGGGTCACAGAAGAAGTCGTTCGGGTCACAGAAGAAGTCGTTCGGGTCACAGAAGAAGTCGCTCGGGTCACAGAAGAAGTCGCTCGGGTCTCAGAAGAAGTCGCTCGGGTCTCAGAAGAAGTCGCTCGGGTCTCAGTAGAAGTCGCTCAGGTCGCAGAAGAAGCCACTCAAAATCATCCTCACGACACTCGTATCATCATCATCATCATCACTCATATCATAGAAGATCATCTTCAGCCAGAACGTCATCGGCCAGCCATCGCTCTCGGTCGAGCGCAAATGCTTGCCGGTTCTGCGGCGCCATAGCGCTTCCAGATAAATTGGCCTGCCATGCAATGCTTCTAAGAAGCTACTAGGGAGAAAGACGGATGCCAGGGAGGTGACAGGCATCATTAGAGAATCTGTCAGAGAATCAATCCTACAAGTATCAGTTCTTGAAACAGAGAAACCTGTTCAGAGTACCTCGGCAACTGCCCCTAACATACCGCAAAAATCTGATAACTCATCTGACAGCAAAGAACTGGAGGTCTCAGCAGGATTCGATTTTGCCCTGACAGAACCATTTGTAAAATCCGTGAAGGAAGCAATTGGATGAGAGGAGCCTAAAGAAGCTCCACTGAAAATGAAAAAATATTTTCCAAACCTGAAAAAGGATCCGGAATTATTTCCATTCATTGATGAATTGGAAGACCCAATTAAAGAAAAGTGGCAAAAACCAGAGAAAAAAAAAAACAATCAGATAGCCAAAATGATACCCACTAAAAGAACCTCATGTAAATCCGTAGTTCCAGTGGTAGACCCATCACTAATGCAGTTGGCCAGGCACGCAATACTACCCATCAAGGATGCAGTTACATTCAGGGATGTATTAGACCGGAAAATCGACCTAGATTTAAAAAGAGCTTATTCATTCGTCAGCAGGCGGTGCTGGTAGACCAGCCTTTGCCTTAGTAGCTGTAGGGAAAGCCATCTCCAGCTGGACATCTAATATTGAAAAGCTGATTCCAGAGGGGACGGAACAAGAAAAAGTGATTACAGCCCTTCATGAGCTTAGCCTCGCAGGAGATTTTGTCACAGCGGCTTCGGTGGACACAATCAGATCCTCCTCTACAGCAATGCTGGCCTCTGTGATCGCCAGGAGAGCCCTATGGCTTATCCCTGGGCAGCGGACGCCGCCTCCAAGACCAATTGGTGTAGAATTCCATATGATGGAACAATTCAAATCGGCTATATTAAAAGTTACCGGTGGGAAATCGGGTCTTATTCCCTCAGACAGGAGTCCAAAACAGCAGAAGGCACCACCATTCAGACGTAATCTCCCAGAAAGGTACAGGAAGGCAAAGTCATATAGACCTAGAAAGGAGTATAGAAGACACTGGAGAACTCCTTCTTAAAATTCCAAAAACCGAAATCTTCCACCACCAGAGACCAGCAAAAGTCTTTTTACAGATGCGCCCATGGGCGTCCGCAGGTAGGTGCAAGGGGGGGCAATTGCCCCCCCCTGGAATCAGGAATCGGATCGGGGGTTCCCCACTAAGTCCTTATCCTCTTGAGCCATGTATGCCGTTTCTGACAGTCTCTTGTGCTAGGTCCACAGTCTCTGACCGTCTCCTGTACCATGTCCGCAGTCTCTGACCATCTCCTGTAGTTTGACCGCAGTCTCTGACCATCTCCTGTACCATGTCCGCAGTCTCTGACCATCTCCTGTACTATGTCCGCAGTCTCTGACCATCTCCTGTACTATGTCTGCAGTCTCTGACCATCTCCTGTAGTATGTCCGCAGTCTCTGACCATCTCCTGTACCATGTCCGCAGTCTCTGACCGTCTCCTGTACCATGTCCGCAGTCTCTGACCATCTCCTGTACTATGTCCGCAGTCTCTGACCATCTCCTGTA
>BLSH010118627.1:545814-556913 GCA_018402905.1 Glandirana rugosa
CCTGTACCATGTCCTCTACCAGTCTCTGACACAGTCTCTGACCAATTCCTGTACTATGTCTGCAGTCTCTGACCATCTCCTGTACCATGTCCGTAGTCTCTGACCATCTCCTGTACCATGTCCACAGTCTCTGACCAATTACTGTACTATGTCTGCAGTCTCTGACCATCTCCTGTACCATGTCCTTAGTCTCTGACCATCTCCTGTACTATGTCTGCAGTCTCTGACCATCTCCTGTACCATGTATGTAGTCTCTGACCATCTCCTGTACTATGTCTGCAGTCTCTGACCATCTCCTGTACCATGTCTGCAGTCTCTGACAGTCTCCTGTACTATGTCTGACCGTGATAATGACTTTGTCAAAATGGGGCAGAGTATGCGTGACCTTAAAATGATGCCCCCCCCCTGAAAAAAGTTCTGCGGATGCCCATGGATGCGCCCACCCAGCCTGCAATGGTGGGAGCCAGGCTCAAGAATTTCAAGCAGGTTTGGGTGGAAAACATAAAAGATCCATGGACAGTGGCTACCATTCAGTTTGGTCACAGGTGGAGATTTAAAAAACAAAATCCCAGGGATCAGTTTCATGCAACCCGGCTATCAGCATCGCGAGATTGGATGCTATCCATCGATGATTTGTTGGACGCATATCGTCACGTCCCCATACACATTACGTTTCAAAGATTTCCTCAGTTTACGGTAAACCATCAACATTTCCCTTTCGGAAATTTCCCCCGCCCCCAGAACTTTCACAAAAGTCCTGTTACCAGTAATAGCCTTCCTGAGGGAAAAGGGTCTCAGAGTCCATCATTACCCGGACGACATGCTCCTCCTATCAGACAGCCGGAAAATCGGAAGACGCGGATTTCCACACTGCAGGACTTTGGCTGGCTGATAAATTGGAAAAAGAGCGACCTCCAACCCAACACAAAGAATGAACTTCCTCGGGGCAGAATTGGACACCCGGTTGAATAAATTAGAACTCCCTCAAGAGACGATAGCTCTTTGGATTCAGAAAATGAAAAAATTACTAGCAGCAGTGTTTCTACTTGCCAGAGCTCTGGGGTCAATGTCAGCAACCATTCCGATGGTTCAATGGGCCCAATGGCAGAATTAATTTCTGAGGATGTGGGATGGAGTGTCGATGCTTCAACCAATTTTTATTTAGGCCCCGTTCAGGTCTGCCTGTCCGTTTTTTCAGGCGGACCTGAATGGAGCCTCTATGCAGCCCTATGGAGTGACGGATGTCAGCGGAGACATGTCCACTGACACTAGTCTCTCTCCGATCCGCTCCGCTTTCGTAAAGTGTGATGGAGGAAAACCTTATTTTTCCATCCACCATTGGATCGGATGACAACGGAGAGGCGGATCGATGGTCATCCAATTTCCCATAGGGGAGAGCGGGGGCTCTGACAGATCCGTCTCTGCACAGAGAGTGAAAACGGGTCTGTCATCCGTCGGCAAAAGGAGCCCGCACAGGTATATGTCCGTGTGAAAGGGCCCTAACAAGGATGTCAAACAGTCCATATGGTTGTGGACTCAAATGCACAACCTCAAGAGGTTCAGGAATATAGTCCCCCCCCCCCCCTACAAGAAATGGTCACGTCAGATGCCAGCATGGAGGGATGGGGAGCCCACTATCAGTACCAGGCAGTTCAGGGTCTCTGGCCATTCCAAACTCGGAATATTGTCTCAAACATACTAGAAATGAGAGTCGCCTTTCAAGCCCTTTTAGCATTCAGCCCCTTCTTGAGAGGCAAGAACGTGTTACTAGTTTTTTTTCCGGTACCATGGACCTAAATGAACATTTAGGCCTCAGGGGCAGGAGGTAGGATTTTCCCTTTCCCAAAAGACGGGCTTTAAAGTGACCCTGTGCTGTAGCAAAATGCGCAACGTGCATTTGAGTGCCATTATTCCTAATGACACCCCAAACGTGGTGTGATTTTGCTGTGATTGCGCGTGACAAAACACGCATTACAAAAAAAAAAAAAAAAAAATCACACTAAGCTTGTCAGCCAAAAAAGGAGCCGGAGCTTCATTTTGGCGAGAAACGCACATAGGGCATCGCATTGTATGGGCGCAATCACTCAACAAAAATCGGGGCCTTAAGTGTATCGAAACCCAAGAGCAATAATGTAACACACTGCAGCTTACCAGTACTTAAGCTCCATTCACCCCCGATCGCGGGCGGAATCATGGCAATTTCAAATCGCTGCAAAACGTGGGACGCGTCCGCGAGGCCATTACTTCTAATTGCACTCCAATCGTGCTGGGATTTTGCAGCAATTGTCGCATGGTAAATCGCTCTGCAATCGCAGTAAATCGCTGTCGCCCTAAAGAACCTCATGTTCTTTTTGGACAAACAAGAGCCGCGCGTTGCAATTGCGGCGTGATTGGGGTGCCATTAAGAACTAATAGCATTGCAAACACGTCCCACGTTTTGCAGCAATTTGAAATTGCAAACGATATTGCGGTAATTCCGCCTGCAATCAGGTGTACATGGAGCCTTGGAGGCGATAGTTTTCTTGTTTCAGTTTTTTTTTTTTCACTTGATGTTCCTTCCAGTAAGGCTCCATTCACACTTGATTGTAGGCAGAATTGCCGCAATTCTAATTCTAGAACGCGGGATGCGTTTGCGATGCCATTACTCCTTAATGGCACCCCAATCATGCTGCAATTGTCGCGTGGTAAATCGAGCTGCAATTGCAATGCGTAAAGCTTGTCTCTCAAAAAGGAACAGGAGTTTCTTTTGAACGACAGCGTCGCGCGTTGCAATTTGCTGCACGTTTTACCGTGCAACTATTGCGGTGCGATTGGGGTGCCATTTGAAGTAATGGCGTTGCAAACGCATCCTGCGTTTTGCAGCGAGTTGAAATCGATCAGATGTGGATGGGGCCTAGGACACTTCCTGCCCGAAGGTGACAACGCTCACTGTACTGTTGTCTATTAGAGGAGGAGGCACAGGAAGTGTTTAATCTCCTCCCTCTTTCCTTTTTTTTGCTACTGGCAAAACATACAACCAAATCAAACAAAGGAGTAAATGGAAACATTGTTTAGAAATGATTGCTGTGTTGTCTCTGTGCAGTGATTGCCCAGTGCTCTATTTGTATGAATGACAGATTTCCTACATTGATACTTTGAATGGATTTGTTTTTTTTCCCCCACACAAATCTGTCACATCTTAAAGCGGAGCTCCACTCAAAAGTGGAACTTCCGCTAAGACCTCCTCCCCAGCTCCTGATGGTGACACTGAGCTTTTGGGGAGGAGTGGGGGTGCGGGTACCTGATTTTGCTGGGCACTTCCATTCCGGTCGCCTTAGGCCAATCGAAAGTGGAAGGTCTTCTTCGCCCTCCCTCCTGAAGTCTTCTGGGACACAGGACAGGTCCTAGAAAACTTTGGGACCAATCATGGAACGCAGTTTTTTAAATTTTTTTCCCTTGGATATGTAATATAGCAAAAAGTAAAAAATAGTGTTTTTTTTTTTTTTTTTTTTTAAATTGTCGCTCTTTTTTTAGCTTATAGTGCAAAAAATTAAAACCGCAAAGGTGATCAAATACCACCAAAAGAAAGCTCTATTTGTGGGAAAAAAAAAGGAATTTTGTTTGGGTACAACGTCGCACGACCGCGCAATTGTCAGTTAAAATGACGCAGTGCCGAATCGCAAAAAATGGCCTGGTCAATAAGGGGGTAAATACTTCCGGTCCTTAAGTGGTTAACATGGAGGTTGACACTGCTCTCACTGTATAATAGTTGGCTCCTGGGCTGTTCAGCGACTTAAAGCAGGACTGCGATATTAAGGCGGGGAATCGGACACTAACTGACACTTGACACTTTGTGGGGACCAGTGACACCAATACAGTGATCAGTGCTAAAAACATGCACTGTCACTGTACTAATGACACTGGCTGGGAAAGGGTTGAACATTTAAGGCAATCAAAGGGTTAACTGTGTGGCTACCCAGTGTTTATGTGTACTGTGTGCTGCTTTTACCATTGCACACAATGAGATTATCAGACGAATGATCGTCCGTTTTTTTTTTTTTTTTTGCATGCTAATCTCAGATCGCACCTGAAGAGTTTACTAAAGTCATGAAAATTCTCGTACCACAGAATAAAAATTGGGAAGTGATGTAATGTGTTGAAATGTATTTGTATTGCATTATCGGACGACTGTACTGATTAAATGATTTTTTTTCCTGCCTCTCCGATTGGATTATAATGGAGGAACTGTCTCTGTTCTAACGATCCGATGATCGTACGGTCGGATTTGAAAGTGGTATTTTTCGTTTGATTTTCTGATCGGGTGTACGGGGCTTAAAGTGATTGTAAAGGTTCTTTTGTCTTGATCTTTTTGTCATACTTACCTCCTCTGTGTAGTCGTTCTGCACAGAGTCGCCCCAATCTTCCTCTTCTGGGGTCCTCCAGCGGCGCTCCTGGCTCCTCCTCGCATCGAATGACCAATCAGGGAAGCTCTTTCCCTGGGGTCATGCGTGCGGGGGCGCTCCCTTGTCCTGCTTCTGTGTCCATTGACACAGACAACGGGACTCGGCCCCGCCCCCCAGCTCCCACATCATTGGATTTGATTGATAGCAGGGGGAGCCAAAGGCTGCGCTGCTATCGATCTATCCAATGAGGATCTGAGACAGCGGGTGTGCTCGTCCCTGGTGAGGGAACGATTGGGCTCAGGTAAGTAAAAGGGGGGCTGGTGCACTACAGGAGGTTTTTCACATTAATGCATTCTGCTAGGGATTACAACCACTTTAAAGGAAATTATGGATATTATTCCCTGCTTTGCAGGGAATCAAAATCCATCACATTCCCACTGACGGGACAAAGCTCTGTCCAGTCTCTCTCCTCACCGATCAGTGAGTGCCGGTGGACATCCATCAGCTGGCACCCACTGGCACACCACCTACCAGGAAGTGCCGGATCACATACTAGATACTTGATCTGGCACAGAAGAGACGCTTTGCCACCATACATCTTAGGGATGCGGTCGGCAAGCGTTTATACTAGGATTTGGGGTTTTTCGCCCATATAAGTGCCGCTTCACACCAGAGCGCAATGCAAAAAAAGAAGAGTTCCCTGCATGTTTCCCGCACCGACTTTGCAATTTGCTGCAGGTGCAAATATAATCTTTGCACCCCAACTGCAGATCAGATCACAAAACGCGGTGCGTTTGCAGTCACCTAATCACATGGGCACTGCACTACCATGCAATTTGGTGCAGCGCGCTTTTTAAGTCTGAAGTCTGTGAAGGTGTGACCCAGACTTAGACTTTAGAACCACTTAAGAGTAGGAGTAGTTGAGTAATTTAACAAAAGACAAAAGACATTGGGCAGGGCTGACACCACCTAGCCCATAAAAATGCTTTGTGTTGTCAACCACAACAGGACTTATTTTTCTGTTCTTCCGGGATCTTTAAAGTGGAACTTCACTCTCCCAATAAACATTATTTTTAATCCTCATGCGACTAGCATTAGTAAATAAATAGGAAAGTATATTATATTTATAGTGCAACTTTGGATCACGAGCATAATCCGTTCCATGAGAATGCTTGTAATCCGAATCATTTGTATATTAAAGCAAGTTTCCCCATAGGAAACAATGGACACTCAGATAATTCGTTCCACAGTGACTGCTTGTCTATGCAGTACTGTATGTGGCCAGAGGTCCGGGGGCGCTGGTGTATGCAATACCGTATGTGGCCAGGGGTGTGGTGGTGCTGGTGCGTGAATGTCGGAAACATTCAGAAACGCTAGGGAACGGTTTACACTTTTGGTATTTCCGAATGCTTACAAGCGTCTCTGAGCCTCACCAGCGCCCCCGCACCTCTGGCCACAAGCGGTATTGCATGCACAGAGGCTTAACCCTGCTTGCTTTGCGAGACAGCACCCGCAAACTGAATCAGAATTTTTTCTTTTTTAAATGCGTGTATTGGGAAATGCTGGTTAACTGCATTACTCGCAATCCAAGGTACCACTGTACTTGTGTTTGACATTTTTTCAGTTACTTTCTGTTTTTTTTGCCTAGGCAAATGAGGTCATACATCCCAGGAGTCTTCAGGAGAGGAGGAGGGGATTTTTCAGCTAAGCACACCCCTCCTGCATGCATGCCTGAGCTAAGGGCAGATAGATTCCAGGAAGTAAAGGCCACATGAATCATTTGCCCTTACTAAAGAAGGCCATGGCCAGAAATGCTAGGGGGGTGTTTTTCAAAGTGATTTCTCAACAGAATAAAGCATGGAGACATGGATGGATGGGGGAGTTTGCTTGGAGTATTAACCAGTCCCTGCCCAGCCAATAGCAGATTGACGGCCAGGTGGGTGCTTTCCCTTCCTGACTGGACATCATATATAAGGATGCGCCATGCAACAGCGCGATCTGTCACCAGCCGTGCCCAACCAATGATGGATCAGAGTACCAGCTTGTTGCCGGTACCATGTGACGGCTGTGACCAATCACAGCGGGTCACATGACAGTTGTACACAATGGATGGCTTCCATTAAAGCTGTCCAAAAAATGTGTTGCTATCTGTTATTGGTCAATTTGATCACATGGTACAAACAGGGCCAATCACGGCCCATCTGTACTATATGATTAGCTTTGACCAATCACAGCTAATCACAACAAAAAAACACTGAATAATTCAGTGAAATGCATGCTTATAAAGCAAAGTAATTCACTGCGATTAGCAAACATAAGGTGTAAAAAAAAAAAAAAAATCCTGATCACTTCCCCAGAGTATTACAATGTTATTATGGTAACAATATATTGCTCTGGTAACAGGGTGTTAAAAAAAGATTAAAAAAAAAAAGAAAAAAAGCTTTTTTTCGTACTGATTACCGCCACCCTGGTTGTATGATGAAGCTGTGCACTGGTGACAGTATGTAAATAAAAAAAAAAAAAAAGAAAAAAATTGCGAATTTATTTTTTATTTCTTAATTTTCCAAAAAATTATGACAAGAAATTACAGCTTCCAAAAGTTTACCATGCCTCTTACTAAATACACTGGGCTGTCTACTTTCCAAAAAATTGGGGGGATTTTCTTGTGTCCTGGCATTTTCGGGGGTCAAGAAATGAGATCGGCCGTCAGTGCATCAGGACTGATCGATTTTCAAATATATATTCCATAGTTTGTGGACTCTATAACTTTCCTAGAGATTAAATAATTTATTTGGGTTATTTTCACCAAATAAATGGAGCAGAATACATTTGTCCTAAATTTATGAAGAAAGATGATTTATTTTCCAAATTTTATAACAGAAATGAAGAAAAACGTACTTTTTTCAAAATTTTCATCTTTTTAAATTTATTTAGCAAAAAAGTAAAAAAAAAAAAAATGAGCAGTGATTAAATATCACCAAAAGAAAGCTCTATTTGTGTTAAAAAAAATTATAAAAATGTCATATGGGTACAGTGTTACATGACCGCGCAATTTGTCATTCAAAGTGCGACAGCGCTGAAAGCTGGAAATTGGCCTGGGCAGGAAGGGGGTAAAAGTGCCCGGTATTGAAGTGGTTAAAGCGGAGCTCCAGCCCCCCCACCAAAAAAATGAAAAGTCAGCAGCTTCAAATACAGTAGCTGCTGACTTTTAAGATTAGGACTCTTACCTGTCCAGGAATCCCGCGATGTCGGCACCCCAGCCGATTTTTCAATCGGCTCTTGGGTGCTGCCGCCATCATTCCTGGTAAGGGAAGCCTTGAGGCTTCATAGGTGGTTTCCTGCTGCGCATGCGCGAAGTGCGCTGTGCTTTCTGAATGGCTCAGTGGCGGTGGAAGGAGGCCGAACTTCTAGGGGACCTTGCGCGGTGCGGTCTCCCAGAAGTAGGGACGGGTACCTTTCATAAACCCGCCCCCCCCCCCCCCCCCCAAAAAGGTGCCAAATGTGCCAGTGGAGGGTGGGGGGGGGGGGACAAACAAGCAGAGCTTCCCCTTTTAGTGGAGCTCTGCTTTAAAAGCTAATAAAAAGCCTGTAGCCATTTTACCCAATTGAGGACACCCCTGGTTGAAAAATGCTATACCTAGCAGGAACTTTTGCAATGATAGTAGAGCTGTGTGCAGAAAATGTTTTAATATTGTTTACTCGGTTACTACATTATATTACCAAAAATATTGGGACGCCTGCCTTTACACGCACTGAACTTTAATGACATCCCAGTCTTAGTCCTTGGGGGTTCAATATTGAGTTGGCCCACCCTTTGCAGCTATAACAGCTTCACCTCTTCTGGGAAGGCTGTCCACAAGGTTTAGGAGTGTCTATGGGAATGTTTGACCATCCTTCCAGAAGCGCATTTGTGAGGTCAGACACTGATGTTGGATGAGAAGGCCTGGCTCACAGTCTCCGCTCTAATTCATCCCAAAGGTATTCTATCAGGTTGAGGTCAGGACTCTGTGCAGGCCAGCCAAGTTCCTCCACCCCAAACTCCCTCATCCATGTCTTTATGGACCTTGCTTTGTGCAGTGGTGCGCAGTCATGTTGGAACAGGAAGGGGCCATTCCCAAACTCTTCCCACAAAGTTGGGAGCATGAAATTGTCCAAAATGTCTTGGTATGCTGGCGCCTTAAGAGGTCCCTTCACTGGAACTAAGGGGCCAAGCCCAACCCCTGAAAAACAACCCCACACCATAATCCCCCCTCCACCAAATGATTTGGAGGGGTGGCCCAATACGTTTGGCAATATAGTGTGGATGAGTGAGTTTGGGGTGGAGGAACTTGACTGGCCTGCACAGAGTCCTGACCTCAACCCTATAAAACACCTTTGGGATGAATTAGAGCGGAGACTGCGAGCCAGGCCTTCTTGTCCACATCTGTGCCTGACCTCACAAATGCATTTCTGGAAGAATGGTCAAACATTCCCATAGACACTCCTAAGGCCTCATACACATGGACGTTTTTTGACGCCGGCATTTTCTGGCGTTTTTTGCAGCTCTCCATGTTAGTCAATGCCCCCATAAAAACGTCGGCGTTTTTGAGCTGTAGGTGGCGTCGGCGTTAGTGAGCAGAAAGCAGAACCCATGGCCATCGCGTTCTGAGGCTGTAACGTTTTGACGTTTTTTGACGCAGACACCACAAAACGCCAACAAACGCCACCTAATATTGTACCGGCGTTTTCTGGCGTTTTTTGACGCCAACGTTTTTAGGTTGAAAAATAGCAGAGGGATGATTCTTTTTAAAAAACGCCTATTGACGCCGACGCTCACAAACGCTCAAAAACGCCAATGCATAACGCCGAAAAACGTCCACTTTTTTCCTTGATGTCGGACCCGACGTTTTGTTTATTTTTTTTAGATACGCCCGTGTGTATGAGGCCTAAACCTTGTGGACGGCTTTCCCAGAAGAGTTGAAGCTGCTGTAGCTGCAAAGGGTGGGGCAACTCAATATTGAACCCTACGGGCTAAGACGGGGATGCCAATAAAATTCATGTGCATGTAAAGGCAGGCGTCCATAGGCGTGGGCAGGGGGTGTGCCAGGGCACACCCTACTGCCCGGGGCTTTCCCCCGTGCTGACTCCACCCCCTCGCAGTGCTGCTGGCTTCCCTCCATTTCTCTTCTCTCCCTCGGCTGCTGCGGGAGATGTTTCAGGATGGAGAGGGGGGAAAGGGTTAGTCAATGTCAATGAACAGCCCCTTCCTTCTCTAAGGCTATTTTACTAGGGCGGGAGGGGAGAGGTGCGAGCGGTAGCAGTAAAGCGTGGGAGTTGGGCGCTTTTAACCCCCAAGAAAGGGTTAACAGCGCCGCCGCTCACCGCTTCCGAGGTGGTGTTCATCCACTTTGGTGGTGACGGCAATTGATTTCACCGCTCACCGCACCGCCCCAAAGATGCGGCTTGCAGGGGGGGGGGGGTGAAAGTTTTTCAGGCGCTGTACAGGTGCTTCTTTAGCATCGCAGAGCCTGAAAAACAAGCCGTATGAAAGGGGTCTAAATGAACACACTCAATCACTGTGTTCATTCACAAACTGAAGCATTGTAAATAGTCTACTATGCTTCAGCGTGTTTGAGCTTCGGGATTCACACCCTAATGCAATTGGCTGCTCACACATATGCAGGTGTCACAATACTTTTGGTAATATTGTGTATGGGGGTGATTTACTAAAACAGGAGCACTCAGAATCTGGTGCAGCTGTGAGCTTCTAACTTCAGCTTGTTCAATCAAGCTTTACAATAAAACCTGGAAGCTGATTGGCTTCTCTGCAGATTTTGTACCCTCAAGTTTTAGGCCTGGTTCACATCCTATGGTTTCCTATGGATGTAGTTCACATCCTGTGCATTTTATGGAAAGGGCCAGGGACTTTTTTTCTGTTTTTTGGTTCCATGGACTTCAATGGCGCAACTTGAAAGACGCTAAATGCGATGTGATGCACATTTGGTGGGCTTGTCCACGCCTCACAGGGTTTTGGTCTAGAGTGTTTGGACTCCTACACTCCCCATTTCATATACCCATACGCAGAGGTGCTAAATATGCTTTGTTGCACTGCCCGATTCAGGGCTCGTTCTCCTACCAACAAAAACTGGCATCTTATCTGTTCATTGCGGCCAAATGGGGTTATAGCCAGGGCATGGAAGAGGTCTGTTCTGTTTGCTATGGTGAAGAGCACCCTAACCGATCTTATGATCCAAATGTCCAGCATCTTTAATGATTCTCACTCGAAATTCCTTAAAGTATGGTCACCTCGGTGGTCCTGTGCTCTTCCCACTTTGCTCCCGAGCAGTCTGGGCGTCTCCTGAGAGCTAAATGGTCACCGCCCCCTCTTGCAGGTCAAACCCTTCCCCTCCCCCTTCTCCCCCCCCCCTTTTTTCTTCTTCTCCCGATCCTTATTTCCTTATCTCTTTCCTTTCCTCTTTCCTTCTTCTTGCAACCAGTGATTGTGCCTAGGGCCGCCCTTGGTCCTTTCTTGCCTTGGGGTGACCCTGGATCCCCAGATTTAGGGCTGCCTTCAGTTGATGTGCGGCCACTGCCGCTTCACCACAAAGCTTCTGTATCCCTCTACCCAGTGGTGTTGCTAGGTGGGAAAAAGACCAGGGGCTTCAGCTCAAAGGTGACTTTGATAACCCCTCACGCATTTTAAAGTCCAAGTCAGGCATTAAGGGGGGGGGGGGGGGC
>BLSH010118627.1:588058-598672 GCA_018402905.1 Glandirana rugosa
TATTCTCTGTCCCGTGTGTGTCGGGCCAGGAGTCCGTCTGTTTACGTCGGGGTACGGATGGTCCTTCCGTAGTCTGTCGAATCCCTCGCGGAACGGATGTGTTTCCTCTGTTCGGACCATGTGGTCCGGTCCTAGTTGGACCCTCCTATTTTCCGGAAGGGTGGCGAGAGTGGTAAGGAATGGATTAATATCGTTTTCCCTATGAGCGGTCGTGGGGGTGAGTTGTTCTCCGTGGCCGTAAGAGGGAGGGCTTTTGACTATTCTTGTCTATGATGTGGCGCTGGCGAGTATCCCTTTTGCTATAATTAGGTAAGGAATGGTGAGAGCGGTGGGAAGGCCTTTTATCCTCCCAGGTTGATCCTGGCCTGGTGTACCAGGCTTGTCTCCTTTGTGTAGGCAAGGCGCTCCCTAAGCTGTCTGATGCCTTCCTGGTAGGCATGGGGCTGCATTTGTCTGCCTGAGGACCGGGCTGTGTGTGCCCCTGCGGTGGCAGTCCAGGGGTGCTGTCATTTTCACAGGTGGGGACTTTCATCTTGACTTTTTGGCACAAAGGTCACTGCACCATGCACACACTTTTTTCACACACCAACCTCTAGGGCTACGCCTTTTGGCTAGGACCTGCCATGGTATTTCACTATGGCACATGCACTTATCCACTTCCCCTTTGCCTTTTTTATATGTGTGTTTGTCACTGTACTTTTTGCACCACACGTATGCACTGTCGCATCAACGATTAGTAAGGTGTAGGTCCTTGGGCCTGCCCTGAAAGTCTTGGGGGGGGGGGGGGGTACGTGGCCTTCTGGTCAGGATCTCCCCCTCCCATGGGGTCTCCCTTCAGGGGAGGTTGGTCTGTTTTGGCAGGCCTCCCAGAGAATGGGGCCCGTCTGGTTTCGGCCACTATGAACCCCAGTGAGTCAGGAGCCTTGTGCCCCAGGGGATCAGAGCAAGGTTCTTTCTCTTTTGGAGGAGGACCATGGGTACATCGTGTGCAATTTTTGTGTTCTCGCTTTTGTGTGCACACAGGTGTTGCGTTTTTGAGTGTGTTTCACTACATCACGGGACTTTAAAAAAAAAATCTGGTAAATGTAACCCCAGATGTTGTGGCACCAGTGATTGGGGGTGCCTGGCAGCTTTAGGGTCTGAGACATACAGACACCTCCAAATTCGGATCTCACAGCACAGTGATCACTACACTGATATGTGAGCTGCACATGCAAGTAAGTGAAGGGAAATCTCCGCAATGGTACACATATGGCGAAAAAAAATCTGACAGCAGTTATAACCCTTCCTAGCTCCCACGGCGCACGTGCCCGCTGTACCACATGCAGGAACCAACGTACAGGTACAGTATTTTGCACTAACCACTCAACTTGCCACAGTATATCTGCGTGAGCTGGTCGGCAAGTGGTTAAAAGATATGTGACTCAAAAACTGCACCGAAACCGCTTTTGCCTAGTTTTCAATTGCGGTCAATGGGAAGGTGCATTTTTGGTGCCATTTTTTGACTCCCCAGATATGCTCCAAAAATGCTGCAAACAGGATTTTTTTCACCACAATGGAAATGCACCGCCCCAGCGTGAACGCATTCATCAATTTTAATGGGAAGCCTTTTTGTTGAGCTTTTCAGGTACATTTTTTTTTTAACACAAAAGAGCCTCAAAAGCTGCTCAGTGTGAAAGCAGCCTTAATGGTAATCTACTGCCTACGCAAGTGCCAAAGATTTCTTTTGGAAGGCCGCCATCTAGTGGAAGAAGACGCACAAACAGGCAGAAAAATACCTGAAAAATGAAGTGCAAGCAAGGAAATTATTATTCTTATTATACAGGATTTATATAGCGCCTACAGCTTACGCAAAGCTTTACAACAGAAAGTACAGAATAGTTACAATGCAGGGCAGACAGTACAGTTACAATACAATTGAATGCAGTAGGAATCAGAGAGCCCTGCTCCTTAGAGCTTACAATCTTAGAAGACAATTAAACTATTGTGATTGCTGTTTCTTAAAGCGGTAGTAAACGGAACAAAAGGGGAGAAAAAAAAGGATAGGTAAAAGATAAACAAAAACGACTTAACTACTACTTTAAGTTTATTTTGTTACACTGAAAATATTCCCCTGCCTGTAGCATATTAGGGTTGCCACCTTTTCTTCAAGCCAAACCCAAAAGAGAGTAGTGATGCTGTGAACAGTGGGTGTGGCCAAATTGCTCTTGCTGACATCATTGTCCTGACCCCAGTGATGCCGAACCCCCAGACGCCAATAGATTTGTGTGTGACTATCTTGGTTACTTGGGGAGCCACAGCCCGGTCTGAATAATGTGTCCGGGTTTTAGTCCACCTGAAACCCGGACACATGATTCAAAACCTGGACAGGTGGCAACCCTACTACATATCATATTCTGTCTTTCAGAGAGAGTAAAAGCAGAGTAACCTAAAGAAGAGCTCCAGTCCCCCCCAACAAAAAAAATTATAGGTCAGCAGCTACAAATACTGTAGCTTCTGACTTTTAATTTAAAGTGAAACTTTAGTCAAAAAATGAAGTCCTGCTAGATCACTTCAGGCTGGCCGCTTTTGTAGCTATAGCTATGTAAAACATTAAAAATAAGTGCCTGTACTGTCTAACCACTTAAGGACTGGAAGAATTTGCCCTTTAATGCCCAGGCCATGTTTTGCGATACGGCACTGCGTCGCTTTAACTGACAATTGCGCGGTCGTGCGACGTTGTACCCAAACAAAATTGACGTCCTTTTCCCCCCGCAAATAGAGCCTTCTTTTGGTGGAATTTGGTCACCACTGCAGTTTTTATTTTTTGTGCGATAAACAAAAAAAAAAGCAACAATTTTTTTTAAAAAAAACAATATTTTTTACTTTTTGCTATAATACATATCCAAAAAGAAAAATGTAAAAAAAACTACATTTCTTCCTCAGTTTAGGCCGATATATATTCTACTAAATATTTTTTGGAGAAAAAAAATTGCAATAAGCGTATATTGATTGGTTTGCGCAAAAGTTATAGCGTCTACAAAATGGTGGATAGATTTATGGCATTTTTTTTTTCAACTTTCAACTGGCGGGCCTGCAATTTTGACACTTTTTTGGAACCAATGACATTTATACAGCAATCATAGCTAAAAATAGCCACTGATTACTGTATGAATGTCACTGACAGGGAAGGAGTTAACACTAGGGGGCGATCAAGGGGTTAAGTGTTTCCTAGGGAGGTGTTTCTAACTGTTGGGGGAGTGGACTGACTGGGAGGAGAGAGAGATTGCTGTTCCTGATCACTGGGAACAGCAGATCTCTCTCCACTTCCCTGTCAGAACGGGGATCTGTTTGTTTATACTGACAGATCCCTGTTCTGGGTCTCTGTGGCGAGATCGCGGCCGCCAGCCATGTGCCTCGGCTCCGGCCACGGGCCCACGACCGACGTACAACGACAGCTGTTCGCGGGAACGAGCCACATTGCCGCAGTATAACTGTGGTAGCTGTGGCTTAAGTGGTTGAAACCCAATAATACACTGTCTCACCCAGCTCTGCACATGCTCAGTTGCTCTCCATTTGTAGGCACTGCCGAATTGTTAGAGGCCGATCTATCCTTTTCAGCTTATCCTCCTATCGTTTACAGCCAAGGAAGCTGCTTCTGTTTGATCTGCAACTGCCATGGTGCTGCACATGTGATCAGTTATGACACCGGCCATTTGATGGTTTGACACTTTGGTTGATGACACATGCAAATGTGACAGTTAGCAATCCCAGCCTTCCATGAATGTAACAGCTTTTTTGAAACCATTAAATGGTTGGGTTTAGTTCTGCTTGATTTACTGCTGTTCAGGGGCTCTGGACTTCAGAAAAATGTCAGCCTCCAGCAAGACAAAACAGGAGCAATGCTGGATGCAATTTGCAGCACACCCTAATTTTGGTAGCATAATTATTAATGTGGAATGTATGTTCCTTGCTAAAGAACATTATTTTTTATCAAGTTATCATGGGTAAGGTTCCATTTTAAGGACGCTTACCTGTCCATGGATACAGCACCGTCCTCACCCACGCCGATTCTTCAATGAGCTTTGGATCCAGGCGCCAGCATCTTAACTAAGGGAAACTGGTTGCAGGGTCTTGCAGCCTCACAGCCGGCTTCCTACTGCTCATGTGTGAGGTTTGTTGCACATTGTGAATCGTTCCGGGAGACTTCTGGGACCTGTGATGTGAAGGGGGGGGGGGGGGGGGTGCAGCGATCCTGGCAGTAGAGGGCGAGGATACCTGCCAAAACTAGGTACCCCCCCACCCCACCCAACAAAAATGACAAATATTACACAGCATTGGGCGGGCGGAGATTGGGGGGGTGAAGTTCCACTTTAAGGGGTAACTCCCCTTTCGTGAGGAAAAAAAGATAGCAAATAAAGAAAAAATAATATAGTGCATATAACGGCAACGCTAATCATATTGTGATTGGATGTTATTGAAAAATTACCTTTCCTTTTCAATCTGCAGCTGCTGTAATGCATTGCAATATGGCTACCTGGAGTTGTTCTGTACACAGAATGTGTACTGATCACTCCCCAGAAACCTCATTCCCTGCTTGTGTGATTGGCTCACCAATTTTCCCAGAAGTCTGCCTAAGATACAAGTCAGGTTTCAGGCATCCCCTGCAACAAAAATGTCATTTTTGGAGAGATGTTTTCGATAGGAACACGACTAAAGGGACGCAGGCCCAGTGGATTTCCTCATTAGTGCTCTGCAGCTGCACACCTGACTGATAATTATGAAACCACTCCCATTAGACCCGCCCAGTACAGAGGAACACAGAGAGATTTTTTCAGAATAACAAAATGTAGGAATCTGCAACAGAGTTTGTTATAATCCTTGCAATGTACAGAGATCACCCAGGGGGGAATGTTTTTTTCTCAACAAAAGTGGAGTTACGCTTTAAGTTAATATAGATGCAAGATTTTGCGATGCCTTAGAGCCGGTTCACACATGGGCGATCCGACTTCAGGGGCGACTCTGAGCCGCCCCGCACAGTGCGACTTGCAAGCAACTTCTGTGATAGAATTAAAAACAAACAAAAGAACAGGTTGGGACTTTAAATGAAGTCATGTGGGTCATCGGCCTCCATCCCTGGTTTGGTAACAATTTGTGTACAGTGCTGCATGACCGCGCAATTGTCAGTTAAAGTAGCACAGTGCTATATAGCAAAAAAAGGCCTGGTCATGAAGTGGGTAAAACATTCTGGAGCTGAAGTGGTTAATAAAAGTGTTCCAGCCAACAAGCCCTAAACCACAGTTTATACCGCCATGGACTCACTAAAAATGCTTTGACCATGAAGCCAAGTTCCCCAACGTATCACAACTTGTAGTGTCCATTGATTACTTCCACCAATCCCTTAACCACAGGTCTGTAAGGATGTGAAGCCAGAGGAACAGTCTACAGTTGCCTGTGCATTGCACCGCGATCAGCTGATCACAGTTACAATGGCTCCTATGCAAAGACAGAATGAATGCACATTTTTCTTTCATTAATGTGGGTGCATTTGAGTAGTGATGCTATTGTTAAGGCAAGGGGACTCCAAACTCTAAAGAAAGGGTCCTTCAGACTTTGGGTAGAAAATGCCCCAGTGTCAGTTGGAGTAAAAAAAATACTTAACACCATTGGTCAGTGGGAGGAATAGCGCCTGGTCATTGGTGTCAGTGGGAGGAATAGCTCCCCATCATTGGTGTCAGTGGGAGAAATAGTGCCCCATCATTGGTGTCATTGGGAGGAATAGCGCCCCGTCATTGGTGTCGGTGGGAGGAATAGCGCCCCATCATTGGTGTCAGTGGGAGGAATAGCGCCCCGTCTGTGTCAGTTGAAGGTGTAGCGTCCTGTCGTTGGTGTCAGTGGAAGGAATAGTGCCCCATCATTGGTATCAGTGGGAGGAATAGTGCCCCATCATTGGTATCAGTGGAAGGAATAGTGCCCCATCATTGGTATCAGTGGGAGGAATAGTGCCCCATCATTGTATCAGTGGGAGGAATAGTGCCCCATTAATGGTGACAGTGGGAGGAATAGCGCCTGGTCATTGGTGTCAGTGGGAGGAATAGCTCCCCATCATTGGTGTCAGTGGGAGAAATAGTGCCCCATCATTGGTGTCATTGGGAGGAATAGCGCCCCGTCATTGGTGTCGGTGGGAGGAATAGCGCCCCATCATTGGTGTCAGTGGGAGGAATAGCGCCCCGTCTGTGTCAGTTGAAGGTGTAGCGTCCTGTCGTTGGTGTCAGTGGAAGGAAAAGTGCCCCATCATTGGTATCAATGGGGGGAATAGTGCACCATTGCTGGTATCAGTGAGAGGAGTAGTGCCCCATCATTGGTATCAGTGGGAGGAATAGTGCCCCATCATTGGTGTCAGTGGGAGGAATAGTGCTCCATCAATGGTGTCAGTGGGAGGAATAGTGCCCCGTCATTGGTGTCAGTGGGAGGAATAGCGCCCCGTCACTGGTGTCAGTGGGAGGAATAGTGCCACGTCGTTGGTGTCAGTGGGAGGAATAGTTCCCCGTCATTGTTGTCAGTGGAAGGAATAACACCCCGTCACTGCTGTCAGTGGGAGGAATAGCGCTGCGTCGTTGGTGTCAGTGGGAGGAATAGTTCCCCGTCATTGGTGTCAGTGGAAGGAATAGCACCCCATCACTGGTGTCAGTGTGAGAAATGGCTCCCCGTCGTTGGTGTCAGTGGAAGGAATAGTTCCCCGTCATTGGTGTCAGTGGAAGGAATAGCACCCCATCACTGGTGTCAGTGGGAGGAATAGCACCCTGTCGTTGGTGTCAGTGGGAGGAATAGCGCAGCCTCAGTGTAAGTTGAAGGTGTAGCGTCCTGTCGTTGGTGTCAGTGGGAGGAAAGGTGCCCCATCAGTGGTATCAATGGGGGGAATAGTGCACCATTGCTGGTATCAGTGAGAGGAGTAGTGCCCCATTGTTGGTGTCAGTGGAAGGAATAGTGCCCCATCCCTGGTATCAGTGGAAGGAATAGTGCCCCATTAAAGGTATCAGTGGGAGGAATAGTGGCCCATCATTGTATCAGTGGGAGGAATAGTGCCCCATTAAAGGTATCAGTGGGAGGAATAGTGGCCCATCATTGTATCAGTGGGAGGAATAGTGCCCCATCATTGGTATCAGTGGGAGGAATAGTGCCCCATCATTGGTGTCAGTGGGAGGAATAGTGCCCCGTCATTGGTGTCAGTGGGAGGAATAGCGCCCCGTCATTGGTGTCAGTGGGAGGAATAGCTCCCCGTCAGTGGGAGGAATAGCTCCCCGTCATTGGTGTCAGTGGGAGGAATAGCGCCGCATTGTTGGTGTCAGGGGGAGGAATAGCGCAGCCTCAGTGTAAGTTGAAGGTGTAGCATCCTGTTGTTGGTGTCAGTGGGAGGAAAAGTGCCCCATCATTGGTATCAATGGGGGGAATAGTGCACCATTGCTGGTATCAGTGAGAGGAGTAGTGCCCCATCATTGGTATCAGTGGGAGGAATAGTGCCCCATCATTGGTGTCAGTGGGAGGAATAGTGCTCCATCAATGGTGTCAGTGGGAGGAATAGTGCCCCGTCATTGGTGTCAGTGGGAGGAATAGCGCCCCGTCACTGGTGTCAGTGGGAGGAATAGTGCCACGTCATTGGTGTCAGTGGGAGGAATAGTTCCCCGTCATTGGTGTCAGTGGAAGGAATAGCACCCCGTCACTGCTGTCAGTGGGAGGAATAGTGCCACGTCGTTGGTGTCAGTGGGAGGAATAGTTCCCCATCATTGGTGTCAGTGGAAGGAATAGCACCCCATCACTGGTGTCAGTGTGAGAAATGGCTCCCCGTCGTTGGGGTCAGTGGAAGGAATAGTTCCCCGTCATTGGTGTCAGTGGAAGGAATAGCACCCCGTCACTCGTGTCAGTGGGAGGAATAGCATCCTGTCGTTGGTGTCAGTGGGAGGAATAGCGCAGCCTCAGTGTAAGTTGAAGGTGTAGCGTCCTGTCGTTGGTGTCAGTGGGAGGAAAGGTGCCCCATCAGTGGTATCAATGGGGGGAATAGTGCACCATTGCTGGTATCAGTGAGAGGAGTAGTGCCCCATTGTTGGTGTCAGTGGAAGGAATAGTGCCCCATCCCTGGTATCAGTGGAAGGAATAGTGCCCCATCCCTGGTATCAGTGGAAGGAATAGTGTCCCATCCCTGGTATCAGTGGGAGGAATAGCGCCCCATCATTGGTGTCAGTGTAATATCGTTGTTGCAACTGTATACCAAGTTCATAGACTGCCATCTACAGGTATGATGCTGTACAACACCCAGTGGCAATGTGATGCAATGGTATGCAGTCTGCAGCTTATAAGATGTTTTTTTTTCTGTAGCTTTATTTTTTACAATACAGTGGTACCTCGGTTCATGAACAGAAGAGTTCACAAAAATTTGCTTCGGTCCGTGAACTCCGCTTCAGTTTCACGAACACGAATTGTGGCCATTTTCCTGCTCTGGTGAGATCGTGGGTAACAGAGAGACACTGAAAATGTACAGTACCAGGGAGACACCACAGTACAGTATTGAGAAGATTTTTAGCCCATTCATATTGTATTGTACATCCAGTATGGCGCCAAAGAAAATGCAGAGCAAGCATGGTGCCAAGAAGAAAGTGCGGAGCAGTAATGCAGGTGACAGGAATTTGCAAGGTTAGTGTTCTCTCTCTTCATACAGAACTGTACTTTTTTTTTTATAGCTTTGTGGTTCAAAAACAAAAAAGTTCAGAACGGATTAACCGGATTTCCATTGAACCCTATGGGAAAATTTGCCTCGGTTCACGACCAGAGTCGGTTCAGGAATTACGTTCGTGCACCGAGGTACCACTGTATTTATAGGGTGCCAGTATGTTATTCAGTGTTTTTCATAGAACACTCATCTTTAACGGACATGTATCATGAGATAAACATTGGGGCTGTCCATATTTCTGAAAATGCTGTTTGCCTGGCTCTCTTGCTGACTGTCTGGCCTCAGGATTACTAATCCAGAGCACGTATGCAGATGGGAACTTTTCGCTTCTCTCTGACTTTATAATCCTAATTTTTTCCTCTTCAGTGACTCGGAAAGTATTGAGGCTTTAGAACAACAGCCGGGCATTCGCTGATGTATAATAAAACATGGGCACCCCCTGCCATGGTAATTCAAGTGGCTGGCGCCACAAAGGGGCTGGCCGCATGAATGGGGGGGGGTGGCAGCCATGGATATATTCATGAATCTATCCACGACAGAGGGGGTGACAGGAGAGAGGGGGCAGCCCCCGTGTGCCCTGATGGATGGGCCGCCACTGGTCCAGACAGAGGGTCAGGGGTCCTGCAGCCTCATAGAACAGTCAGAGGAGAATGAGAACTCCTCCTACAAGCTTTAACCAGACACTGATAGAAGTCATACGACTGCTATATACTGCTGATGAAAAGGGTATTTACCAGTTTATATTTACTAAAATTATTGCATTTCCATGTTCTGTGTAGTATTGGAGACCAGATATAATGAATGCAGGCTCCTGGGATTAGTAAAACTAACTCTGAGCTAATTAAAAAGAAAAGTAACCCTGGAGATGTAAAAATAAAAATGCAGCTTTGGATTCAATACTCAACCTCTCTCCAGACCTGTCACAGTTACAGCTTCCCACCACTAGGTGTCATCAGGCTCCAAGGCTAAATGGCCGACAGCTAAGATATCCTTTGAGTGTCAGGGGCCCGCCCCCTGAGGCAGCGTCTTGCATTCATAGAATGTTGACTTCATCACATTACCAGTACCAGGCCTGGCCCAAGACACTGTGCTGCCTGGGTCCAAGAATGAAATGCTGCTCCCCCCACCTCCCTCCATAGAAAAAAAAAAAAAATCACATCCACCAAAAGGCCCTCCACATCCATTATTTTATATCATGATAATAAAAACTAAAATTACATTTATCAGGAAGTCAGATTTACATGCAAGAGCACCTTGCCTATATGCAAAATTATATGACATACCATTATGTTCAATTCCAAGGGACGGGCTAGGGCAGTATATAGACAGGCTAGGGTAGTATAGGGGCAGGCTAGGGTAGTATAGGGGCAGGCTAGGGTAGTATATGGACAGGCTAGGGTAGTATATAGACAGGCTAGGGTAGTATATAGACAGGCTAGGGTAGTATATAGACAGGCTAGGACAGTAAAGGGGCAGGCTAGGGTAGTATATAGACAGGCTATGGCAGTATAGGGGCAGGCTAGGGAAGTATATAGACAGGCTAGGGTAGTATATAGACAGGCTAGGGTAGTATATGGACAGGCTAGGGCAGTATAGGGGCAGGCTAGGGAAGTATATAGACAGGCTAGGGTAGTATATAGACAGGCTAGGGTAGTATATAGACAGGCTAGGGCAGTATAGGGGCAGGCTAGGGAAGTATATAGACAGGCTAGGGTAGTATATAGACAGGCTAGGGTAGTATATGGACAGGCTAGGGCAGTATAGGGGCAGGCTAGGGAAGTATATAGACAGGCTAGGGTAGTATATAGACAGGCTAGGGTAGTATATGGACAGGCTAGGGCAGTATAGGGGCAGGCTAGGGAAGTATATAGACAGGCTAGGGTAGTATATAGACAGGCTAGGGTAGTATA
>BLSH010118627.1:614756-628585 GCA_018402905.1 Glandirana rugosa
GACTACATCGTCTCAACCGAACCCACTTGGTGTCTCCATCACCTTTCCCGATTGACCTAGGCGGAGGGCCGCAAACATCCTATCGTCAGGGGTGCAAAGAAGCTTATTGGACTGCTATCCTACAAACGCCGGGAGGCGGATCCAGTTAGCCCTTTCCACTACCTCTGTGGTTCACCCAAGCCAACTCTGCTACATCAGGGCCCCAAGATTATCGTATTTATCCCCAGGGGGGACCCGGGCTGGGGTACAGCCAAAGCGCTCATGCGCTTACATCTGGTAAGCAGTTATTAGATGTGAGGTGGAGATATCACTACTGAATTTGAACTATCACACGGTGGTCTATATCTGTGAAGATACATCTACGTCTCTACTTTCATCTACACCATTTATGTTTATTTGGACTGTATGATTTACATGTATGTATGGGATGCATGCTATATGTATCTACCTACCGTCATTTTAGCGCAACCTGTTGTTTATAAAATAGTGTGTTTGTAGTACATGGTTAAGTACTGTTTGGTTGCAGCTGTGGTTGCTTAGTGCTTGTACATAGTCTAGCGCGGTGTTATCCTCCTGTGTATTGCAAGGACAGATCTACTGTTCCCTGTCACTGGGATCAGTTAGATCTGTTATGCCCCAACCAGCCCCACCCCACCACACAGTTAGAACACACCCAGGGAACACTGTTAACCCCTTCACTGCCCCCTGCAGGTTAACCCCTTCACTGCCAATGACATTTATTTGGTAATCAGTGGACATTTAAATTTCTGATCGCTGTATAAATGTCATTGGTCCCAAAAATGTTTAAAAAATGTCTGACATTTCTGCTGCAATATCGCAGTCCCGATAAAAATCGCAGATCGCCGCCATTACTAGTAAAAAAAAAAAATAATAATAAAAACGCCATAAATCAATTCCCATAGTTTGTAGACGCGATAACTTTTGCGCAAACCAATCAATATACGCCGATTGCGATTTTTTTTTTACCAAAAATATGTAGAAGAATATATATCGGCCTAAACTGATGAATAATTTTTTTTTTTTTTTTTTTATGGATTTGTATTTTAGCAAAAAGTAAAAAATATTGTTCTTTTTTGCAAAATTGTCGCTTTTTTTTGTTTATAGCAAAAATGACGCAGAGGGGATCAAATACAACCAAAAGAAAGCTCTATTTGTGGGGGGAAAAAGGACGCAAATTTTATTTGGGTACAACGTCGCACGACCGCGCAATTGTCATTTAAAATGCGACAGCGCTGAAAACTGAAAATTGGTCTGGGCAGGAGGGGGGTTTAAGTGCCCAGTAAGGAAGGGGTTAAATTAGCCTCAGAACAACCATATTCATATGTGTTCAGTTTTAAAGGGATGAGGTGGCAACTCTAAGTTCATGTTGTTCTCCAAAAACACAAAAAAAAAGGAACGGTGATTGTGAACAAAGTCTCCTGGTAAGCATCCAATTTAGGCCCCTTTCACACTTGTACAATTTTGCCACGATTTTATCGTTATTTTGCCGCGATTTCGGATCAGTACGATTTTGGTCCGACTTTGTTGCAACTTTGGCTCAATGAAAACATATTACAAAGTCCTACAGAAATAGTACAGAAATCGCATCTATATTATTCAGGTGCGATTTGCATGAGACTTTGAGGGTTTAACATTGAAGTCTATGGACCTCAAGTTGCATCAAAGTTGGACCAAAGTTATGCAGGGACTACTTTGAAGTCGGCACGTCCGTAGAAAGCAGCAGGGTGGGCTGGGACAGCGAATGCACACGAGATATAAGGGATATTGTCCTCAGCGAGTTGTCACGAGCCTCTCTGCCGGGTATAAAGCACGTTTGGTCTCGTGACACCCACCGAGGAATATAAGGGAGAAGTCTGTTTGCCAGTACCTTGGAATAAAGTTTCGCCTCTATATTTGCCCAGCCCTCTTAACTACAAGGAAATACATGGATTTATGTGTATAAGATTCACCCACAATCCCATGTTTTCTCACACAGTTAAGAGGGAGAATGAGAATCTGCTGTTGCTGAAAAGGTACAAGCTAAATCATATATTATTATGCTATATGTTATAAGATAATCATTTATATTTTATCGATTTACTGTGAAATTACTGGTTGGAAGTTATAACTTCAAACTTCAGTAATTTGTCCATTAACCACTTGCCGATCGCCGATCGCCATCTGACGGCGACAGAGTGGCCCTTTAAGGCAAATCACCGTCATATGGCGGCGGCTGCCAGATCGCGCACAGTGAGCGCGCGCGCGCCGCCGGAGGCGCGCCCGCGCGCTCACTGTGTCCGGGGAGGGCCAGGGAGCGGGTTCGGCGGATTCGATCTCCGCCGGCCACCCACGATGCCCCCCCCGGAGTGAAAGAACAGAGGTCCGTGTAAGTAAACACGGACCTCCGTTCTGTGAAGGGGGAAGGGCTGTGATCACAGCCTTCCTCTACATGCAAGCTGTGATCACTTCCCTTCCCCTGTTAGGGCAGCCCACACACAGTAAGAACACGCCCAGGGAACACAGTTAACCCTTAGAGCGCCCCCTGCAGGTTAACCCCTTCACTGCCAATGGCATTTACACAGTAATCAGTGCATTTTTATAGCACTGATCGCTGTATAAATGCCAATGGTCCCAAAAAAGTGTCAAAATGTTCCGACATGTCCGCCCCAATATCGCAGTACTGCTAAAAATCACAGATCGCCACCATCACTAGTAAAAAAAAAAAAAAAAACCCCAGAAATGAATTCTCATCAACCGTAAACGCGACCACTTTTGCCCAAACCAATCAATAAACGCCGATTGCGATTTTTTTAATCACAAATATGAGGAAGAATATAAATCGGCCAAAACCGATGAAAAAAATGTTTTTTTATATTTTTTTTTTGGATTTGTATTTTAGCAAAAAGTAAAAAATTTGTTTGTTTTTTTTGCAAAATTGTCGCTCTTCTTTTGTTTATAGCGGCGATCAGAAACGACGCAGCGGTGATCAAATACTACCAAAAGAAAGCTCTATTTGTGGGAAAAAAAAGGACGCAAATTTCGTTTGGATACAACGTCGCACGACCGTGCAATTTTCAGTTAAAGCGCACAGTGCCGAATCGCAAAAAGGGCTCTGGTCCTAAAGTGTGAAATCCTTCCGGGGCTGAAGTGGTTAAGCCACCCG
Organism: Glandirana rugosa; assembly: GCA_018402905.1. Classification (NCBI taxonomy): domain Eukaryota; kingdom Metazoa; phylum Chordata; class Amphibia; order Anura; family Ranidae; genus Glandirana; species Glandirana rugosa. The sequence goes on from BLSH010118627.1 coordinate 617,920, forward strand.
CTTGAGTACAGTTTTTAAAAATATAGTAAATTACCTTAAAAATAATATATAATAATTATTTGTATATTACTTACTTATGGTAATTAACCCCTTGCCACCCAGGCCAATCCTGACACTTCTCTCCTACATGTAAAAATCATAATTTTTGCTAGAAAATTACTGAGAACCCCTAAACATTATATATAATGTTTTAGCAGACACCCTAGGGAATAAAATGGTGGTCGTTGTAACTTTTTATGTTACACAGTATTTGCGCAGCAATTTTTCAAACGAAAAACATTTTTTTTTTAAAAAGAAACTGTTTCATGAGTAAAAAAAAGAAAGCAGTAACATTAGCCCGATTTTTTTGTATAATGTGAAAGATGATGTTATGCCAAGTAAATAGATACCTGACATGTCACGCTTTAAAATTGCGCACACTTGTAGAAAGTACTTAAGAATCTCCATAGGCGACGCTTTAAAATATTTTAGAGGATACCTGTTTAGAGTTACAGAGGAGGTCTAGTGCTAGAATTATTGCTCTCGCTCTAACGTTTGCGGCGTATGTAACCTGTGTGTATCTGGCTCTGATACCAGCCAGTGCCTCACCAGACACTCACATCACCGCATGTCCCTGCCTAAAAGCCTGTAGGAGCCGCTTCTTTGAGCTCCTTTGAGCTGCAGTTTGCTTGAGCCCTATAAGTCTAGATAAGCGTGAGCTGTATACACAGAAGATCTGATCAATTCCCTCTGTTTAGGTTGAAGGGGATGGTGTCATGGCTGACGGTAAGTATCGTTCCATATCAAAACCTCCTCTGCTGCCACTTCCAGCAACATAAGGAGGAGACGTTGCTGGAAGTGGCAGCAGAGGAGGTTTTGATATGGAACAATACTTACCGTCAGCCATGACACCATCCCCTTCAACCTAAACAGAGGGAATTGATCAGATCCTCTCAACTATGGGATTTTACTGCCCCCCATAAGGCAAATGTAAATAGGCCCTCACTGTCCTGAGCCCCCTGCTTGCATACTGATGTGCTGTAGTTTACCCAAACCATGGGTGCAGCACAAGTGCACCTGCGGCTTTCCCGCAGGTTTGCTGCACTTTGCCATAGACTTCAATGATATGTTGCAGGTGTGGTGTGGTGTACTTTCTGAAAGCGCACCAAACCCGCAGGATGATATGATCTAAGTTTACGGCTCAGTGCAGCTCAGTGTTCATTTCGTCAAAGAAAACGTTTTCGCCAGTGCCATTTTTACAGTAATGAAAACTAAACTAAAAGTACCGCACATTTTCGTCCACTGATGGCGAAAATCAAATCCGTTTTTTTCATTAATGAATGAAAACAGGACGAAAATGTGAGGCAGGGACGTTTACTCTAGTGAACTAACTTCCGGTTTTTCATGGAGCTCCGCCTGCTTCCGCAATCCACTCCCAGAAAGCAAGCGTGTTCGACTGCACCTTTACGAGACAGCTGGCAGAGTTCCGACTCCCGACGAGAGCAGAGCAAACTGTGAACGTGTAGTGCATTACAATTACAGCAGGCCTGAGGCCTCCGCTCAGACCACCGTCCAGCACTGTGCAGCATTACAGGCCTCCTCTGACCACTGGCAGTGGCTCCCAGGCACTGTGCATTACAGGCCATCCTTCAGATGACCACCATCCAGTACTGTGCAGCATTACAGGCCTCCTCTGACCACTGGCAGTGGCACCCAGGCACTGTGTATTACAGGCCATCCTTCAGATGACCACCATCCAGTACTGTGCAGCATTACAGGCCTCCTCTGACCGCTGGCAGTGGCACGCAGGCACTGTGCATTACAGGCCATCCTTCAGATGACCACCATGCAGTACTGTGCAGCATTACAGGTCTCCTCTGACCACTGGCAGTGGCACGCAGGCACTGTGCATTACAGGCCATCCTTCAGATGACCACCATGCAGTACTGTGCAGCATTACAGGCCTCCTCTGACCGCTGGCAGTGGCATCGATTCCAGGGCACTGTGCATTACAGGCCATCCCTCAGACCACCATCCAGCACTGTGCAGCATAGCATTACAAGCCTCCTCTGACCTCCGGCAGTAGCATCCAGGGCACTGTGCATTACAGGGCATCCCTCAGATAACCACCATCCAGCACTGTGCAACATTACAGGCCTCCTCTGACCACTGGCAGTAGCATGCAGAGCACTGTGCATTGTAGGCCATCACTTAGACCTGAAACCACCATCCAGCATGGTACAGCATTACAACAGGCCTCCTTTGGCCACCGGCATCCAGGGCACTGTGCATTACAGGCCATCCCTCAGACCTGCCTGAGGCCACCATCAAGCACTGTGCAGCATTACAGACCTCCTCAGACCACCGTCCAGAGCACTCTGCAGCATTACAGACCTCCTCAGACCACCGTCCATAACATATTCGATTTTTCACTCCAGCAGTATATAATGAGTTTGGAGATTGTAGAGAAATCCTTAAATAATACATTATAATTTAACTACACTCATTCAATTTTAGATGATTGAAATTAGTTTTAGTTGATTAAAATGTACTGGAGATTTAGTCTACTAAATACTACTAAAACTAAAACACTTGCGGAAGACTAAAATGTGACTAAAACTAAAATGTCAATTTAGTCCTAGGACTAAAACTAAATCTAAATTTGATGCCAAAATTAACACTGGTGCAGCTAGCCCACAGGGTATGAAAGAAGTTTAAGGCTCAGTGCAGCTAACCCTCAAGAAAGCTGCAGTTGCACTGCGTAGCACCTGTGGATCAGTGTGAAAGCCCTGAAAGTTCTAATATGCCCACTGCAAAACCTGTGACCTTTCTGACTTTCAGCTTCTGGCTGTTAGAAAGGTTTCTGTTCCAGGCAGTGTGATACCCATTGTACTTTGCCTGGGACAGGAGTCGGCGCTACAGAGGAAGCATCAGCTTATGTGGCTCCTTCTCCCTCCGCTGCCGATTCCTTCTTCTGGCGCCGGCTCCATCCACTCTGATGCTCTGGGATGGCGAGTCGGCATTCCGCTATCTGGGCTTACCGACCTGCCATCCCAGCGCATGGGGTCACGGGCCACAACAGAGGGCTCCGTGGGCCACATTTATGGCCACCGGTTGAGCACCCCTGCTTTAGACAACAGACTCACTTATCTCTCAGCCTCCTCATTCACCACTTACTGTATCTAGACTATCTTCCCTTTCTTTACTCTTTCTATTATGATATAAGGGGCGCTTATCTTTCCATTTCTTGGAACCAGACAGGGTTGCCCGCTGATCCTATGTACTGTGCCATGCTTGGATGGGGATCTAAATATCTCCTGGCACCTTTTATTATCTGAATAAACTGTTTAAAATTACATTTTTTTGCATATTTTATTTAGAGTTTTAATCTTAGTTTGGATTTAAAAAAAAAAAAGCAAAGAAGTCTGTAATTAAATATTTGGAGTGATTTAAAAAATAGAAACACAAAATGTATGGCCATAGTAAATATTTACAAAGAACTATTTTGTTTCTTCTTTCCTGTTTGTCATCAATTCTCCTCCATGTTCCCAGTGGTCTTCCCTCCATATCTGCCCTCTTCCCTCTTTCCTTTCCCTCTCTGTCTCCCTCCATGTGATGAGCTGTGCCCCCTCTCTGCCCTGGGGGGTCACTCTCTGTGCCTGGTAACAGTTGTGTTGTGCTGAGTGCAGCCACTCCCAGGCAGGATTGTGTTCTCCCCACAACACACAATGGTGTTACCTGCCCTGGGCTCCCTCCACCTCCCTCCACCTCCCCCCTGTTACTAAGGACGCTGCTGTCACTAACTCCTATATATATGTGAAAAAAATATATATATATATGGAGAGGACAGAGAGGGGACAGTGACTACTCCACACCGAACACCTAACTCATCGGAATCCGGAGAGATCAACTTTATTCAGCATCATGGTGAGTGACTGACTGCACTCTGTCCATCTATACATCCCCCTATGTGTGACCGCACTCTGCAATCCTATACATCCCTCTATGTGTGACCGCACTCTGCAATCCTATACATCCCTCTATGTGTGACCGCACTCTGTAATCCTATACATCCCCCTATGTGTGACTGCACTCTGCCATCCTATACATTCCCCTATGTGTGACCGCACTCTGTCATCCTATACATCCCCCTATGTGTGACCACACTCTGCCAATCTATACATCCTCTATGTGTGACCGCATTCTGCTATCCTATACATTCCCCTATGTGTGACCGCACTCTGCCATCCAATACATTTCCCTATGTGTGACCACACTCTGCCATCCTATACATACCTCTATGTGTGACCGCATTCTGCCATCCTCTACATCCCCCTATGTGGGACCACATTCTGCCATCCTATACATCCTTCTATGTGCGACCGCATTCTGCCGTCCTCTACATCCCCCTATGTGGGACCACATTCTGCCATCCTATACATCCCTCTATGTGTGAACCGCACTCTACCATCCTATACATCCCCCTATGTGTGACCGCATTCTGCCATCCTATACATCCCTCTATGTGTGACTGCATTCTGCCATCCTATACATCCCCCTATGTGTGACCACACTCTGCCATCCTATACATCCCTCTATGTGTGACTGCATTCTGCCATCCTATACATCCCTCTATGTGTGACTGCATTCTGCCATCCTATACATCCCTCTATGTGTGGTCACACTCTGCCATCCTATACATCCCCCTATGTGTGACTGCACTGCGCTGTCCTAAGCCTAACTGCATATATCATTTACCCCACACAGAGGGAATGCATCTCAGTCCACGTTGGCCAAGCTGGCGTCCAGATTGGCAATGCCTGCTGGGAGCTGTACTGCTTAGAACATGGCATCCAGCCGGACGGACAGATGCCCAGTGACAAAACCATCGGAGGAGGAGACGATTCCTTCAACACCTTCTTCAGTGAGACCGGGGCTGGAAAACACGTCCCCCGCGCTGTCTTTGTGGACCTGGAGCCCACTGTGATTGGTGAGTAGGTTATCTGTTATGTTCTGTGAGATGTCCACCAAGTGTTGTCACCTGTAGCAACGTTCTGACCCATTTCTGTCTCATTTCTGTAGATGAGGTGAGGACAGGAACCTACAGGCAACTTTTCCACCCTGAGCAACTCATCACTGGCAAGGAAGATGCTGCCAACAACTATGCCCGAGGTCACTACACCATCGGCAAAGAGATCATCGACCTGGTGCTGGACAGGGTCCGCAAACTGGTGAGTGATTTCTGACCTACATCTATGTGGATTGTACTAATAAGATATACAGTGTAATTGTCCTGATCCCACTAGTCAAAGTCTGACACCTACAGCCATAGTTGTAAATGGACCTTGATAACCATTTTGTTATATTGAATATCTGGCCAAACAAAGAAATAATCTTCAATCTTGAATCATTACAAATGTGGTTAATAGTTAAGGTCAGGTCAGGTTTACATTTTAAGGTTAGGTTGGGGGTGAAATGTAAGGTAAAGTGTTTGTATAGCCCAACACACAACAGTCACCTGGACAAAGAAAGAGGGGGAATATACACTATATTGTCAAAAAGTATTGGGACACCTGCCTTTACACACACACAAACTTTATTGCTGTCCCAGTCTTAGTCCGTAGGGTTCAATATTGAGTTGGCCCACCCTTTGCAGCTATAACAGCTTCAACTCTTCTGGGAAGGCTGTCCACAAGGTTTAGGAGTGTCTATGGGAATGTTTGACCATTCTTCCAGAAGCACATTTGTGAGGTCAGGCACTGATGTTGGACGAGAAGGCCTGGCTCACAGTCTCCACTCTAATTCATCCCAAAGATGGTCTATCAGGTTGAGGTCAGCACCTCCTCCACCCCAAACTCGCTCATCCATGTCTGTATGGAGCTTGCTTTGTGCACTGGTCCAAATCATTTGGTGGAGGGGGGGATTACGGTGTGGGTTGTTTTTTAGGGGTTGGGCTTGGCCCCTTAATTCCAGTGAAGGGAACTCTTAAAGCGTCAGCATACCAAGACATTTTGGACAATTTCATGCTTCCAACTTTGTGGGAAGAGTTTGGGGATGGCCCCTTCCTGTTCCAACATGACTGCACACCAGTGCACAAAGCAAGGTCCATAAAGACATGGATGAGCGAGTTTGGGGTGGAGGAACTGGACTGGCCTGCACAGAGCCCTGACCTCAACCCCATAGAACACCTTTGGGGTAAAGGAGACTGTGAGCCAGACATTCTCGTCCAACATCAGTGCCTGACCTCACAAATGCGCTTTAGGAAAAATGGTCAAACAATCCCATAGACACTCCTAAACATTGTGGACAGCGAAGAGTTGAAGCTGTCATAGCTGCAAAGGGTGGGCCAACTCAAGTTTGAACCCTACGGATTAAGACTGGGATGCCAATAAAGTTCATGCACGTGTAAAGGCAGGCGTCCCAATACATTTGACAATTTAGTGTATCTAACTGGAACACAGACAGCAGTTGACAAGTGGTTCTAATCCATGCCTACTCAATTCAAAACTACTAAAAAAAAGTTTTGGCTATATAAACACTTTAAGGGGTCTATTTATGAAAAAAATGACTGTTTGAATGTCTCTATCATTCACTTAGCATGGATCAATAGTCCCGTAGTTTGCCTAATACATTTATTCCCATAATAATCTGCTTCATACATCGGCTAAAATACAGTGTTTTACTGAAATACTTTAATCAGGAAAATACCACATTATTGCCACTAGATGGCACTGACAATCATAGGAAATAAATGTATTAGCCAACATACGGGAATATTTGTGACAGCTGAGCAAATATTTGAGGCATTTGCACAGCAGGTTTTTCATAAATAGATTCCTATGTCTTAATTAAGGGGCTAGGTTAAGTTTATTGAGTTGGGGAGTGGTTAAGTGTGAGGTTTGGCCTTAGGGTTAGATCAAGATTAGGAATTAGAGGGTATGAGGGGGGTCACTCTATTATTGGACTTGTTCTTGGTGCTCAAACACTTTCACTGGGAACTACCTGGTCCCGGGTTCTAGATAATGAAATTCAATGTTCCAATATTCCATCCATAGTGTAAGGATAACCAGCCAAGAGACAACAAAGCACTCACCGCTCCAGGATGGTCTGGACTGAAACACTGGATCAGTTATGTGTATCCCAATGCAGGTGCAGGCTGATGAGTGCACATAGACGGCTAAAAGGATAAAGGCTGGACAGCCGCACACAATCTTGTAGTTTATTAGTAACAAGAGGTACAAGTACAGATAGGCGAACCACAAGTCCTACAAGCTATGAGTAAGCACCAGCCCAAGGTGCGAAACGCGTAAGCTGGGACTTGTGGTTCGCCTATCTGTACTTGTACCTCTTGTTACTAATAAACTACAAGATTGGATTCAGTGTGCGGCTGTCCAGCCTTTATCCTTTTAGCCATAGTGTAAGGATAGTTGTAAAATTTCAGGAGCCATAATTGATCACATGATACCTTTTTGCTCTAAAATTTTTTTTTTTTACATTTTGGAAGTTTTAACTGAGTATATTTTTTAGAAGGTTTGTGTTATTCTCCGTAACACGATATGTTCTTCTTGTATCATACATGTACAACATTGTTATATGAATGTAGACCCACCAATATCATTATTGCCTAACTTTACTTGTGCGTTGAAGTGGCCTTGCAACCATTCTCTATTATTAATGGCAGACAGTGGCAGAAACAATATATTACCTAGCTACAGTAAATATAGAATGTTAGTCAAGAGTATGCTTAAATATACTGTAACATTATCCTTAGAGATGTCCGTGTCTTTTCTCAGGCTGACCAGTGCACCGGTCTCCAGGGATTCCTCATCTTCCACAGTTTCGGTGGTGGCACTGGCTCTGGTTTCACCTCCCTCTTGATGGAACGTCTGTCTGTTGACTACGGAAAGAAGTCCAAGCTGGAATTCTCCATCTACCCAGCTCCTCAGATCTCCACAGCTGTGGTTGAGCCCTACAACGCCATCCTCACCACCCACACTACCCTGGAGCACTCAGACTGTGCTTTCATGGTGGACAACGAAGCCATCTATGACATCTGCCGCAGAAACCTGGACATCGAACGCCCAACCTACACCAACCTGAACCGTCTGATTGGCCAGATTGTGTCCTCCATCACCGCCTCCCTCAGATTTGATGGAGCTCTGAATGTAGACTTGACAGAATTCCAGACCAATCTGGTGCCCTACCCCCGTATCCACTTCCCCCTGGCCACCTATGCCCCTGTAATCTCTGCAGAGAAAGCTTACCATGAGCAGCTCTCTGTGTCTGAGATCACCAACGCTTGCTTTGAGCCAGCCAACCAGATGGTGAAATGTGACCCCAGACACGGTAAATACATGGCTTGTTGCCTGCTGTACCGTGGTGATGTGGTGCCCAAAGATGTCAATGCTGCTATTGCCACCATCAAGACCAAACGCACCATCCAGTTTGTGGACTGGTGTCCAACAGGATTCAAGGTTGGTATCAACTACCAACCACCAACTGTGGTTCCTGGTGGAGATCTGGCTAAGGTGCAGCGTGCCGTGTGCATGTTGAGCAACACCACAGCCATTGCTGAGGCCTGGGCTCGTCTGGACCATAAGTTTGATCTGATGTATGCCAAGCGTGCCTTTGTGCACTGGTATGTGGGTGAGGGTATGGAGGAAGGAGAGTTCTCTGAGGCTCGGGAGGACATGGCCGCCCTGGAGAAGGATTATGAAGAGGTTGCCACTGACAGCGTTGAAGGAGAGGGTGAAGGAGAGGAGGGAGAAGAGTATTAAATTGTCTGCACAAAGATAATGCAATAAAGTCTATTTTCTGAATAAATATGGCTTTATGTTTTCTTGTGAAAAAAAAATATTGCTTTATGTATTTTTTATTGTGTTATGGAGATTTTACGCCTTATTATAAGTTTGAAAAAGGGAGTACAAATTTCAGTACTAAGTTTATGATACTTATGTAAACACAACCATAGTTGTGTGCAGCCTATTACATTAGGGGGTGCACCCCAAAGCTCAAACACACATGCCTTTCTCTGCAGCCTCAGCTGCATAGGGCAGTGAATGAATGGGAATTGCTCTCTCCTGAGTGTCTTCCTGTTCATTCACAAACTGAAGTATAGTAACACAGTTTACTATGCTTCCGTTATGAATAAACACAGAGAGTGAGTGTGTTCACTGTGTTCATTTAGAAAAAAAAGGTGCAAACAAATTACATATTTACTAGACCTTTCCCCCACTCTCCATTCTGAAACATCCCCCGCAGCAGCCGGTGGGGAGAAGAGAGGAAGGAAGCCGGCAGAACTGCGGGGTGCGGGGGGCCAACACAGGAGGGATGCCCGGGCAGTAGGGGGAATCAGCACCACGCACAGTGATTAGGGTGTGCCCAGGCAAACCTGGCATACACCCCTGTGCACGCCTAACATATCTCAACAGAAAAAATACAGTTTGCATGGTTCATAGCTACTCTGTGTATGATCTATACAGTATTTAATACATCGTATGATACACAATTACCAAGCTTCATTATCAAAAAATTGCAGCAAAAAATGAAATCATCTTCAGATGATTTTCATCTACTTTTCAAAAATGGGTAATTTTAGAAGTTTTCATACTATCCTAGCATTTTTTAAAAATAGGTTGTATAATAAAAAAAAAACTTTCCACGTGTTTTATCTTTTTTCTTTATATGGTACAGAAAAAATAGTGGTTGCTAACAGGGGAGGGCTGGGCTGGGGGGCAGGGTGGCAATTGCCCCCCAGGCCATCCTAACTTACATTCAAAATGGCCGACGGTCGCTGCCTGATCACACTTTTCTTCTTGTGGAGGAAAGAAGTAGGGGCCAGGGGCGCAGCTACCAACTAACTGCAGGCAAAGGGGGGGGCACCAAGGGCTGGCCCTATCATGGATCCCACAGGGCCTATTGGGCTTCCCCGGGGGGGCAGAGCTTGGATCTCCAGATTAAAAAGTCCTACCTCCTGGACCAGCTTATATAATAGACAGCACACTGGTGATGTCTATCATAGGAGCCGGTCCAGGAAGCGGGACTTCATATGACAATGGCTGCGCCAGGTAAGCGGGAGATCCCCGTTCTGTGTAATCTACTCTCTCTGCATTGCAGGCTGCATTGGATGGACACTGGTGAGGCTGCATTGATGAGCACTGATCAGGCTGCACTGATTAGGCTGTGCTGATGGGCACTGGCGAGGCTGCATTGATGGGCATTGATCAGGCTGCAATCATTGATACTGATTAGGCTGTACTGATTGGCACTGGCGAGCCTGCATTGGTGGGCACTAATCAGGTTGCATTTGATAGGCACTGGTGAGGCTGCATTGATGGGCACTGGTACGGCTGCATTGATGGGCACTGATCAGGCTGCATTAATGGACACCGGTGAGGCCGCATTGATGGGCACTGATGGGGCTAAGCTGATAGGCACAGATGAGGCTGCATTGACAGGCACTGGTGAGGCTGCATTGATGTGCACTGATCAGGCTGCAATTATGAGCACTGATCTGGCTGCAATGATGGGCACTGATGAGCTGCATTGATGCATTATTTTTGTTAAACCTCCTTTGTTGCTATTAACATTAAATTATGTTACCACATTGAATCATATTTGTCTTGCTTCATAACATCAATATCCATTCTAAAACCAGGTGGGCATGGATGGGGAGCTGATTCTGTGG
>BLSH010118627.1:647163-665416 GCA_018402905.1 Glandirana rugosa
TGCGGTCGAACCGGTTGCACTTGACTCTACGTAAGGGAGACACACCCCACTTACCATATACGTTCACTGCCCTGTCCTAATCCTAATTGCATATACCATTCACCCCACACAGAGGGAATGCATCTCAGTTCACGTTGGCCAAGCTGGCGTCCAGATGGGCAATGCCTGCTGGGAGCTGTACTGCCTGGAACATGGCATCCAGCCGGACGGACAGATGCCCAGTGACAAAACCATCGGAGGAGGAGACGATTCCTTCAACACCTTCTTCAGTGAGACCGGGGCTGGAAAACACGTCCCCCGCGCTGTCTTTGTGGACCTGGAGCCCACTGTGATTGGTGAGTAGGCCATCTGTTATGTTAAAAGGTGTATGCGATGTCCACCAAGTGTTGTCACCTGTAGAAACATTCTGACCCATTTCTGCCACATTTCTACAGATGAGGTGAGGACAGGAACCTACCGGCAACTTTTCCACCCTGAGCAACTCATCACCGGCAAGGAAGATGCCGCCAACAACTATGCCCGAGGTCACTACACCATCGGCAAAGAGATCATCGACCTGGTGCTGGACAGGGTCCGCAAACTGGTGAGTGATTTCTGACCTACATCTATATGGATTGTACTAATAAGATATACAGTGTAATTGCCATGAGCTCACTAGTCAAAGTCTGACACCTACAGCCATGGTTGTAAATGGACCATAAAGTGGAATTTTACCCACAACAACTTGATAAAAAATAATGTTCTTTAGCAAGGAACATACATTCCGCATTAATTATTATGCTACCAAAATTAGTATGTGTTGTATATTGCCTCCAGCATTGCTCCTGTTTCTTCATGCCAGAGGCTGCCATTTTGCTGAAGCCCAGAGCCCCTGAACAGCAGTAAATCATAAAGCGATAAAGCGGAACTAAACCCATTCATTTAACGGTTTCAAAAAACAGTTACATTCCCGGAATGCTGGGATTGCTAACTCACATTTGCTTGTGTCCTCAACCAAACTGTCAAACCATCAAATGACTGGTATCATAACTGATCACATGTGCAGCACCATGGCAGTTGCAGATCAAACTGCAGCTTCCTTGGCTGTAAAGGATAGGAGGGTATAATTCCGCTAGTGGAAGCAAACCCTTTTTTCACTGTAATACTTTAATAAGGCTTACCTGTAGGTACTGTGAATATCTCCTAAACTTGCACTGTTTAAGAGATATTCACACCGCATGCAGCCGGTGATGTCACTGGAGCATGCGGTGATTGGAGAGGAGCACCCGATGTCCAAGAAAAAGTCTCACTTGATGAATTTTGTAGTTGTTTATTTTAGATACAAGTAAACAGCTAGAGGCCAGTGGCGGCTGGTGAAATTTGAGGATGGGGGGTGCCAGACCACGCCCTTCCTTTTTGACCCCTCCCACTTCTCATAAGCCCCACCCCTTATCATTTCCACCCCTTGTGTCAGGAGTATACAGCCCAGCATCACCAGATAGGGTATACAGCATCACCAGATAGCAGTATACAGAATCACCATATAGCAGTATACAAAGCCTCAGATAGGGTATACAGAGCACCAGATAGGGCATACAGGGCACCAGATAGGGCATACAGGGCACCAGATAGGGCATACAGAGCATCAGATAGGGCATACAGGGCATCAGATAGGGCATACAGGGCATCAGATAGGACATACAGAGCATCAGACAGGGCATACAGAGCAGCGCCCACCCCCCCCGAAGCACTTACCCTATCTCATAGCAGGCAGGCCAGGTCTATGCAGAGTTTGGCTTGCGGTCAGCATGCTGAGCAGCTCGGGACTGAAACCCCGCGGAGTGCTGCGACTGTGTGAGTAATCCCCACCCACAGCAGCCAATGAGAGAGAGTCATTGGCTCTGATGGCTCAGGGGGAAGCCAATCAGACTATGTGTGTGATCTTGTTCAGCGCACACATATAGACTTTAATGGCTGACCAATCGGCTCACTACTTGCTGTCAGCTGACAGCAAGGAGCCGAGGAAAAAAAAAAAAAAGAAAAGTCAATATACCGGCGCCACCTGCAGGGGGCCGGGCTTTTTTTTTTTTTTGTTACTTGTCAGCGGCGGGGAGGTGGCGCCCAAGCGCCCCTTATGCACCCGCTGCCGCTGGTAGAGGCAATGCGGTTCCGGGGAATTGCCTCCCCCTTCTTCTTATAGAGAAAAAGATACATGGTAAAAACCATATCCAGTTCATAGAATTTGTACAAAGTGCAAAGCAAAAATCTGTGTTGTTAATATACAGTAGTTTCAATCATTATTTAGTCTCTAAAATCATATTGTGAATGGTATATAAAATGAAAATAAATCCACATTTTAAATGATACAAGATGAAAAACTGTGAATAAAAAAAAAGCAAAAAACACCAAACGAAACAACAACTATATCTTTATGTACAAGATTTAAAATTCATGAAGTGAGACTTTTTCTTGGACATCGGGCGCTCCTCTCCAATCACCCGATTGTATCAGTGGGAGAAAATGTGCCCGGAAGGGCCGGATAAAGGCATTTGATTGGTCATCACTGTCAGAACAATAAGGATGTGGAACTCTCTCCCACAATTGGTGGTGGCTGTGGGGAGTATGGATAGTTTTAAGAGATATGCATCTTAAAGAACACAACATACAGGGATATGGGAATAATTATAGATACTGACACACGTACACCTGCACAGGTTGAACTGGATGGACTTTTGCCTTTATTCAACCTTACCTACTATGTAACATTGTAATTATGGAATTTGATACAGGGTATATTTCGACAAAGTTGGTGCTATTCTCTTGTAACACAATATGCTCCTCTTTTGTGACACATGTACAACTTTGCTATATGACTGTAGACTCCCCAATATAATTATGTCCTGGTCCTACTTGTGTGTTGGAGTGGCCTTGCATCCTTCTATTATTATCAATGGCAGAAACTATATATTACTTAGGTAAATATAGCATGATAATCAAGTGTATAAATAGAACATTATCTTTTATAGAAAAGTTATCTAATTCTGTTTTTTGCTTTTTTTCTCAGGCTGACCAGTGCACCGGTCTCCAGGGATTCCTCATCTTCCACAGTTTCGGTGGTGGCACTGGCTCTGGCTTCACCTCCCTCTTGATGGAACGTTTGTCTGTTGACTATGGAAAGAAGTCCAAGCTGGAATTTGCCATCTACCCAGCTCCTCAGATCTCCACAGCTGTGGTTGAGCCCTACAACTCCATCCTCACAACCCACACTACCCTGGAGCACTCAGACTGTGCTTTCATGGTGGACAATGAAGCCATCTATGACATCTGCCGCAGAAACCTGGACATCGAACGCCCAACCTACACCAACCTGAACCGTCTGATTGGCCAGATTGTGTCCTCCATCACCGCCTCCCTTAGGTTTGATGGAGCTCTGAATGTGGACTTGACTGAGTTCCAGACCAATCTGGTGCCCTACCCCCGTATTCACTTCCCCCTGGCCACCTATGCCCCTGTAATCTCTGCAGAGAAAGCTTACCATGAGCAGCTCTCTGTGTCTGAGATCACCAACGCTTGCTTTGAGCCAGCCAACCAGTTGGTGAAATGTGACCCCAGACACGGTAAATACATGGCTTGTTGCCTGCTGTACCGTGGTGATGTGGTGCCCAAAGATGTCAATGCTGCTATCGCCACCATTAAGACCAAACGCACCATCCAGTTTGTGGACTGGTGCCCAACAGGATTCAAGGTTGGTATCAACTACCAACCACCAACTGTGGTTCCTGGTGGAGATCTGGCTAAGGTGCAGCGTGCCGTGTGCATGTTGAGCAACACCACAGCCATTGCTGAGGCCTGGGCTCGCCTGGACCACAAGTTTGATCTGATGTATGCCAAGCGTGCCTTTGTGCACTGGTATGTGGGTGAGGGTATGGAGGAAGGAGAGTTCTCTGAGGCTCGGGAGGACATGGCCGCCCTGGAGAAGGATTATGAAGAGGTTGCCACTGACAGCGTTGAAGGAGAGGGTGAAGGAGAGGAGGGAGAAGAGTATTAAATTACTGCATAACAATACTGAAATAAAGTCTATTTTTATGAAAAAATAAATATTACTTTATGTATTTTTATTGTTATTGTGATTTTGTGCTTTATTAGAATTCAGGAAAAGTAAACAATTAAGCACTATGTTTATGTTACTTATATAAGCCCAACTATAGAAACAAAATACCATTTGCATACTTCACAGAAACTAATCATATTTCCATTTTCACATTTTAATTGCCAGATGGAATATGAAAGGTTAAAATGTAGGTGCCTATTATGTGGATTAGGAAAATCAGAAGTCCTTGATAGCAGACTTGTTCTAGGTCTAAATACATTAAATCAAGGTATTAAAACAAGAGGATTAGCATGATGGTCAGGAAAGTAGCATTCTCAGGTCTGCACTCTCTCAATAGCCAAATGGATTCTCAATTCTCCTTTTAAACTCTATAATAGATCTACAATCCCCACTCTTATCCCTCTTCTTTCTGCGCATTTCCAGGGTGGATCAGAGTGATGCTCTGGGCTGGCGCTGACCAATCAGAATTGCTCTGATCCTTCCTGGAGGCACTGCAAGAAGAAGAGGGAGAAGAGAAGGGGTTTCAAATTCCTGAACCACGATACCCATGGAGGTAAGTACAGCGAGGACCAGGTGGGGTGTACGGCAGGGTTGCCAACCGCCAGTAAATTTACTGACAGTTTGTAAAAATCAGTGAATTTTACAACTGTGTATAAATATCAGGGTCTGATAATTTGTTATGCTGAGCTGACTTTTTAAGTGTAAGCCAGGAAAATTAAATTACTTGATATGGGTATTGTTAGTGTTTCCATGTTGTGTTTAAATATCAATTGTCTTAGTTTTTAATAGGAGCTCTGTTATTTTTAAGGTTGCCAGTAGAAAATGTGCTCTGCCAGTAAATTTTCCATGTTTTGCCAGTAAAAAATGCTGCGGGAGGTTGGCAACACTGGTGTACGGCGTTAGTACACTTTTTTCTGAAAAGGTCAATTACACTTCAAAAGACCTTAGGGTTCTACAGAACCCTGGTTGAGAACGGCTGACTCTGTAGTGCACAATTTACGGCGGTATTAAACCCAAAACCAAAAATGTAATATATTGCGGCTTACAAGTTATTAGATGTGGTGGCTGCATTGGGTTTCTTTTCTTTGGCATTAGTGAGACACAACTTTGGAGAAATGAGCACATAAGGTGCTGCAGACAGAAGCATTGTGAGTTTGGGGGGAGGGTAGTGTTAAATATATTGGCAGATTTACATACACCAACAAATTGAAGCTTCAGCTCACACTTTATAATCAGCTACAGCAAAAAAAATTAATAATTTTGGGAGCTTTTGGCATTTTTTTGCCACAGTTCCTAAACTCAACTCCATAAAAGCCTATGTGTCCATGTACACATAGGATTTTACCAGTGTTTAGGAGCTGCTGTGGTTAGGGAAGCTTCAACCTTCCTCAACCTCCCTCTCCTGAATGCGAAAGAATTGCATTCAGGATTTTGCTGCATTTTGCGTTTTCCCACGGCCAGCAGTAAAAGTAGGCAGTGTGTATATGAAGCCTTAAATGGTGTGTCTCATCCATGTAAACTGATACATTCTGTTGGAGAGTTTGTGCTTTTAAAGAGCAACAGACTTGCTGGCTGGATCACCAGATGAAAACAGAAGAAAGCTTAAGAAAAGAAAACTAATGCAGACATCACATCTAAGCATTAGTAAGCTGCAATATAATAAATGTTTGCCTTTGGGTTTAAGCAGTTCATGCCCGCGCTATAGCCGCAGGACGGCTACAGCTCGGGCCTTAATTGCCAGGAGGCCATCAATAGACGTCCTCCCGTGCACAAGCTGCCTGCACGCCCCCTGCGGGAGTGCACGGCGCGCTCTGTGATCACCGAGTAAATGAGACTCGGCTGATCACAGATCGGTGTAAGGGGCCCCTTACCACATGATCAGCTGTCAACCAATGACAGCTGATCCGTGATGTAAACAAAAGATCGGTATTCTGCTTTTTTTTCCCCCACGCTGAAAGTGTGAGGGGGAAAAAAAAAGCCAATCACTGGCCTCAGACCTCAGGTAGAGGAACATCGGTCCTGCACACGGAGACGCACTGCTGCTATGCTGTGCCCTCCAGTGCCCACCAGTGCCACCTACCAGTGCCCACCAGTGCCATCTATCAATACCCACCAGTGCCACCTATCAATGCCCATCAGTGCCTCATCATCAGTGCCACCTATCAGTGCCCACCAGTGCCATCTATCAATACCCACCAGTTCCACCTATCAATGCCCATCAGTGCCTCATCATCAGTGCCACCTATCAGTGCTGCCTATCAGTGCCTGTCAGTGACACCCATCAGTGCCACCCATCTGTGCCACCCACCAGTGCCACCCACCAGTGCCACCTCATCAGTGCCCACCAGTGCCACCTTATCAGTGCCCACCAGTGCCACCTATCAGTGCAGTCTATCATTGCCCATCAGTGCAGCCTATCAGTGCCCATGAGTGCCCATCAGTGCTGCCTCATCAGCGCACATCAATGAAGGAGGAAAAATTACCCGTTTGCAAAATTTTATATCAAACCATGAAACTGTTTTATTTTTTATTTTTAATTTTCCGTCTTTTCAAAAAAAATTTTTAGCAAAAAATAAAAAACCCAGGAGTGATTAAAGACCACCAAAAGAAAGCTCTATTTGTGGGAAAAAAACTATAAAAATGTTATATGGGTACAGTGTAGCATGACCGCGTAATTGTTATTCAAAGAGTGCGAGCGATGAAAGCTGAAAATTGGTCTGGGCAGGAGGAGGGTTTAAGTGCCCAGTAAGCAAGTGGTTAATACCACTTTGATGGGCTTTTGTCTTTCAGGAAACAATATAAGGTGTAAAGGCAAATGATTGTCAATCTTTGATTTCCACCATCTTGCTAACTGAGGCTTTGAGCCAATGACTGTAATTGAGCTTAAAGCAGAACTCTCTCATCAACATTACCTACATTGAAATTACACTACGGCATTGGCGTGGGACTTTTAAGGCACAGCATACTTTGTCATTAAAATATATTTCATTTATGCGAAATTGTTTTAAAAAAAGAGACATCATTTCAATATCCAGTTCACATTACAAAATACAACATAATAAAATACAAAATTTGTAAAAGAAGTCGGCGTTAGTACTGCAGTAAGTTTGTGTATAGTAGTCTTTACAGTTACCTATTTTAATGATTATGCTGCTAGCATTAGTAAATAGATAGGAAGGTACAGTGGTACCTCGGATTGCGAGTAACGCGGTTAACAAGCGTTTCGCAATATGAGCAGTTTTTTTAAAAAAATCCCGACTGGGTTTGCGAGCGCTGTCTCGCAAGCAAGCAGGATTAAGCCTCTGTGCGTGCAATACCGCATGTGGCCAGAGGTGCGGGGGCGCTGGTGAGGCTCAGAGATGCTGAGAAGCATTCGGAAATACCGAAAGTGTAAAGAGTTCCCGAGCGTTTCCGAATGTGTCGGAGAGTCTCCGAGCCTCAGCAGCGCCACCACACCCCCTGGCCACATACGGTATTGCATACACCAGCGCCCCCGGACCTCTAGCCACATACAGTATGGCATTGACATCGCTGTGAAACAAATGATCTGAGTTTCCATTGTTTCCTATGGGGAAACTTACTTTGATATACGATTGATTTGGATTACAAGCATTCTCCTGAAACGGATTATGCTCGTAATCCAAGGTTCCACTGTATGTTATATTTACCTGTTTAAATTTTTTTTTTTTTTTTTACATTTCTTCAGTTGCTTCCTGATTTTTGGCCTAGATCAAAATGATGTCATACATCCCAGGAGTCTTCACTGGCAATTTTTTTTCTTTCATCTGAAGGAGGGGAGGAGGGGCGTTCTCAGCTAAGTACACCTTCCCTGCCTGTATGCCTGAGCTAAGGGCAGATGGATTCCAGGAAGTAAATGCTGCATGAATCACCTGCTTTTACTCAAGATGATCGCGGCTAAAAATGCTAGGGAGGTGTTTTTAAAAGAGATTCCTTAACCACTTCAGCCCCGGAAGGATTTCACACTTTAGGACCAGAGCACTTTTTGCGATTCGGCACTGCGTCGCTTTAATTGACAATTGAGCGGTCGTGCGACGTTGTACCCAAACACAATTTGCGTCCTTTTTTTTCCCACAAATAGAGCTTTCTTTTGGTGGTATTTGATCATCGCTGCGTCATTTCTGATCGCCGCTATAAACAAAAGAAGAGCGACAATTTTGCAAAAAAACCCAAATGTCTTACTTTTTGCTAAAATACAAATCCAAAAAAAAAAATACAAAAAAACATTTTTTTCATCGGTTTTGGCCGATTTATATTCTTCCTCATATTTGTGATAAAAAAAATCGCAATCGGCGTTTATTGATTGGTTTGCGCAAAATTGGCCGCGTTTACGGATAATGAGAATTCATTTCTGGGGTTTTTATTTTATTTTTATTTTTTACTAGTAATGGCGGTGATCTGCGATTTTTAGCGGTACTGCGATATTGGGGCAGACATTTCGGACCATTTTGACACTTTTTTGGGACCATTGCCATTTATACAGCGATCTGTGCTATACAAATGCACTGATTACTGTGTAAATGTCATTGGCAGTGAAGGGGTTAACCTGCAGGGGGCGCTCTAAGGGTTAACTATGTTCCCTGGGCGTGCTCTAACTGTGGGGGGACTGCCCTAGCAGGGGAAGGGAAGTGATCACAGCTTCCATATAGAGGAAGGTTGTGATCACAGCCCTTCCCCCTCACACAGAACGGAGGTCCATGTTTACTTACACGGACCTCCGTTCTTTCACTCCGGGGGGGGGGGGGGGCATCGCGGGTAGCCGGCGGCGATCGAGTCCGCCGCACCTGCTCCCTGGCCCTCCCCGGACACAGTGAGCGCACGTGCACTCACAGTGCGCGATCTCGCAGCCGCCGTCGTATGACGGCGGTTTGCGATATCGAGCCACTTTGTCGCCGTCAACCTGCGGTTGACGGTCGGCAAGTGGTTAAAGAGCATGCAGACATGGATGGATGAGGGCAGGGGCTTTGTTAGGTGGGAAAAAGACCAGGGGCTTCAGCCCGAAGTCCAAGCCCGGGTGGGGGTATTGCCAGCATCTGAAAAACTGAATACCCAGAAAGTAATGGAAAACTACATCCAAAATATCATATTTTTTATTGATGAAACTGATCTTTATTTTCTGGACATGTAAAAACCTATGAATGCTATTATAACCATCAAATTATTTGTTTGCATAATAAATCCTGCTGATTGATAATTTAAGTCATATTGACGTGAATCAACCCTCTTGCAACTGTTGCTGAAAATGAATGGATTCTATCATTTTGTATTGTTGCTCTAAAACAAATGAAGGAAATCTATTAATACAGTCTACTGTCTTTGAATATAACCTGTTGGATGTGTTATGTAAAGCCTCGTACACACGGGACGACGATCGAATACAACAGGTCGTACTAATGACCGTTGTATGCGATATCGATCGTTCGTATGTGCGATTAGAACAGCTGACATACGGCGGTCGTACAAGGGAGTTGTATGAGCAAACTAGAAAACTTGGTCGTACCAACAAGCGCTCATACGACCGTTGTATCGTGTGTACAGAGAAGTTGGTACAACAAGTTGTATTGTGCAAAACACGCATGCTCAGAAGTCAGGAACGGCCGGATGCTAATTACATGCACCTGAACGTTCTTTCTGTGGTCGTACGATCGTGTAGTGCAGTCAGTATGCTACATACAACAGCCAACATACGATTTGAGACGATCGTACGTACGATCGTTGTCCCGTGTGTACGAGGCTTAAGCTGATATACAGTAGTAGACTTCAGATGTTAAAATGTATGATAAAACAGCTGAACGTTTTTCAACTAGGTCTAACTTGCTTGTCATGACCATCAGTCCCTCATATTTGACACCCAGGCCTCACCAACCCTTCACAGAAGATGCCTGGTCCTCACCAATCTCTCAAAACTGACACCCAGGTCTCACCATTGCTTCATAGATGACACCAGACCTCATCAATCCTTCACAGATGACACTTCACCCTTACTGCTTTCTAATAGATGATGCCTGGGTCCTGGTGCGGCCACAGTGTAGGGTTGCCACCTGTCCGGGATTCACCTAGACCAGGGGTCTTCAAACTATGGCCCTCCAGTTGTTCAGGAACTACAATTCCCATCATGCTTAGTCATGTCTGTGAATGTCAGAGTTTTACAATGCCTCATGGGATGTGTAGTTCCGCAACAGCTGGAGGGCCGTAGTTTGAGGATCCCTGACCTAGACAGTATGGGTTTTGAATTGTGTGTCCAGGTTTCAGACACAATATTCAGAATGGACTGTGGCTCCTCAAATAACCAAGTACCACAAATGCCACAAATGCCAAGTGCATAGGTGTGCACATGGGCCCCATCCCCATACAGGGACAGGAGAGAAGGCTTGATCTGCTGCTCCTCCTCCCACCCCTACCCAGGGCCAGATTAACATAGGGGCTATTGGAGCTGCAGCTCCAGGCCCCTTCCTTAAGATAGGCCCAGCCCAATGGTGTGAGTGAGTCACTAATACTGCCCAGTCCTGCTCTGTATGCAGTGTACACATGATTGATATGTAAATTGCGGCAGCATATTTCATTTGTTTTAACAAGAAATTGTTTGCATTTTCATTTTATTTATTTCCAGAAAAAGGCCACCAAAATCCTCAGCACCAGGCCCGTGATGCTCTTAATCCGGCCCTGCCCCTACCCCTCTGCCTGCCCACCCACACTTCAATCATCAGCATTCTGTGCCTCAGTAAAGGGATGTGTGGGCTGGAAATTTGAAGGTCAGCAACTTAGCTCAGACACATGGTGGATGAAAGGTGAAGATACCTGAGCCTTCATCATCGGGTGAGTGAGCTCACCATCCACAGTCTGTGACTGAAGTCTCCCTCTCCCTCCCTTCTCTCTCCTGCCTCTAAGCCAGTGAGTACACTAAGGTAAGGGGACTCAGATATAAGGGGTGCCCTGTGGACTCTGATGTAAGTGGGGTTTTGGTGAGCAGTAACTCCTTTACATCAGAGTTCACAGTGTTCCCCCTTAAAAAAAAAACTGCTGTGTGCTGCTAAAGTGTTCGGGTTTGGCTTGAAGAAAAGGTGGCAACCCTACTGCAGTGTCACTTCCGCCTGCTGGACCAGACTCCTAAAAGGATGTCAAACCTCCCGGCATTGGACCAGTGTGATGTCCATCAAAGGAGCCAGGTCCAGGAGGCGGTACTTATGCCACTCGGCCACACTCGGAAACAAATCGATCCTGGCTCACCTGGCCGCTGGCTGTGCTGACACACAGCACACAACAGTCGGAGTTTTGTATACGGCCGCTCGCCGGACTCTGGGCTAATAATACAGTTATGCATGCCGGAGACCCAGGGCTTTTGGGGGCCCACTCGGGGCTCCCGCCCCCTCAGCCCCCCCCCCCCCATGCCACTGGATGAGGGAGATTGCTATGAATATTGCATATGAATGTAATTGTATTTTCAGTTTGTGGTGCTCAGTTACAGTTACATTCTGCTTTAACACTGCAAAGATAAGCCAGGACTATAGACAGTTAATGTGCCCTGGATGGCCTACCTCTGCTTTACTCAAGCACATGCAGTCCAAGCACAATGAATAGAAAATCTAGTTAATACCTGAATCTGTAGCTAGGAAGAGGTAGGATTTGCCCCAGTATCCAGGGGCATTGTATATCCATCATTAGTCAGCAAAGGTCAGTGTTCAGTGTTTGAGATTCCAGCCTAGATACAATGTACACTTAAGGCCTCATACACATGGGCGTATCTTTAAAATAAACAAAATTTCGGGCCCGACATCAAGGAAAAAAAAATCTGCGTTTTTCGGCGTTATGCATTGGCGTTAGTGTTAGTGAGTGTCGGCGTCAATAGGCGTTTTTTTTAAAAAAATCATCCCTCTGCTATTTTTCAACCTAAAAACGTTGGCGTCAAAAAAACGCCGGAAAACGGTGGTACAATATTAGATGGCGTTCGTCGGCGTCAAAAAACATCAAAACGTTACAGCCTCAAAACGCGATGGCCGTGGCTTCTACTTTCAGCTCACTAACGCCGACGCCATCTACAGCTCAAAAACGCTGACATTTTTATGGGGCCATTGACTAACATGGAGAGCTGCAAAAAACGCCAGAAAACGCCGGCGTCAAAGTCTGTGTGTATGAGGCCTTAATCAGAAAACACTATAGGCCAGCAATCTATAGGCTTCTGTATATACCTCTTGGGGTGGTCACATACATAAAGATGTTCAATCAAGTATCTCACATTCTCTTAGGGCTCATTAACAGTATCAGTGTTGGGTACATTACCCAGTGCAGACCCAATGCAAGGAAATACCTTTATGTCCTATGACCTCAATACACACCAGCGCACAGAAAGAAAGGAAATGTAGGGCTTCTGTACAATGCAATTTTGGGAAGCCTCGCAATGCACTGCAGTGAAGGCATATGCCCAGCTCAATGTACATTGCTGGCATTATTGTGTGCCAGGTAGGGTTGCCACATCATCCCTTTAATCCAGGACACATATGAATTACACAGGTCCTGTGGCTGATTAAGGTGGTAATTAAACTCACTTGGTGCTTTATCTGCATTAAATTAGCCTCAGAACAACCTGCGTAATTCATAGGTGTCCTGGATTAAAGGGATGATGTGGCAACCCTAGTGCCAGGATGAAGGAGCCCCATGCGCATGTGCAGGAGTCACATCATTCTGGCCTGGCCAGTGAAGATGGCCACTTAACAGAAGTACGGGAATTTTTTTTAATTTTATAATCATAATTTCCTAGGTGGATGTAAGGCTGAGAACGGAGCGATCAAACACCCTCTGATCCCTCAGTTCTCAGAGCTCCCTGAGGAGAGAGCCATTGACTGTCAGTCTCTGCTGTCTGCTCTGCCCCCTGCCTCACTCTCATTGGAGCGCTGCGCTGTGAAGGGGGCGGGAGCGTCCAGCTCAGGCTCTCAGTGGCTCGCTGAGAGGCTGAACCAGGTGCCAGTCTAGGCATTAGGGTTGCCACATCATCCCTTTAATCCAGGACACACATGGATTGAACAGGTTCTGAGGCTAATTTAATGCAGATAAGGCACCAAGTGAGTTTAATTACCACCTTAATCAGCCACAGAACAACCTGTGTAATTGATATGTGTCCTGGATTAAAGGGATGATGTGGCAACCCTACTAGGCATGTGGGCACATCCTGACCATATGGTCGTGATCTTTCCCAAGCCTGGATTGGCTCTGCCCGCTGTCTGCTGAAAATGGGTCACTGGAGTGTACAACGAAGTTATGGTACGACCACCCTAACATAGTGACATGTTACGAGCGTATAAAGAGGAAGTTCAGGTGAATGTGATTTGTGAATTAGGAATGTAGGTTTACGCGACCGAACACTTCCGGGCGTTCCTGACTTCTGAGCATGCGTGTTTTGCACAGTACAATTTGTTATTATTATTATACAGGATTTATATAGCGCCAACAGTTTGCGCAGCGCTTTACAACATAAAGAGAGACAACAGAAACAGTACAATTTAAAACAAGAGGGTTAGAGGGCCCTGCTCCTGCGGGCTTACAATCTAAGAGGTGGGGCTGGTGAAACAAAAGGTAGGGTAGGTATTATTGTTGGACCAACTTCTCTGTACACACGGTACAACAGTCGTACGACCGCTTGTTGTACAACCAAAGTTTTCAAGTCTGCTCATCCAACTTCTGTTGTACGACCGTCGCATGTCAGCTGTTCTAATTGCGCGTACTAATGGTCAGATGATCGTACAACAAGCGGTTGTACGACCGTTTTCATACGACCATCGCACCTAGGGTTGCCACCTCATGACTTTAAACCCGAACATCTATGAATTACCCAGGTTCTGAGGCTAATTTAATGCAGATAAGGCAATTACCACCTTAATCAGCCACAGACCCTGTGTAATTAATATGTGTTCAGTTTTAAAGGGATGAGGTGGCAACCCTAGTCGTACCGTGTGTACATGGCTTTAAGCCTCATACACACAGGACGACGATCGTATACAACAGGTCGTACGAACGACCGTTGTATGCGAAATCGATCGTTCGTATGCGCGATTAGAACAGCTGACATACGACGGTCGTACAACGGGAGTTGTATGAGCAAACTAGAAAACTTGGTCGTACCAACAAGTGCTCATACGACCGTTGTATCGTGTGTACAGAGCAGTTGGTCCAACAAGTTGTATTGTGTAAAACACTGCATGCACCTGAACGTTCTTTCTGTGGTCGTACGATCGTGTAGTGCAGTCAGTATGCTACATACAACAGCCAACATACGATTTGCGATGATCGTACGTACGATCGTCGTCCCGTGTGTACGAGGCTTAAGAGTTTACATCAATGTTTCCCAACTCCAGTCCTCAAGGCGCACCAACAGGTCATGTTTTCAGGATTTCCATTATTTTGCATAGGTGATTTGATCAGTTTCACTGCCTTAGTAATGAGCACAGCTGTTTCATCTGAGGGAAATCCTGAAAACATGACCTGTTGCTGCACCTTGAGGTCTGGAGTTGAGAGCATTGGTTTACATAGATATATATATATTTTATTTTTTCAGGTACTTGTATAGCACTGTCGGTTTACATACAGAATATATATATTGTACATTCACATCAGAGGAATAAAGATTATAAACATTTTTTTTTACAAAAATATTATATATATAAAATTATTATTATTATTATACAGGATTTATATCGCGCCAACAGTTTACGCAGCGCTTTACAACTTGAGGGTAGACGATACAATTCAATACAGCAGGGATCAGAGGGCTCCCTGCTCCTGAGAGCTTACAATCTAGGAGGGAATACATAGATCTATTAATCTTGATTCATGTGTTGCACATATCATTGCATTGTAGTAAATGGATGAAGGTTAATATGAAATGTTGCAGGTGTTGACAGATCTGATTGGCTGGGATGATGTGGTGGGCGGATCCCGCAATACAATGTCTCTTCTCTCGCACTCTCCATGTAACATTTCTCTCTCCCAGGTGGAATTTATCACAAGGGTGACCCCGCCCCGGCTCCTCCCACACACCCTCCGCACAACAACTCTGCAGTGTGCGGCACTGACAGCCCCGCGCCCCGCCCCTCCCTCCGGCTCAGGCCAATCAGCCTGCTCCCTGGGACGGCTGCGTTCGGCTGATTGGTCGCGGTGTAGATCGGCTCTCCTGGTATATTCTGGACCTTTCTGCTCAGCTGACGGTGACGTCACGGCAGAGCTGATAAACCGTCCGAGAGGCAGAGAGAGAAGAGGCAGTGAGGAGCCCGGTGAGTACCGAGGGGCCCTGGGTGACGTCATCTCATAGACAGACAGGGGGCAAGGAGGGCACAGGCACCCCCACATGGGATGGAGGGACCCCCCACTACATGGGATGGAGAGACCCCACTACATGAGATGGAGAGACCCCCCACTACATGAGATGGAGAGACCCCCCACTACATGAGATGGAGAGACCCCCCACTACATGAGATGGAGAGACCCCCCACTACATGAGATGGAGAGACCCCCCACTACATGGGATGGAGAGACCCCACTACATGAGATGGAGAGACCCCCACTACATGAGATGGAGAGACCCCCCACTACATGAGATGGAGAGACCCCCCACTACATGGGATGGAGAGACCCCACTACATGGGATGGAGGGACCCCCACTACATGAGATGGAGGGACCCCCACTACATGGGATGGAGGGACCCCCACTACATGGGATGGAGGGACCCCCACTACATGAGATGGAGGGACCCCCACTACATGAGATGGAGGGACCCCCACTACATGGGATGGAGGGGCCCCCACTACATGAGATGGAGGGACCCCCACTACATGGGATGGAGGGGCCCCCACTACATGAGATGGAGGGACCCCCACTACATGGGATGGAGGGGCCCCCACTACATGAGATGGAGGGACCCCCACTACATGGGATGGAGGGACCCCCACTACATGGGATGGAGGGGCCCCCACTACATGGGATGGAGGGGCCCCCACTACATGGGATGGAGGGACCCCCACTACATGGGATGGAGGGACCCCCCCTACATGGAGATGGGGGGGCCCCCACTACATGGGGATGGAGGGGCCCAGAAATTGGGGATATCAGCACATGTAACCTGGTCAGACATTAGAGGAATGGGATGAGCACACAGACATGGGGAGGTTTGGTCAGACATGCAGACTGTCCTAGGGACACCATCCACCCCTCTGTCTGCATAGGACAGACAGACAGCACCATTTATAGGACCTACAAGTAAATGGTCATCACCCTGTATAGAATAGACATGGACAGCCATATTCTGTATATAGGGCCTACAGACAGCAATACAAGTAGAAGACAGAATGATGTCACCAGACAGACATGGGGAGAGCGGCTCATATAGACAAGACATGGTGGGGTTGTAATATCCATCACAGCCTATGGGCCCCAGGGTAGGAGGGGAAGGGGCCCCATTAGGGAGGCTGTTAAACTATAAAGTTTCCAATACAGAAGGGCTGAAGCCCTCAGGAACATTGCTGGTCACTGATCCCCCTCTGTGTAGTAAACAGAATTTGCTCAGCTGTGTAGATTTACTGACCTGAAGCTGCTCTGCCTAATGCAGCCACAAATCCCAGTGTCTCCTCTGCTAAACACAATGGGACAGCTGGGATTTGTAGTTCTACAAAAGATGTTTGAAGCACAGTATATAGAAGTTTGTGTTGATTTTATAAAGTAATTGTGTGCAAGAGTATTCTTTTGTCGTCGTATAAAATATTATTATTACTTCCAAAGTTATGCTATGTATTCAAATCCCTGCTCCCTAGTAGTTTTATTATTATTATTATTATTATGTATATGGGTTTTGCTACAAAACTCACAACAGTAAAATCAGTCTGTATATGCATTAAAGCATGCTTGTTATACTCACTGTGGAACCTAAGAGGTTAATGCTATGCATTGTGTAAAAAGGCTGTTTGATCCTGTCTTCTCTGATCCTCCCCTTCTTCCATTGTCCTCAATCCATCTCCTGATAAGACAGCAGAGCCTTTGGGGGCACTCTGCACATGCTCAGTTTGGTGTGCATTGCTAGAGTGTGTTTTTTTGTTTTTTTTCTTGAGGGTGCATGTGATCAGCACAGGGCCAGTCAGCACTGTCCAGACAGAAGGTCAGGGGTCCTGCAGCCTCATAGGATGAAAACTCCTCCTACAACCTTTAACCAGGCACTGATAGAAGTCACAGGACTGTTATATACTGCTGATGAGAAAAGGCATTTAGTCGTTTATATTCACTAAAATAATTGCATTTCCATGTTCTGTGTGCTGTGGGAGACCAGATATAGGGAATGCAGGCTCCTGGGTTTAGTAACACTGTAAGCACTGCTGTCTAGTAGTGTATGTCTGTCTATGTTGACAGGCCTGTCCTTGTGTCTGGCATATTTTATGGAAGATCCAGGGCTGGCCCAAGACATTGTGCTGTCTGGGTCCAAAAATAAAATGCTGCCCCCTCAACAAAAAAATATGCCCACCAAAAGGCCCCCACATCCATTACTATATTATGATTAAAACTAAAATTACATTTAGCTAGGGTAGTATAGGGGCAGGCGGAGTGAACCAGGGGGCAGTTGTCGTCATGACCCACAACGCAAAAAAAAAATATTGGTCGTTAATTTGCTAGGTAAATAGAAGAGGAGGAGAGGTGGCCGTGGTTCAATTTGGTGCCCCTCTAAAAGTGCTGCCTGGGTCCAATGGGCTCACTGGGACCCATGGTAGGGCCGGCCCTGTGAAGATCAATTACATATTCTCATAGGTGCTGCAGTTGGCCAGAGAGGCAGGGCCGGTGCAAGGATTTTTGACACCCTAGGCCTAGATGAAACCTCATTCTCCACCCCCTTTGCCCTGCCCATGTGACAGAAGGCGGCGCTATACAGGAAGCATCGGCTCTGCTTTCTCTAGCGCTGGCTCCAGTGCTGCGCCTAATTACGCTACCGGTCGGACGGAGCAGCTGCCTGAGACTGAGTTAGTTACATGCTGCAGCCTGCAGAGCATGCAGGTGCGGAGGGAAACCAGCATCTGTGCCCCCCTAGGCAGCAGTGCGCCCTAGGCAGACGCCTAGTTTGCATAGTGGTAGCACCGGCCCTGGGTACAGGCGGTGACACCGGCCATGCAGCACCCAGG
>BLSH010118627.1:709322-721281 GCA_018402905.1 Glandirana rugosa
CGTGGACTACTACAGAATCAACCAGACAGACCAACTAAGACATCATCAGGTGCCTGCAGACCAACTAAGACATCATCAGGTGCCTGCAGACCAACTAAGACATCATCAGGTGCCTGCAGACCAACTAAGACCTCATCAGGTGACTGCAGATCAACTGAGACATCAGGTGACTATAGATCAGCTAAGGCACCAGCTGGGGGCAGCAGACCAAC
The DNA here is from genome assembly GCA_018402905.1 of Glandirana rugosa. Lineage (NCBI taxonomy): Eukaryota > Metazoa > Chordata > Amphibia > Anura > Ranidae > Glandirana > Glandirana rugosa. The sequence goes on from BLSH010118627.1 coordinate 709,535, forward strand.
TGAGACATCATCAGGTAACCATAGATCAGCTAAAACACCAGCTGGGGGCTGCAGACCGACTAAGGCATAATCAGGTTATCGCAGATCAGGTAAGGCACCAGCAGGTGACGGCAGAGCAGCTAAATAATCAGTCACAGCAGATGAAGGACTTTCAGAGCCCAAACAGGGATGCAGTAATTCAGCAGCCGAGGCCGAATGAAGATGTTCAGGAAGGCAAAGTTAGTGGGGAGCTGAATAGCTCAAAGAGAGACCAGAAAAAGAGAAAAAATAGATGTTACATCTGTTAGTGGCAGCCCAGGTTTTCATTTATTACCTTAATGACAAAAAAAGATGGATTGTTTGTTTTTATTTCGCTGAAGAGGTCTCAGAGATCTGTTGTCGCCCCGAGCCCCACCGCATGTCCGTCTCAGTGCATTGCTGCGCCTCCTGCTTCTACAGCAACTAAATGGTTTAAAGCAGCCCGGCGCTGACCAATGAAACTGATGAGCTGGCATTTTCTAAAGCCACTTAAGAGACGAGCTTTGTGTCTGACCTTTTGGCTGCTCTGATTAGTGGCTTAATCCTGCCTCTTCTATGCGGATCTCTGCTGAACACTGATTGGACTAACCCACTGGAAGCCTCTCTCCAGCTGTCTGCATGTAGCGGTCTATCTTCCTTCTTTGCTGGGCTCTGTCCTCTTTTCCTCTGTTCATCAGGGATGGGTTTCCTGCTAAACCGCCAAGCCACTTGGACTTTTATTATAAACACTTAAATGCCTTGAAAATATAATTTCCCGGGATGCTGGAACCATTTGTGATGTCGTTTTGTGACATCCTAGCGGCCTTGTAGTTTTGTGCCAAAAAGTCCTTATTTACTCAAGTTCTTTTCTGGATTATTTTTGGGTTTGTGTATAAATTTAATCAGAGATTAAAAAGTGCTGGTAAACCCAGGAGCATGCAGTCACTATATCTGGTCCCCCACAGTACATGGAAATGCAATTATTTTAGTAAATATAAACTGCTAAATACCTTTTCTCATCAGCAGTATATAGTAGTCTTGTGACTTTTCTATCAGTGTCTGATTAAAGCTTGTAGGAGGAATTTAAATACTGCACTGAGCTGTCCTATCAGGATGCAGGACCCCTGACCCTCCGTCTGGACAGTGCTAATTGGCCCTGTGCTGATCACATGCACCCCCCCCCCCCCCAAAAAAAAAAAAAAATCTCACAATACACACCAAACTCAGCATGTGGAAAGTGCCTCCAAGGCTCTGTTCTAACGTTCAGATAAGACGCAGGGTTAATCCCTTCCACAGGAAGTATAACAAGTATGCTTTACTGCGTTAACAGATTGATTTTACTGTTGTGGGTTTATTAACACCACTGGCGGCTGGTGCTCAATATTATGGGAGGGGCAGCCTTTTTTTAAGCAAATTGGAGCCTCTGGTTCTAATCATGTGCTTTAAAAAAAAGAAAAAAAAACCCCATTGAAATCCATGCGTCTGGTGCCCTGCTTGTAGAATAAGGGGCCGGGCGCATAGATTAGGGGAGGCGGCGCCCCGTATGGAGCGGCCACCACTGAGTAACACTTTAAAAGCTAAACTCCAGGAAGATGTAAAAGACAAATTGAGCTCTAAGTTCATTAATATGTATATCTGCCTGGCCTGCAGAATTAATCTCTGTACACTGCTCAGTGGAGACGGCAGATAGGCACAATATAGACCATGCAGAAGGACAATTGGAACAAAAACCTTTAAATTACATTTAATGCTCAATTATTTGTCCCTGGACATGTCAGATGGCTAATGGGCTATAAATGTAGACCGGTCCTTTAAAGTGGAACCTTAGTTTTAAAAAAATGAAGTCCTGAGGAGATCACTGGCTGACCTCGTTTGCAGGTATAGCTATGTAAAACATAAAAAAAAGAGTCCATACTGTTTAAAATCCAATAATGCTCTGTCTCGCCCTACTCTGCACATGCTCAGTTGCTCTCTATTCTTGGCACTGTGCCGAAATCAGAACCACTAGATGACAATCAGCTGACAGCTTTAAAGTGTTACTAAACCCACAATAATAAAAATCAGTCTGTATATGCAGTAAAGCATGCTTGTTATACTCACTGTGGAACCTAAGGGGTTAATCCTCCGCATTGTGTAAAAAGGCTGTTTGATCCTGTCTTCTCTGATCCTCCTCTTCCACTGTCTCAGCCTAATCCATCTGCTGATAGTACAGAGCCATTGGAGTCACTCTGCACATGCTCAGTTTGGTGTGTATTGCTACATAGTGTTTTTTTTTTTTTTTCCTGGGGGGGAGGGGGGGGGGGTTGCATGTGATCAGCACAGAGCCAATCTGCACTGTCCAGACACGGGGGTCAGGGGTCCTGCAGCCTCATAGGACAGTCAGAGTAGAACAGATATAGTGCATGCAGGGTCCTGGGTTTAGGTTTATGGTTGCTGAAGTGGGAAGAGAGCAACAGAAGTGACAGACTGTGTAAAGGGAACACAGATTAGGGAGGGGGGAAAGAAAAGCAGGAGAGGTGACAGGACAAACTCTGCTGCCAGGGAGACACCAAAAAGTAAAAATTTACAAGTATAGTGTTTTATCTGATCTGCCCGATTCTCTCTCCCTTCTCTCTGTTGGCAGCATGGTAAAGCTTCTGTTGGCCTTCCTTTTTAGCTGAGTCAAGGCATACAATCAAGGCTGGAAATGTACATATTTTAATGGAATAAATTGACATCTAGTGTGTGAGACCAAGGGCCTCCAGCAAGAAGAAACAGGAGCAATGCTGGAGGAAATTTACATCATGCACAATTATTAATGTGGAATGTATGTTCTTAAAGAGCATAAATGTTTTTATCAAACTGTTATGGGGTATAGTTCCAATTTAAGATACATAAAGAGATATATCCTTACATTTTGGATAATTCCGCTCCATTTCTGACGTTTTAGAACTATATCAATTTTATACATGAGCCCCGGTGAATGGCAATGCCCTTTTAAAGGGATGTCCACGCAGCTGCCTAATGATCCTCAGTCTATTCTACTATTTACATACTGTTCATCCTTTCTCGGTCTTCAGGATTATGTGAAGGATAAGGTGTCTGTTAAACTGGAAATGTTACAAGTTATAGCTGAACTCTAGGCAGATCTAGAAAGATAAATGAAGCTATGCATTTATTAAAAGTAATATATTTTAGATCCACACCAACTTCAAATAAATCTAGATCAGGGGTAGGCAACCTTGGGTCCCTCCAGCTGTTGCAGAACTACAAGTCCCATCATGCCTCTGGGAGTAATTGTAACTGCCAGCCTTGCAATGCCTCATGGGAAATGTAGCGCCACAACAGCTGGAGGCCTACCCCTGATATTCTAGATACTACCTGTAGATGTATTTGAATTAGACTTGGTATCAGTTGCCTTTAATCCTATGTATGCTAGCACAAAGGAGGGTGGGAACTAAGGGTCAGACTGTGCTGCAAGCATGAGTCCTGACTGTGAGCATGCTAGCAGGAGGAGAGAGTAGAGGGATGAGCTCATCAGAATGCTGCTGTTCTTTCACTGTCCAATCACAGGCTGTGCCTGGAGGGATGACCACACGCTGCAGTAGAAAAAGTTGTTTTCTGTGTGTCCCAGCATTGAGTTTGCCTTGATCTGTGCAGATCAATGCTGCTCTGCACAGGTGCTGTTAATGAGCCCTTATAAGTATCTTGATTGTTGCTATGCAGAAAATGTATCACCTGCTTTGGCTGAGGTGATTACTTTAAAGCGGAGCTCCACTCAAAAGGAGAAGTTCTGTTTATCTGCTCCCCCCCCCCCCCGTAGTCACATTGGCACCTTTCAGGCGCAACGGGTACCTGGTTTTGACAGGTACCCATCCCCACTTCTGGGAGACCTGGCTGCGGCAGTGTGATTGGCTCACTGACTTTCCCAGAAGTCTGCACTAACATACAAGACAGATTTTTTGGCATCCCCTCCAACAAAATTTTCATTTTTGGTGAGATGCTCCCAAAGGGAAATCGCGTCTAAAGGGATGCAGACCCTGCAATTTTCCTCAATAGAGCCCTACAGGTGCAGTAGGTGATAATTATAAAACCACTCCCATTAGACTCGCTCACATGGACACAAAAACAGCTCTTTGTTTAGAATCACAAAACGTAAGAATCTACAACAAAGTTTAACATCCCTGCACCTAGATCTTTGTACATAGATCACCCAGAGGGGAAGGTTTTTTTTTTTTTTTTCCCTCAACAAAAGTGGAGTTGCTCTTTACCCACTTCAGCTCCAGAAAGTTTACCCCCCTCATGACCAGTCCATTTTTTGCGATACGGCACTGCGTTACTAGAACATGACAATTCCGCAGTCGTGCAACGCTGTACACAAATAAAGCTTTCTTTTAGTCTTATTCGATCACCTCCTGCATTTTTACTTTTTTTGTGCTATAAACAAAAAAGGCCAACAATTTTGAAAATAAATAATAATAAAAAAAAATATATATATATATATATATATTTATATTATTTTTTTACTTTCTGCTATAAAACCTATCCTATAAAAAAACAAAAAAAAAAAAAAAATAGAAATGAAAATCCCATAAGCGAATATTGATTGGTGTGCACAAAAGTTACAGCGTCTGCAAACTATGGGATAGATTTGTGGACTTTTAATTTGGCGTGATTGCGGCGGACAAATCTGACACTAAGTGACACTTTTTGGGGACCAGCAACACTAATACAGGGATCAGTGCTAACAAATATGCACTGTCACTGGCTGGGAAAGGGTTAACATTCGGGATGATTAAAGGGTTAAATGTGTGCCGTACTGGTGCTTTACTATTCTGGGGGAGGTGTTTGTACTAGGAGAAGGCATGGATCGCCCCCGCTTAGCAGAAACATGGGATCCATGTCTTCTGTACTGACAGAATGGTGATCTACCGTTTACTTAGGCAGACAGCCATTCTGGCTGTGTTCTGAAGTAACATTGGCAGGTGGCGGTGGGTAACGAGTCCTCCTGTACCCGCCAAAGAGCGCCTGATGTGTCTAATCGGAGCGGGTCACAGTCAGCGCACAGGCACGCCCCAAACCTGCATGTTGAGAATCGCGTACTAGGTAATCCTGCACAGGAGAGCCGCCTTGTAGATCTACACTATATGGTTGGCAAGCGGTTAATCTGTAGTTGTACACCGCAGTACTACTTTTTCACCACAAGATGTCCTTAGTCTTCTGGATTGAATGATGGTGATATAATGCCATGGACCCATCCCTAGCCTGTAGCTGGACAGTGGAAGTCGAAGCTGCTCATCTCTCTGTCACTCTGCTTTCTCTTCTATCAGCTTACATCTGCTAAAGTTCAGCTTTAACACTGACTGGTGACCATACTGTACAGGAGTTAAACTTTATCGGACATATCCTTCTACTGTATGCTGATTGTTGTTTACACGCACACACCGTGAATTATTTGCCTACTGAATGTCTTGCTTTTCTCACTAGGTGTGTTCTGAGATCGGAGTCACATACACTTCTGTTACCGTCGCTGGCTGGGATGGGGTGCTGGGGGAGCACAGGCAAGCTTTCCCCCCCTCCAACACAATGCACCTTCCCTGCGAGCTGGTTTGGCATGTGGGCTGTACCATCTTGAAAGATTCAGGGGAACCCTGTCCACTACACTGGAATAAGACTTTACATTCGGATGCTCTGGGGTGGGATTTAGCGCTTGTTGGATTTTAAAGGGGCTGGACCCAAGGGACGTGTATATATGGATGTAGGACTGCGTGGCTGAGAGTGACATACATATTTATATGAAAGAAAGCTTGGATTATAAAAATATTGCCTACTTCTTAATGCTTTAAGATGAACAATGCTAAGACTGTGATTGTGATAACAATGGATCTCCATGGATAGAATTCAGCATCATTGTATCACATTAAAATCTCTCATCAGAAAAGAGGAACGTGTGTGTACCATGCAAGGACTTTACTCCATTAAAACAGACAACTTTTAATAAAGGTCTCCCTGTGTGTGATGTCTTTCTAAAATGTTTGATACAAGGAAATAATCAGAGCTAAATCTAGCTGTCTGGACGGGGGCAGTAAACCCTTTACAACCACTTTTACCTACAGGTAAGCTTATAATAAGACTCACCTGTAGGTAGCGAGAATATCTTCTAAACCTGCACAGTTTAGGAGATATTCTCTGTATACGCTTGCGCCAACGTCATTGCGCATGCGCAGTGACGAAACGGACCGGCATGCCGTTTCTTCGCTAGGATCGTGCCGCGATTGGTGGCTCCCACGTGCATGCGCGGGAGTGATGTCACCCGACTCTAGCCAGTCGCAGAGCCGGAGTCCGCAGCCCCGGAAGGAAGAGGGGCAGAAGATGGACGCAGCCTGGAGCGGGAAACCTTGCTGGCTTCCAAGGCAGGTAAGTGCCACATAATGGACTAATATACGATGCATACTAGACTGTTATGCTTTTATATTGCAGAGTAATAAAGAGGAAGTAAAACCCATCAGGGTTTACTTCCTCTAATTTTATTTCAGTAATTCAATTCAAAAAGTGAAACTCCTATATTATATAGATTCATTACAGACAGAGTGATATATTTCAAGCATTTCTTTCTTTTAATTTGGATGATTATGGCTTACAGCTAGTGAAACCCAAAATTTAGTATCTCAGAAAATTTACAAAAGAACAATTTAAAAAAAAAAGGATTTCTAACCTCTTGCCGACCAGCCGCCGCAGTTTTACTGTGGCAGGTTGGCACGCCTAAGCTAATCGCCGTCATTGTACTTAAGGCGCGTACACGGCGATCTGTGGGTGCGTGCATGCCCACTCACTAGTAGGAGAGCCAACCAGTGGGTCCGGCAGAGCTGATGTCTGCTGGCCACCTGCGATCGCTCCAGAGAGAGACAGAACGGGGACAGTAAACAAAGCAGATCCCCATTCTGTCAGGGGAGTAGAGAGAGATCGTCTGTTCCTAGTGATTAGGAACAGCGATCTCTCTCCTCTTCCAGTCAGCCCAGCCCACCACTAGTGTTAATCCCTTCCAATGACATTTATACTGTAATCCATGCATTTTTATAGCACTGATCGCTGTATAAATGTCACTGGTCCCAAAAAAGTGTCCGCAATGTCGCAGTCCTGTTAAAAATCGCAGATCGCCGCTATTGCTAGTAAGAATAATAATAATAAAAATGCCAAAAATCGATCTAATCTATTTTGTAGGCGTGAAAACTTTTGCGCAAACCAATCAAAATACGCTGATTGGGATTTTTTTTTTACCAAAAATATGTAGAATACATATTGGCCTAAACCGCGGAAGAAATTTTAATTTTTTTTTTTAATTTTTTTTTTTTTTTTGCATATTATAGCAAAAAGTAAAAAATATTTTTTTTCAAAATTTTCGCGCTTTTTTTTGTTTATAGCGCAAAAAATAAAAACCGCAGAGGTGATCAAATACCCCCAAGAGAAAGCTCTATTTGTATGTAGGAAAAAGACCTCAATTTTGTTTGGGTACAATATCGCACGACCGTGCAATTGTCAGTTAAAGAGTCGCAGTGCCGTATCGCAAAAAATGACTGGACCTCATGCAACTTGGATTCTGTGTTTCTCCACTCTTCCTTCAGACTCTGGCACCTTGATGTCCTGGATACGTCTGTGTGTGGTGGCCATAGTCCACAACTTGTGAATCTCCCCCAAATTCTTGAATGGCCTGTGCTTCACAATCCTCTCAAGCCTGCGGTTATCCCTGTTTTTTGTGCACCTTTTTCTACCACACTTTTTCCTTCCACTCAACTTTCCATTAATATGCTTGGATACAGCACTCTGTGAACAGCCAGCTTCTTTAGCAATGACCTTTTGTGACTTACCCTCCTTATAGAGGGTGTCAATGACTTTTGGACAACTGTCAAGTCAGCAGTCTTCCCCATGATTGTCCAAAGCCTCGTACACAGGGTTCGAGGGTCGTACGACCGAACGGACCAAATCGTATGTTGGCTGTTGTATCTAGCATACTGACATGCACTACACGATCGTACGACCAATCTGAACGTAGTGAACGTATAAAGAGAAAGTTCAGGTGCATGTAATTAGCATCCGGCCGTTCCTGACTTCTGAGCATTGCACAATACAACTTGTTGGACCAACTTCTCTGTACACACGATACAACGGTCGTATGACCGCTTGTCGGTACTATCAAGTGTTCTAGTCTGCTCATACAACTCCCGTTGTACGACCGTTGTACGTCGGCTGTTCTAATCGCGCATACTAATGATCTATTTCATATACAATGTTCGTTCGTACGACCTGTTTGTATACGATCGTCGACTTGTGTGTATGAGGCTCTACTGAACCAGACTGAGAGACCATTTAACCACTTCAATACTATGCATTTAGAACAGTTTCCTACCAGACCAATTTTCAGCTTTCAGTGCTGTTGCGTTTTGAATGAGAATTGCGCGGTCGTGCGACGTTGTACCCAAAGTTTTTATCATTTTGTTCCCACAAATAGAGCTTTCTTTTGGTGGTATTTGATCCCCTCTGCGGTTTTTATTTTTTGCGCTATAAACAAAAAAAAGACCGAAAATTTTGAAAAAAAGAAAAAAAATTCTCCATTTCTGTCACAAAACTTTGTAAATAAGTAAATTTTCTCCATCACTGATGGGCACTGATGAGGCTACACTGATGGGCACTGATGAGGTGGCACTGATGATGAGGCACTTATATGCAGCAATGATGAGCACTGTTAGGCGGCACTGACGGACAATGATAAGCGGAACTGATAGGCAGTCATAGATGGCACTGATTGGCACTCATAGGTGGCACTGATAGGTGGGCACTAGTAGGTGGCACTGATATGCACTGATAGGGGCACTGGTGGGCATATGTACAGAAAGGGGCCCATTCCCTGGTGGTCTAGGGTGGCATCTGAAGGTGGCACTAAGTGCCATTCATATTGGGCACTATGCCCCTTACCTGGTGGTCTCCCTGGTGGCCCCTGGTCGGCTCCCTGGTGGTCCTGGGTGGGGACATTGTTGGTGGTCCCTGGGCAGGCTCCCTGGTGGTCTAGGGTGGCAATCCGAGGGAGGGCTGTGCTAATAAATCATCAGCACAAACCCTCCCTGTCAGGAGAGCAGCCGATCGGCTCTCCACTCCTCAGGTCTGCAGACCTGAGTACAGGAAAGCCGATAAATGGCTTTCCTGTGTTACACTGTGACCAGCTGTGATTGGTCATGGCTGATCACATGGTAAAGTGCTTCGGATGGAAGCACTTTACCGAGATCGGTAATGCGGGGGGTCAGACTGACCCCCCACACCACCGATCGCCGCAATGTGCGCCCCTCCGGGCGCGCGGCGGCTTGTTATCCTGAGGACGTCATACGATGTACAGTAAGGATAACTGAGCCACTTCCCGGCCGTCGTTCTGCATACGGCGGTCGGGAAGTGGTTAAAGGCTCAGGAAACCTTTACATGTGTTTTGTGTTAATTAGCTGATTAGTCTACAATACTGAAATACTGAATTTTGGGTTTTCACTCGCTGTAAGCCGTAATTCTCAAAATGAAAAGAAAGAAATGCTTGAAATATATCACTCTGTGTATTGAATTTATAGAATACATGAGTTTCACTTTTTGAATTGAATTACTGAAATAACTTTTGAATGATATTCAAATTTTTCCAGACGCACCTGGATTAGGCCAGCAGTTCTCAACCAAACACATTTGCTTTGAACCTAGGTGTCAGCTGAAAAAGTTGGGAGCCATTTTTTTTAACTAACAAATCTTAGGGATAGAATATGTAACCTATCCCCAAAGGTGAACTTCTCCTTTAACCCTGTCACAGCCAGAGCCATTTTTGTGTCTTTTTTGCACACCTTTACAAAAATATTTTTTATGCCTAAAGATTACATAAAATCCCCCAAACATGATATATTTTCTGAAAGCAGACACCTTAGAGAATAAGACCCCATACACACTATGCAATTTTCTGTAGATTTTTTCCTTCAGATTTACCAAAACCATATATGAGGTCAAACCTTAGGAGTTTCAATTTGTATGCAATCAGGCAGGCCATTGCACTACCTGGTTTTGGTAAATCTGAGGGAAATCTGACAACAAAAGTTGTATAGTGTGTATGGGGTCTAAAATAGTGGTACTTCCAATGTCACGTGATATTTCCCGCAAATGTCTAGGAAATACAAGATTTCTGTAAAAAAAAAACCCAAAAAACACATTAAGGCCCCTTTCACACTGAGGCGCTTCTAAAATTTCAGTAAAACACTGAGCACTTTTTAAGAGCTTTCCATTCATTTCAATGGAGAGGGGTGTTTTTTCACTGCCCTGCCAGCGCACTGACCCAGTGTGAAAGCATTCATTGGTTTTAATGTAAACTCAACTAATAAAAACCTGGCTTAAGCTCTATCTACTCCTAGTAAATATATATATATATATATATATATATATATATATAATCTATATGTTACCAATTGACTGCATAGGCATGTGTATTAGAAAGTTCAAAAAAGTTTATTGGTAGCAAAAAAGGGGGTCACATGACTTGTCAAAACTAGACTCTGATAAATCCAATACAAAGACATGACATACATGTAATTAGAAGATCCCCCCCACACACCACTCATGTGGGTCCGGCTCCCATAATAATGGACACAACGAGATAAGTGGTGTACACCTTCCAACTCCAGTGAAAATAAAAGAAAAAAAATTCCAGTCACATGGGAAATAATGGTAATTGTTTGTGGTAAATGGTGTCGTCGTTAGCTGGGGGCTGAGATCTATGGCAACTAAGGAGGAATAATGTCACATCTAGGGATATATGTATAATCCAGTGGTCCCAGGTTACATATAGTGGTCCAGAGGGGGTATAAATGTGGGGTAGCTCCAAAGAGATCTATCAATTCCAGTCCCACATAGACATATGTGAAGGTATTGTATTACCCCCTCGCACCAATGTAAATGCCTGTAAAAATCAAAGTCCTATATGGACCATTTGTAATCCAAGTGTCATGTATCTGGTGGTAGAGTCTGACTTATACAGTGGGCAACCTCTCTTACGGCCCTGCTTCCCAGTCCCCTGGTAGAGCAGACAGGGAGTTTGAGAGCGCAGGGGGGCACGAGGGCTGAATCAGTCACAGATGGTGGTGTGAAGGTCGTCCAGAGGTCCGTGCTAGGCTGAAGAGTAGTGGTGCAGGCCGGGTCAATAGCAGGCGGACAGAGCAGTACAGGAGGAGCAGGCAGGCGGATGGTCGGGTGCAGGCAGGTTCAGCAACAGGCGGGCAGCTGAAGTACAAAAGGGGTCAGGCAGAAGAGTGATCGTAGGCAAGCTGGGGGTCGGTGCAGGCAGAGTTCAAGCAAGTACAGGGTCAAGCCAGGTCACATATAAACAGTAAATCTCAGGACAGATTGCTATGGGACACAGGGAACGCTGTAGAACGGACAGCACTTGCTTCCTGGTGCTGTCCGTTTAAATAGGCCATTTGGCGCCATTAGCGGCGCACACCTGCGTTCCAGACAGTGTCACAGCTTGCGTTTTCTGAGACCAAGGGTTAAGGCTGTATAATAAACCATATATGCATGGCAAATGGTAAAATGAAAGTACTTATTCCATCCTGGGTAGTGCCAGAACCGTCCTGTGTTGAGCCCAGTGGCAAAGTTCAATTCCTTCCCAGTATAGGATTTCTTGTTTCCAGGGTGAAGACAGGGTGTGTGGAGGTGTCCTGTGGTCTCTATTGAGAATGGACCCGGGGGGGGGGGGGGGGGGG
>BLSH010118627.1:723648-766311 GCA_018402905.1 Glandirana rugosa
AGCAAATAAATATTCGCTACGGTCTTACGGCTTCTCCTCCTGGCCAATCAGGATGGATCGGGTTGGCTTGGAGAATCTGAGGAAGCCATGAAGGGGTGAGTGCGGGGGGGGTCACCTTGGAGGGGTGAGTGCGGGTGGACGTCTTACTATATTTGCGTTTTTTTTTAAATTTCTACTTTAATTTTTTTTGTCGGGGGGTTCTTTGCTGAGATATTGGAGTTCTAAACAGACTCCAATATCTCTTTTTGAGACAGAGAAAGGGATTGAAGAGTCTGTAGCACTTGAATGAGAAATCTGTATAGAGATTTCTCATTCATTCATAAAATGACAGTCTGATACATTGTATGACTCATGGTTTACTATGATCAGCGAGTGATACAATTTGTATCAGCTGTCAGTGCATATAGGAGTGATCTATGGTGATCGCTTCTTATATACACTGTACTACGGGGGGTTTGGTAAACACATATATACCAAGCCCCAACTGCACCCCCACCTGCAATGCTCCCCCCCCCCCCCCGCCACGATCCCCAGCCTGTCAGCTCAATGCAGACAGAAGCTGCAGGCTGTGGGAGGGGAAGGAGAAATGCCGCTTGGAGCGGCAATGGATCAGTGGTGCGGGGGCCCAGTATGGGGGGTGATTTGAGTGGTGGGGGGACACATCTGGATCCCCCCAAGTCCTATGCAGCACCTGAAGCCGACAGGAGTGACAGAGGAGGGATGCCGGCTAATGATGGTAGCTGCGGGGATCAGGTTTTGGGGGGGGGGGGGGGGTCTAGTGCTAAGGGGGATGAAGGGGATAGGAAGAAGAGGGGGGCAGTTTTAAGTGGAAGGGAGCGGTAGGAGGTGGAGAGGCAGGGGACAGGGAAGCCGCTGCATGGAGGCGGGGGCAGGGACGGTCACTTTGGGTTAAGGACAATCCGCTGATCAGAGTTATAGAATTGTTCAGCAGAGTCTGCTGAACAATTCTGATATAAGCTTATGGTCATTGAAGTGACCATAAGCTTACAGAAGAGGGAGAAATTAGGTGGCAGTGGTGCATGAGAGGAGGACCAGCCGAGGCGGGGAGCGGGCCCAGCGCCGGGCCCCTTGAGACGCTCAGGCCCCTTACGGCAGTACTGCCTGTACCCTCCTGATGGCGGCCCTGATCACCAGAACAAGTGTCCCCATTGGAAGATTTTCCCCTCACCTTCCATTCAGGTGACAATTCTAAAATGTGCTACAAAATATGAAGCCACTTCTAAGACCTCTGCAATCCTCAACTCCAGCTTGCAGGTGCTCGCTCCTCCAGGGTCCATTCCTCCCACACCCCATTCAGCAACTCTAGGATTAAAGCTGGCTGTAAACTATTTGAATCATGTATGGACAGGATCAATCAACTTGGGTACAACCAGCCTGTCAGACTTTTCATAAATTATTGCCAGCAGCTATTATAGCTGCTAGCAGTAATCACTGTGTTCTCCTCGCATGGACGGCTTTCCGCACCCCCAAGGGAGCAGGAAAGAAAATTGCTCCATCTATGGCCGGCTTAGGCCCCATTATGGGATGAAACACATTAGAGGGAGGATGCTGGATGGAGTACCTGTTCTTGTGCTCAACAATAAAGATCCTTGTATCCTCTTGGAAGTGGTGTGCAGCTCCAGCGCATTACTGAATTGACAAATTTGGTTTTCCTATAATTTCCAGTCTTAGAAACAATGGTCACCAAGGCAAATTGCAATGGTTAATCCAACTAGTGGGAATACAGACAGCAATAAAAAAAATTATCATGGTCCAAGGCTGGCCATACACAGTGCAAATTTCTTTCTGGTTGCAGGAAAAAAAATGCACAATTCCCTATCAACACAGACAGTGTTGACAGGGAAATCAGCAGTTGTCTTCTCCCGGTGGGAGGGGGGCGGGTGGGGGAAGCGGCCGTCCCCACCGGGAGAAGACAATGATTATTGCTAGCAGCTATAACAGCCACTTGCGATAATCACAAGAGAATCCGGAAGGTTGGTTGTACCAAAGTTGATAGATCTACTTGGTACATTCAGCCTGCCCATTAACGGTTCAAATCTCGTCCAGTTCCTGTTGAACCAGCTGAGATTCAAACTGTGTCAGCCTAATTCTTCACAACTCTATACAAAACTAAAAAAGTCAAAAGCTGGTGCACACTCCTCCAAAATACTGAGGTCAGTTGTTTAAAGTGAAGGGTAATGTTAGTGCTACAGCATACAAAGACAATTTTAGACAATTTGCGCTCCATCTTTGTTGTAGCTGTTTGGTGAAGGCCATTTTCTGTTCCACCATGACTGTTCCCTTGCGTACAAAGTCAGCTTCTGACCTCAACCCTACTTAACACCTTTGGGACAAATTGAAAAGCCAAGTCTTCTCAATACAACATCAGTTTCTGACCTCATAAATATTTCTTTTTTTTTTTTTTGGCTAAAACACCCAGGGCTGGTCCAAGACATTGTGCTGCCTGGGTTCAAGAATGAAATGCTACCCCCTTAAAAAGAAAAGATCACGCCCACCAAAAGGCCCCCACATCCATTATTTTATATCATGGTAACTAAAATTAAAATAAAATTTATCAGGAAGTCAGATTTACATGCAACAGCAAAATTATATGACATACGATTATGTTCCATTCCAAGGGACGGGCTAGGGCAGTATGGGGATGGGCTAGGGTAGTATATGAACAGGCTAGGGTCGTATATAGACAGGCTAGGGTAGTATATGAACAGGCTAGGGTCGTATATAGACAGGCTAGGGTAGTATATGAACAGGCTAGGGCATTATATAGACAGGCTAGGGTAGTATATGAACAGGCTAGGGTAGTATATAGACAGGATAGGGTAGTATATAGACAGGCTAGGGTAGTATATAGACAGGATAGGGTAGTAGAGGGGCAGGCAGAGCAGTCCATGAGACATTAAGGTAAAAAAATGTTAAGCCTTTAGAACCACTTTAACCACTTGCCAACAGCGCTATAATTGCATGACAGCTACAGTGCAGATGGCTAGTTCTGGGAGGCCATCATATGACGGCCTCCCGTTATTGCGCCCGCTGCACGCCCGCTCCGAAGGACACTGCTGATCACAGATCAGGGTAAATAGCCAATCAGCGGTTCTTTACCACATGATCAGCTGTGTCCAATCACAGCTGATCATGGATGTAAATAGAAGCCAGTTATCGTCACTCCTTTCCTCACGCTGATATGCATGAGGAGAGGAGAGTCGACAACTCGCTTCTCTTGAAGGGACGTGTACACTGATATTCAGGGCACTGATTATCAGTTCAGTCCAAACAGTGCAATGTGTGCCCACTGAGGCCATGTTTATTCTCCTTGATGCTAGGCCCGGGACATTTTCTACCCCTACTGGCCACAATCCGGCCCCCCTAAAATCTGAAGGACAGTAAACTGGCCCTTTGTTTAAAAAGTTTGGAGACCCCTGGTCTATACTCAAAAGGTTCATGTGTAGCTAAACGAAAACTTTTTATTTTAGTTTTTAGATAGAATGGGTAAAGATTGGAACCTCTGTCATGATTTACTGATTCCTGGGACTCCGTTAGAAAAATTTGGGGACAACCTTTTACCAGACCAAACTCTGCAACTCAATCCCCACTCTATCCAAAAGAAAACCAAAAAAAGTGTGCAAAACCTCTAACTGTAAAAATCACAATGAACACAAACAGCAAAGTGATGCAAATAATATCAACATCAATAAATAAAACCACCAATATAGTGGAAAAATAAAACCATGGTTCAGTATAAATCACACAATGATATAATAGGAATGAAATGCCACAGTTCCATGTGTTTTAGTCCCAAACCACCTCAGACATACACTATATTACCAAAAGTATTGGGACACCTGCTTTTACACACACATGACCTTTAATGGCATCCCAGTCTTAGTCCTTAGGGTTCAATATTGAGTTGGCCCACCCTTTGCAGCTATCACAGCTTCAGCTCTTCTGGGAAGGCTCTCCACAAGGTTTAGAAGTGTCTATGGGAATGTTTGACCATTCTTCCAGAAGCACATTTGTGAGGTCAGTCAAGTTCATCCACCCCAAACTCGCTCATCCATGTCTTTATGGACCTTGCTTTGTGCAGTGGTGCACAGTCATGTTTGGACAGGAAGGGGCCATCCCCAAACTGTTCCCACAAAATTGGGAGCATGAAATTGTCCAAAATGTCTTGGTATGCTGACGCCTTAAGAGATCCATTCACTGGAACTAAGGGGCCAAGCCCAACCCCTGAAAAACAACCCCACACCAGAATCCTCCCTCCACCAAATGATTTGGGCCAGTGCACAAAGCAAGGTCCATAAAGACATGGATGAGCGAGTTTGGGGTGGAGGAACTTGACTGGCCTGCACAGAGTTCCGACCTCAACCACACCTTTGGGATGAATTAGAGCGGAGACTGCGAGCCAGGCCTTCTCGTCCAACATCAGCGGCTGATCTCACAAATGCGCTTCTGGAAGAATGGTCAAACATTCCCATAGACACTCCTAAACCTTGTGGACAGCCTTCCCAGAAGAGTTGAAGCTGTTATAGCTGCACAGGGTGGGCCATGGCAGGCGTCACAATACTTTTGACAATATACTGTAGATATATGAATTCCCTTACCAGATAACCAGGGTCTCCAGATTGTAAGAGATCAATAGTACAGGATACACCATATAAACCAGGGTATGATAACAATCTCCACACTCATCAAGTCCTCCGCTGGCTGTCCAGAAAGTGCAATTCTCTGCGTTAAAGTGGTAGTCATAGGTAGCCTCCTATCATTTTCAGCCAAGGAAGCTGCCATCTTGGCCTCTGTTTAATCTACAACTGCCATGATGCTGCACATGTGATCGGCTATGACACCAGCCATTGGATGGTTTGACAGTTTGGTTTAGAGCACAACCAATTGAATGTTACATTTCTGGCACGTGCCGGAAATGTAACTGGTTTTTAAACTGTTAAATGGATGGATTTACTACCGCTTTAAGATTCCAAGGAAAATAAAAAAGACCATAGCATAATATTGCTAAAAAACAGGAATGTATTTCACGCAAATATACTTACAAGCATCTCAGGGGAACAAAAGCTCAAAAACACCACACTGCGGTACACCAGCCCCTCCTTATGTGCTTAGTCCATAGAAAGGACATCCTCAGGGGACATCAAGAAAACCCAAAACTTTTTATTTTCGTTTTTGTATAGAATGGGGAAAGATTGACATCCATATCAGGATTTACTGCTACCTGGGTCTCCATTAAAGAAATTGTTTTTCACTTTCAGTTCTGGGGACAACCTTTTACCAAACCAAACTCTGCAAAAGTCCCTCCTTACTCTATACAAAAGGACAAATGGAAAAAAAAAAAAAACAACTTTATAGATACAGTTTACCCACTTCAGAAAAGGACAGGCTTGATGGACCACTTTGTCTTTTTCTGCCATCACTCTTCTATGTTTTCATGCTCGGTTCCTGATAAAGTGGCTTCTAAGGCAATCTACGTAAGGGCTGCAACATTGATGCCAATGGACGTTTCAGCCTTTAATAAGTGAGGTGAAAAGCAGGGCTCTTGGGTTGAGATGTTCAGCCCAATACAACGAAAAGAAAGATGACACCATACAACTTGTTTGCAGTTGCACAAACCCAACACGAATACTTTATTCACATCAAGATACAAAATTAAAGTCTATTATATTTCTCTAGAAATGATTTTCATTTTGTTGTTGGTGGTGGCGAATGTCTATACAATGCGGTATGAAAAAGAAAAGAAGTGTAAGACTGGGGAGTGGATGGGCTACCTCGTCTCAGATATGCCTTCCCCCATATCTGTCCCCAGCAGAAAATGCAGCATATTTAGAAACGGAGAAGATATGACAGGACAGAATGACTTAGAGTGCGGTGAGGTTGGGCGCTGGGCATCGTCAGTGCGTGCCTTGTGCCCTCATCCAATAGCAGCTCAGTTTCCTCGTCTTACAAAAGGCTCTGGAATTAACGTGACTCTACATGGCATGCCCTCTGATGTTTGGAACTTGCTAAGCAAGGTAGCTCTGCTATGTCAACCCTTGGCTTGGGAACTCTTAGATGTCCTACAACCGGTCTGCCTGTCAGAGGGGGTTCTGTGTAGTGAATATGCCGACCTAGAGACCGCATATTTTCATACATTTGCTTCAATGTTTAAAGCTTCATTAGTACAGATGTCTTGTTGACTTGTAGACTTGAGCAAGATTTGAAGTCTTTAGGTCCTGCGCTGTCCTCTCTGCCGCCGCCATTAGAACCGCATTATGAAGCAAGCAGATCCCAATAGCTAGTCTCAGTCCCTTGAATTCCACATTTTATTTTAAAAGGCAAATGAAAAGACTGACCATTCTCTTCTGCCTAAATCAGAACTCAGTGGTAGAGAGGACACAACATAATCTACGGCGGGCATATCTGAAACAATTTGAATATTTGTAGGCCAGAGGGTCAACAACATAACTAATCAAAGGGTCAGCAGTTTTAAAGGATGTTTGCAAGCTTTAGATTCTAATACCTGGGGCCCTGAAACAACATTAAAGCTCTTTGATTATTGTACAGTTTTTTTTAAGCTTTTGAGATGTGTTCAGCTTGGTTACATGGGATTATACTAAGTGGCCTCATCCAAAGTGCAGCTAGGGGGGACTTCTTTATCCACCATACAGTCCAGTGGAAGACGTCATTGCAGCCATTTTCTCCAGCTCTTACAGTGACCAGTGCATACATTTCACGGACTTGAAGGCCCACTGAATTTTTTAATGTTCTTAAATATATATTTTTAAATATACATTTACTATTTAAGTAAACTTGACCTAACAGAGATGATTTGCAGACTCTTAGAGGTGCTTGCAAGCATCTGTATTGGTCTTCCTGTTACTCCCTGTTTCCCTGAGAAGCCCCCTTGGATCCTAGGCCCAAGCTCTACATAGGGCATTGACTTTTGTTCAAGTCAAGATTAAGCCCCTCCTTTTTCCAGTGCTAAGCCCAAGTCCCTGCCTTTCAACTGTCAAGTGCCAGAATATCAGTAAGCGCTGATGCATTTGACAGTTAAATGACAGGAAAGGGACTCAATGCCTGAAGGAAGTAGGGTTTATTCTCAATGTGGGCAGAAGTGTGCAGTCTAGGCCTCCACAAGGACACAGATTGATCTGGACACTTACATGGGTAATTGCAGACATCTTAAAAGGTGCCTATATCTTGGTACCATTGTTACTTTAGGAGTAGCTTAATTTACCTTGCTTTAAGCAATAAAATATTATATTTATAAAAAATATAGTTCGTTGTGCCATATAATGTATTTGATGTAGTTCCAGGTAGTTTGCTGAAATTGTTGTTCTGGGATTTCACCCTGGGGATCTTGGGAGACTTGGAGCCTCTCTGCTATTGGAGAACGATGAATAGATGATTGGATGACAATGAGGTACTAGCAGCTTAGGGGTGAAGCATGGGGGACGAGGTAGCAAATTTTGGGATAAGAAAAGTCAGGCAGTAGAGGGATAGATGCTTGGAAAGGCAAATAGGCATTAGGGATGTAGAAGGGCAGCCATAAATCTCTGGCATGAAGAGTAGAGAGCACATAAATGGATACTTGAGGTGGAGCTGCCATCTTCGTAAGGCAGGCGCAATGTCACAACACCGAGTGGGGCAGCTGGGTCAATCTCACTGTGGCAAAGCCTTCAAGATTGCATTTACTTCCTCCGCCACCGCCGTGAGAGCAAACTCAAACTGATCCTGCAGAAATGGAAAAGAACACCAAATGTGTCACCATAGAAATATAGTACCAGCAAAATTGTTCATCACTGGAGTCCATTTTAAATGTTCAGTGTACCCAAAAATCTCAGCTATGGGGATGAGGTTGGGCTGAATGGCAGGACATGCAAGACGATTGCCATTGGATCTGGCCAGTTTATGAGTTGGGTCTACAGTTAGCAGAAGAAACTGGCCAACTGCTTTGGGAGGATATACAGTTGACATGGTCAGCGTGAGAGTGTCTGCCAGCTCTCTTCTTTTGCACGATCAATAAATAATCTTTAAAAAACATTTTATGGATAGATTGTGATCATTTATTCAACTACCATCTTCCAATGGCTTATATCTTAGTATCTCCAGTATGAAGACCAGGTCTACCCACCTGCCAATCGCAGTGTCTGGAATGATGATTCCAGATGGCCTGGTTTTCTGGTCAGATTCTAACCATATAATTAGAAAATCTCATCACTGGAGTCTTAATAAATATAAGAAGCCTAATCATAGATTTATTGAACAAATGGTAAATGAAGCCAAATAGGGTTACATAGAAATGTGCCTCTCACAAGCTCTACAATTGGCTCAGTGTCTGACCTTATATATCAAGTTATCTTGATATATAAGGTGATATTTTATAGCCCTCAGACTGTACAACCCCAAATCAAAAAAAAGTTGGGACACTGTAAAATCTACATAAAAACAGAAAGCATTGATTTGCAAGTCTCAGAAACCCATAATTTATTCACAATAGAAAACCGAAAACATCAAATGGTTAAACAGAGAAAAAGTAGCACTTTAAGAAAAAAATAAGGTCATTTTGAAATTGATGGCAGCAACACGTTTTAAAAAAGTTGGGACAGGGCAACAAAAAGCTGTGGCACTAACAAGGAAGTGCTCGAAGCACATTTTGCAACTAATTAGATTAATTGGCAACAGGTCAGTAACATGATTGTGTATTAAAAAGTGACCCAGATGTAAAGATGGGTACAGATTCACCAATCTGTGAAAAGCTACATTTAAAAATTGTCAAACAATTTTCAGAGTAATGTTCTTCTACATAGAATACAAATACTTTAAATATATCATCATCTACAGTACGTTATATTATCAAAATATTCTAGAAATCTGGAGAAATCTCTGTGCCCAAGGGAAAAGGCTGAAAATGCAAATATTTGATGGCCGCGATCTTTTGGCCCTCAGACGGCACTGCATTAAACACAAACATGATTCTGTGATGGACATCACTGCATAGGTTCAGGAATACTTCCAAAAATCACTGTCTGTGAACACAGTTCACCGTGCCATCCAAAAATACAAGGCAAAGCTCTATCATGCAAAGAGGAAGCCATATCTGAACATAATCCAGAAAAGCTTGTTTTGTGGTCAGACAAATCAACATTTGACATTCTTTTTGGTAACCATGGGCGCCATATCCTCCAGACTAAAGAAAAGAGGGACCTTCTGGTTTGTTATCAGTGCCCAGTTCAAAAACCTGCCTCTCTATGGGGGGGAATGGGTGCATTAATATGTATGCAATGGGCAGCTTGCATATCTGTAAATCTGGCACCATCAATGCTGAAAGATAAACTGTATCCAGGTTTTACAGCAGCATATGCCAGATTACGTCTTTTTCTGGAAAGACCTTTCATATTTCGGCAGGACAATGCTAAACCACATACTTCATCTATGGCAACAGCATGGCTTCGTAGTAAAAGAGTCCAGGTGCTTAACTGGTTTGCCTGCAGTCCAGATCTTTCACTAACTGAAAATACTTGGTGCATCTTGAAACATAAAATATGACAAAGAAGACCCAGGACTGTTGAACAGTTAGAATCCTATATCAGGCAAGAATGGGGCAACTTTCCTCTCCCAAAACTCCAGCAACTGATCTCAGTTTTCAGACATTTGCATAGTATTGTTGTAAGAAGAGGGGATGCTACACCGTTCTAAATATGGCCTTATCTCTTGCGGCATTTCCTCTCGGCTGGCAGACAACTAATCTCCTAATATTGGAAGTCCACCATTACCCCTCCTTTGGTGGAATGGGTTGTTCAAGTTAAGGCCTCATGCATGCAGGGCGTTATTACAGCTGCTCTTAGGGGCGTTTGATGTTTTTTTTAACTGCCTCTAAAAGCACCTCCATGTTAGCCTATGTGTCCATGCACACATAACCTGTCAGAGGGGTTTGGAGCCATAAGCGTTTAGGGGCAGTAGAAAAAAAAGGCAGTCCGTGCTTCCAGGAGCTGTAAAAACGAAAAAAACAAATGCCAAAAAAAGGTGGCTAAACGCCGCTAAAAACCTTAGTGTTTGACCTTTATATGCGTTTTTACATTATATATGTGTGTTTATAATGTAAAAACGTCAAAAAACGCGAAATCGGCTAAACGCTAATGGCAAAACGCTGCGTTTTTAGCGCTGCTGTAGCTCTGACATTTTTAAAACGTCCTGTGTGTATGAGGCCTAATGATATTATGAGAATAGAAGAATTACTTGTGTTTTATACTGTGGACAGTGTGGATTCTCTACTCTGACTTCAATACCTTGAAAAATAGGTTGTAGTCCTTCCCATTCAACTCCCTTCCACATGTTGCAAAATTTCTGCCCCCTGCAATACGTTTTTTTCCCCTAATGTTCTTGTTGCGATATTCTGCTCAGGTATGGGCGCCACTTTCTCTTTTCTTTCTTTCTCCTCTCTCTCTTGCTTTTTCTTATTATCCCTCTCTTTTTCATATATCTCCTAGTAGCCTTCCTTTACTATGTCCTCTTGGTCTATATATTTAACCCCTTGGCACCAACCGTAAGCATATATGCGGCCTCTCAGCGGGTGGGCCTAGACACTGAGCATCCCTGTGTTTACAACCTACCGTACTGAGAGCGGACTCCCAGCTTGGTAGCCGGCGGGGATCAGTAAGTTCCCGATGCATACTTACGATTGTGGCAGTGTCAGGGCTGGGCTCAGCTCTCCCTTCTCAGAGCAAGCTGCTCAGCTGAGGGTTAATTGTCGGTCTCAGCTTCCACTCTGTCTCACCTGATGACCATATCCTACCTTGTTAAGCCAGCTCTGCTGCTATATAAACTGCCTGGATCAGATCGCAGATGCCTTTGCATTGGTCAACATCTCTGGAGAAATCTCTGCTGTGTTTTCTTGTGAAAGACTTTGCCTGCTTGACGTTTCCTTCTGGTTCCTGGATTCAAGACCCTGCTTGGCTTACTCCTATCCTGGCTGCTGACCCTGCATGCCGTTTGTTTGACCTCGCTGATCTCTGAACTGAGTCACTGGCTTGCTTTGACTATCCTCTCTGGTTACCGAACCCTGGCTATGTTTTGACCATGTTTACTCTGTTTATGTCATTTTACTTTTTATTAGAAAGTGGGATTTTACTGCACTTCTGTCTTGGTCTGATCAATGGTTCCTGACAAGCAGCCAATCACAGTGGTCACATGACCCAAATGCCCGCCTCCCGACTTTTAGAACTCTTAGGCCATTTTCACACTGGGGCATTTTTCAGGTGCTTTAGTGCTAAAAATAGCGCCTGTAAAACACCCCCCAATCCACCTCAGTGTGAAAGCCTGAGTGCTTTCACACTGGGACGGTGCGCTTGCAGGACAGGAAAAAAGTTCTGCAAGCAGCATCTCCTACACCGCCCCGCCCATTGAAATGAATGGCCAGCGCTTCCGAAGCAGCTGAACACTGCTTCAGAAGCGTAGCGAGCTGGCGCTTTTAACCCCTTTTTAAACCCTTCTGGGGAGCTAAAAGCGCCCCGCTACCGTCCAAATAGGAGTGCCAAAGCGCCACTATAACAGCGGTAAAGTGCTGCTAAAACTAGTGGAGCTTTACCGCTACCACCCCCACGCCCTACTGTGAAAGTGGCCTTAAAGAGCTGGGAGGCGGTCGGCGGGAAGGTGTTAAGGACATTATGAGGCTCTAACATGATTCTCTGCGGTTATATTTCATAGCCCATGTTTTGGTAGTATCTTCTCATTTGTGATAGTTGATGGGATTTCCCTTTTTCTTTCTCTTTTTTGGTCTCACAGCTTTAGTTGTTTTGATTGCTATATAGCTGCCTTGTTGTCAATTATGTTACCATCCTGTTAATCCATCTATACACTATAGTACTTATGGCTATGTGAGCTTTCCATTTCTCCATAAAGTTTTGTGTTTTTTTTTTTTTACAATAAAAAAAATATATATATATATTCACCCCTAAACATGGCCCTGTCCCGACTTTTTTGAGACGTCTTGCTGCCATCAATTTCAAAATAACCTTATTTGTTTCTAAAAATGGTACATTTTTGCAGTTTAAACATTTGATATGTTTTCTATTTTCTATTGTGACTAAAATATGGGTTTATGGGATTTGCAGATCACAAATTCTGTTTTTATATAGATTTTACACAGCATCCTAACTTTTTTGGAATTGAGGTTGAATAACATGCAGCTCTTCAGTGGGTGCCCTAGACCTCGCAAAACTGTATTAAAAGAGAAGTTTGTTTTTTTTTTCTTCAAAATCATACTTACCTAGGTGGATGCAGCATCGGTTCGATGCTGCATCTGTCCTCCAATGGCTCTAAGACTGAGAACTGAACGATCAAAGACCGCCAATCGCTCAGTTCTCAGAGCTCCATGAGCAGAGAGCTGGTGACTGTCAGTCCCCCCCCCCCTCGCTCAATGGAGTGCTGGGCTGTGGAAGGGGGCGGAAGCGACTGGCTTAGGCTCTCGACTGCTTCCTGAGAGGCTGAGCCAGGTGCCAGTCCATGGTTGTGGGCGGATCCCGACTTGATTGTCGCAATCTTGCCCCAGCCTGGACCGGCTCTATGACATCAGCCAACAGTGGGCTTCAGCAGAACGAACTGCCCTCCTGTGATCCACAGGAGAAGTACAGCCAAACAAGTTTCTTCTTTAAGCAAATCCACCGACCTCCTGCCTCTATTGGCCACTGAAGCTGGCTATCAATTTTGGTGGCCAATAAAAGGGATCAGAGGATAGGAGTACACAAGCAAGAGAGACATAAAAGCTGGCCCGCTACCCAAGAAAGGACCAGTTTTATAAATTAAAACTGTCACAGATTTGCTTTACAGTAGCCCTGTCTGCTCACTATAACCACAGGTCTCCCTTTGACTCCCCCAGTACATTTTGGAGGAATGAAAGGGACAATCTGATTGGTTGATATAGGAAGAACTAACAGTTTAAGACACCTTGTAACATAAAACTATCAGCAGCAGCTTCTTGACCAAGGGAGAATGCAACAGACATATTGTATGTAATTCACAGACTATGGATATGAAGCGAGTAGGAATGCTCTGTACCTTTGTCCGCACCATCCCTGGTCGCTGGTCCCGGACATGCTCCAGTGAGGCCGCAATATCAATCTCCTTTACGCCTGCACAGGATCAGAAATAACGTTATATACACTCACCGGCCACTTTATAAGGTACACCTGTTCAATTGCTTAGTAACATAAATTGCTAATCAGCTATTTGTGCAGAGCGGACACGGACACAGTCCCGCTCTCCTCTATAGGGCAATTAGATGGAATCAGACCGCCTCCGAAGCCATCCGATCCCATCCAACGGATGGATGGAAAATAGGACCACCATCCGTCTGTTTGTGGCGGACAGGATTGGATCAGATGTTGGCGGTTGTCAGCAGACATGCGACAACCAAAAACTGCACACAACTTTAACCACTTCAAGACCAAGCCTCTTTCTGGCACTTGTTATTTACAAGTTAAAATCTGTATTTTTTTGCTAGAAAATTATTTAGAACCCCCAAACATTATATATATATTTTTAGCAAAGACCCTAGAGAATAAAATGGCGGCCGTCTAAATATTTTATGTCACACAGTATTTGCACAATTTTTTGGGAAAAAATACACTTCACTGAATTAAAAAAAAAAAAAAACAGTAAAGTTAGCCCAATTTTTTTTGTATAATGTGAAAGATGATGTTACGCCGAGTAAATAGATACCTAACATGGTACGCTTTAAAATTGTGCACATTCGTAGAATGGTGACAAACTACAGTACTTAAAAATCTCCATTTAAAAACTTTTAACGGTTACCAGTTTAGAATTACAGAGGAGGTCTTTTGCTAGAATTATTGCTCTCGCTCTAACGATCACGGCGATAACTTACAGTGATTTGAACACTGTTTACATTTGTGGTTGCGACTTACTATGTGTTTTCTTTGGTGCGTGAGCATGTGGGGAGGGGGCAATTAAAAGAAAAATTATATTTATTTATTTTTTATTGTTTTACATTGTTTTTCTGGTCAATTTATTGCTCTCACAGGGAATGTAAACATCCCTGTGACAGTAATAGGCAGGGACAGGTACTCTTTATGGAGGGATCTTGGGTCTAAAAGGCCCCCGAACCACTCCTTTGCACTTCAAAGTATTCAAAACGCCAAAATCTGCATTTTTGAATACCTTGGATTTTTAAAAATCAGCACAGTTTGTTGCAGAGTAATACGGAAGTGCCGTTGTGATGTCGCTTTCGGGTTACTACTTCGGATACCCAATCAAAGCTGATTCCGGCTTTGTTCGGGACTCCGGCCAGCCGGCGTACATGGGACGGGAGACCGGATCGTTTTGGCGGGAGGGGGGAACGTCCCCTCCCGCTGCTTGTGATAAAGGCTGAGTGGCTATTTAGCCGCATCGGTTGTTACCACATGAAAGCCGACCATCTGCTCTAAAAGACGGTACCGGGGTGATGCCCCTGGCTGCAGGCATCACCCGGTATGACCACTACAGGTACGTGAGTTTACGTGAAGTGGTTAAAGATAACCTGCTCTTTGTCCATGCAAAGCAGCAGGTTCACTTTAATGCCCTCTCCCCTGCTGCGTATACACTATATGGCCGACTTTTTATGGACATCTGACCATCACACCTTTATGAGCTTACTGGACATCCCATCCATAACCACAAACAAAATATAGAGTTGCTGCCTTTGTGGCTATAAGCCTCCACTCTTCTAGGATGGCTTTCCCCAAATTTTTGGAGTGTGTCTGTGGGAATGGGTCCCCATTTGTGAGGTCAGGTACCACTGATATTGGATGAGAAGACCTGGCTCACCATTGGCAGTCCAATTCATCCCAAAGGTGTTCAATAGGGTTGAGGTCAGGGCTCTGTGAAGGCCACTAGAGTTTCCCCACATCAAACTCATCACACCAAGTCTTTATGGAGTTGGCTTCGTACACAGAGGCACAGTCATGCTGGAACAGAAAAGTCTTCTCCAAACTGTTACCACAAGATTGGAAGCTTAAAATTGTCCAAAATATCTTTGTATTCTGTAGTATTAACATTGCCCTTCACTGAAAACACCAGAGTTCAACCACTCGGAAGGGCGTCCACATACTTTTGGCCATACAGTGTATGTAAATGACCTACACATTATGTCAGCTATTCTCAACTAGGCTTCCATGGAAGCCCAGGGTTCTTCCAGAGGTTGCTCTGTGTTTCTTGAGCTGTGACTGATTGACCTCTTATCTGATGGTGCCTGCATAGTTTAGAGGCCAAAACCACTTGACAGAACCAGCTGCATGAGACCGCTAATCTTTGTAGCTGTTTATTAGGGTGGCATTCTGCCCACTACTGTAAGGGGTCGTTCTCACTGACAACCAGTGTACTGTAAGTGGCATTTTTCCCATTGACTCCTAATGAGATCCGATTAGCAGGGGTTCCCTGAGACCATGAAAATGATTTCAAGGGTTACTCTTGGGGTTAGAGGGTTGAGAAAGTGAATTTTATACAAAGAGAGGCCTGCAAGGGTCACCCTGCAGAAACCTATGAGATTATTGCACAATATACACAAAACGTTTTCAGTTCTGATAAATAATGCTGATACATCGATTCATAACCGGTAATAAAAGTTTCCCTCTATAACCGCTTTAATAAGTCTCTGGCTTCCATGTTCTTGTATTGTCATATGAATTCTTTCTTACCTTTAGCCATGCGATTGAGGACCATGTCTATGAGGATGTAGGTTCCCGTTCTTCCAGCTCCATCACTGGAAAAAATATTCAAAAATAAGGATACATTACACGCAAGTAGATAAGAGGACACAACACTTTATAAACTCCAATATATATATACAGGGGGTCCCCGGGTTACAAACAAGATAGGGACTGTAGGTTTGTTCTTAAAGCGGAGTTCCACCCTAAAGTGGAACTCCCGCTGGTTGGATTCCTCCCCCCCTCAGGTGTCACATTTGGCACCTTTCGGGGGGGAGGGGGAAGAGGACACCTGTCTTTAGACAGGTGTCCTTTTCCACACTTCCGGGAGTTCTGGCCGGCGGACGCGGCAGATGACGTCAGAAGCCGGCTCCCTCCTCCCTGCTCGCTCTGCTACTGGCCGCCTGGCCAGTAGCAGAGCGTGGCAGAGCTCGCGCATGCGCGGTAAGGTGCCCGGCGTGAAGCTGTACTGCTTACACGTCCGGGTTCCCTTACCCGCGATGGAAGCGGCTGCACCCGTCCCCCGATCCGAAGATCGGCGGCGGGTGCCGACATCGCTGGAGTCCAGGACAGGTAAGTGTCCTAATATTAAAAGTCAGCAGCTACTGTATGTGTAGCTGCTGACTTTTAATTTTTTTTTTTAGCCCGGACCTCCGCTTTAAGTTGAATTTGTTTGTAAGTGGGAACAGGTACATTTTTTAAGTGTAGCTTCAGCCAAAAAAACTATTTTTAAGCTTTTTGGATAGCATAGGGAAGGGGTAACACCCCTGTAATGTTTGTTTTGCTGTCTATGTTTCTGTTCAGAAGATTTCACCTCACTTCCTGCCCCAATAATTGGAATTTTTGGTTGTTGTGGAAACAAACCTTGGTGATAAAGCATCAATGGAGACACATTTTTCCCATGATAACTCTTACAGGAGTGAATTTCCCTTCCTAGGGGGAGATTTCCTCTCACTTCCTGTTGTCTCCCTCCATTTGTAAGTAGGAGTCGTTTGTATGTCGGATGTTTGTAACTAGGGGACCGCATATATATATATATATATATACACACACACACACACTATGTTGTCAAAAATGTTGGGACACCTGCCTTTACACGCACATGAAATTTAATGGCATCCCTGTCTTAGTCCCAGTGGTGTATCATCCATGGGTGCAAGGCGTTCACTGAACACGGGCCCCGAGGGGTGGGGGGGCCCACAGTGCTCTGACCAACACTGCGCGTAAGGATGATCTGTCCGTGGTTGACAGCCGGGGATTATTGGTGCGGTGTGGGTTTGCACACGGGCTCACTAATTTCATGATATGCCCCCGATTAGTCCATAGGGTTCAATATTGAGTTGGCCCACCCTTTGCAGCTATAACAGCTTCAACTCTTCTGGGAAGGCTGTCCACAAGGTTTAGGAGTGTCTATGGGAATGTTTGACCATTCTTCCAGAAGTGCATTTGTGAGGTCATGGAACTGATGTTGGATGAGAAGGCCTGGCTCACAGTCTCCACTCTAATTCACCCCAAAGGTGTTCTATTGGGTTGAGGTCAGGACTCTGTGCAGGCCAGTCAAGTTCCTCCACCCCAAACTCGCTCATCCATGTCTTTATGGACCTTGCTTTGTGCAGTGGTGCGCAGTCATGTTGGAACAGGAAGGGGCCATCCCCAAACTGTTACCACAAAGTTAAAAACATGAAATTGTCCAAAATGTCTTGGTATGCTGACACCTTAAGAGTTCCCTTCACTGGAACTAAGGGGCCAAGCCCAACCCATGAAAAACAACCCCACGCCATAAACCCCCTCCACCAGATGATTTGGAGCAGGTGGCCAAGCAGGTAACAACTCTATTTCCCTTTCCAGCTTTGCAGCTTCCTGTGTCACCGGCCTGCTTGCAATACAATGACCCTAGGTTCACACTTATGCGGTTGCGGTCTCCGTGGTTCTTTCCCCGTTTTTTTACCACGTTTCCCGTGATTTGCGGTTTTTAATATTTTTTTTTGGGGGGGGGGAGATTTGTTGCTAGGCATATTTAAAAAACGAAAATCGCGGCAAAATTGTGGTAAAATCGCAGCAAAAAAAACACCACTTGCGTTTCTGCTGCAGCTCCATTGAAGTCTATGGCATGCAAAACGCAAAGTGCAGTGTGAAAAAAGTCCATAACCCTTTCCAAAAAACGCAACACTGCAAAACGCACGGATGTGAACTACATCCATAGGAAACCATGTTAAATGGACTGTAGTGTGTTTCTGCAAACTGCAAACCGCGTTAAAAAACGCATAAGTGTGAACCTACACTAAGGCTTGGTTCACACTGCTGCAGTGCAAATTTTCTGCGAATTTAATACGATTGCGATGGAAGTTTTTTCAGTTCAGACACAAGTGTGATTTCTACATGTGTTGGTACGAATCTACTGCAAAGCTATAGCTGGAGTTGGAGGGGGAAACTATTGCAGTGATGTAAATGGGAGATTGCATTTTCAATCCGTGTTCTATTGTAGTTTATGGAGCAGAATTTGCAATTCACAGCATCGCACACGGATCAAACTCGCACAGGACACTTTTTTCACAGATTAAATTTGCAGCGCATCAGTGTGAACTGCCCTGATAGAACACTATTGCAAATTTAATCTATTGCATAATCACACTAAGGAGGGTGCTCTCCGTGTGTTCCCATTTTCTGTACCTGTAAAGGTAGGTAGAAAGGAGCGCAGAATATCCAATCAAATGCAAGTTGGGGGGTAAATTTGTAGTCCTTTACTGAAAGTAGCAACAAGTTATCAAATCATTTTGGGGGAACAACAAATACCCCCCCCCCTCCACAGGGCTGCTGTTGTATGCTGATGGTGAATGGGGAAGTGGGGTGTCTATAAAACCAAGATCGGGATGATATGTGTCCGCTGTATTTGCAGTCTCAGATCCCCAGAAATGCATTGGTTTGATAACTTGGTGCTAATTTCAATAAACAACTACAAATTCACCTTCCAACTTGCATTTCATTGTATATGGGGGGCTCCTTTCTACCTACCTTTACTAGTACATGCAGAAACCACCTCGAAGCCATACCCAGAGGTAGCAACCCAAGCCCCCCCAAAAAAGTGCTCACCTCCACCTTCCTATTAAATTGGGCAGAAATCATTGGAAGAGAACTCTTCCAACCCACCCCCACCATCATCTACCCATTGACCTACATCTGATTGAGTCAGTACAGCACAATCTCCAACCATTTTCTGTACCTGTACACTTTCTTCTTTAGCCTCTAGTGCCTGAAGCATGTTAGACTGGCAGCATTGCACAATGCTATAGAATGTGATTGGATTACAAGCACCCTCTCTCAGATATAAGGCAGGGGTTTAAAACATTACATTTAAGGGAAATCTGAGCAGAGTTAAATTTAAGGTCTGCCTTTGGCAAAAATGCTAGATATCTGGCTCCTGAGCTGATCCAATGGCTTCAGTACTTTCTAAAGCCTTGTACACACGGGAAGACGATCGTATACAACAGGTCGTACTAACGGCCGTTGTATACGATATCGATCGTTCGTATGCGCGATTACAACAGTAGAACATACGACAGTCGTACAAGGGAGTTGTATGAGCAGACTAGAAAACTTGGTCGTACCAACAAGCGCTCATACGACCGTTGTATCGTGTGTACAGAGCAGTTGGTACAACAAGTTGTATTGTGCAAAACACGCATGCTTAGAAGTCAGGAACGGCCGGATGATAATTACATGCACCTGAACGTTCTTCTGTGGTCGTACGATCGTGCAGTGCAGTCAGTATGCAAGTTACATTATGCAACATACGATTTGCGACGATCGTACGTACGATCGTCGTCCTGTGTGTACGAGGCTTAAGTATACACATGTTGCGTGCTTGTTCTATGTGAATGCATGGAGACTGGAGACAGCCAGGCGCCTAGTATGAGTTAAACGGGGGTTAGCAATGGAAAAATACCAACATTTTTTGTTGCATTTTATATATGTTCAGCCTACAGGTCATATACAGATTGGGGATGATTTATTAAAACTGGGGTACTCAGAAGCTGATTGGCTAAAATGCACAGCTGCACCAGATTCTAACCTCAGCTTGTCTAATTAAGCTTTGACAATAAAAACTGAACGCTGATTGGTTTCTATGCAGACGCACCAAATTTTTCACGCTCCAGTTTTAGTAAATCCTCCCCATTGTGTCCCATTACAGGCTCAGAGTTCAGTTTGGGGTGCCCATGCACCACCCAGTGGCTATAAGAGGTACTACACATGGTTCCCTGGCTGGCTGGTACTGAGATATAACAGGAAAGGAATGTGCCTGCTTTCAAAATAGCAACCAATGAGATTTCAGCTTTAACTGTCTAATGTGGGTTTAAAAAATAAAAGCTGAAAAACCTGATTGGCTGATAGGGGCTTTTATTACCAATGGCTGCAAGAGGTCACAGTACCTGCAGTGCACGATGATTGGGCAGGAGCGTCCGCGGAAAGACTTGTTCACCTTCCTGTAAAACAAGAAAACAGATGACATTGTTTCTTCCAATTTTCTACATAGATCTCAAATCTAATTCTAAAGTGGACCTGTCATCAATTTATACCTCACTTTCCTTACAGTACAATCACATCAATTCCCTACCCTCAAGGAGCTTACATTCTAAAGCTGGTTTTTGAATGACATTCATGAAGTCATCGAATGTCGTGCCCCTTAGGGAAAGCAGCTCTTCGTGGGGGCACCCAATGAAGAGAAAGTGCTTGGAGCGCCAATGGGGCACCCCAGAAAAAGAAGATCGGGGCTGCTCTGTGCAAAATGATTACATAGAGCAGGTTATGCTGGCCATACACTATACGAAAAATCGGCCAAACCCATTTTCGAAAAACGAACAATCGGCTGTGAGAGCAAACGATTGTGCCATCACGTAATGACCGATAAATCATTCAATGGACATACATGAATCTGTTTTTTGTTGATTTTTCTTCACATATACCGAATGCAAACAGTTTGGACGGGAAACACATTAACCTTTCGATTTATCGTTCATTCGGCCGAAAATTTCCAAACTTGTCCTTTGTTTTTTTTGGCTCAAAGACGTCCCAACTAATTAACAATTTTTGCCCATTGACTGGCAGAAAAACGGACGACTGTCCAAATGACCGATTTTTGGCATATAGTGTATGGCCAGCATAAGAATAGTCCTGTTTGTTATTTTTTTTTAAAAAAAAGAGGGTTTACGACCCCTTTAACATTGAAGTCTTTGTCTCTCAAATCCCATGAAAATCGGCCAAATGTAGTGCATGAGCTGCTTTGAAGTCACCAAGACTTTTAATTTGCATAGATATGAATGGTACTCGTTGGAACACATCGGGTGCAACTTGTTATGCGACTTTGATGTCCACAAGTGTGAATGGATTTATTGTTCTAGACTTGATGGCACCACCAGTCTGCAGGTGCAGGAGCGCATGGCGGTCCAGGAGAAGGAGGAGTGTCCCACCTGCTCATGATCACTTTTGTGACTATGCAACTGAGACCAAAATTACAAGCTGCAAATCACAAAAATGACAGGGGCAGCCGTGGGCTGAGAGAGGACGGAGAGGTCATACAGCGAGTTTGGACGTCAACAACCGGAGTGTGTATAGGGCAATCCCTGAGCAAATCTTACTCCAGCTTGGCTAGAAAAACAAAAGGAAGAAACAAGCACACAAATGCATAGTGTATATAGAAAGGCAATGCACAACATTGATTTATAAATGTAGGAGGAAGCCATGTTAGATCTTATTAGACATAAAAGTAACATACGATTACAGCGGGACATTCAGGTCAGCCCTATTCAGAAATATAATTTCCCCCCACTACAATGTAAAGTAAGGTCTCACCCAATGACATGTCCTTTCTAGTAGATCTCAGTGTATCACTATGGCTGCATAAAAGTATGGTCACATCTTCCAAAAAAGGATAACACCTACATTAATAATAACATTATCCACTTGCTGACCCGGCCTTTTCTGGCACTAAATCAGTATTTTTTGCTGGAAAATTACATTATATATATATATATATATATATATATATATATATATACACATATATAAGTGTAGCACCCTCTACCTGTAGGTAGGTGCTAGAAGTAAGTCTTTTGTTAGGTAAGGTAAATTTAGCCAGGCCTGATATGTTTTGCAGGCCTGGTTGTTTTGATTCTGAGCTGGGCGTGGCTCAGGTAGGACGGGGACAGTCCATCAGGTGAGGTCACTAAATCCATTTACCTTCTTCTGGAAAGGACTGTAAATTTCCAGATTGAAGGTGGGACAATAGGTGTCATCATCTGGGGTGTCATGGGGAGCCCTGACCAATCCCCAATCTGGATTGGCAGGGGTCAGGCCTTCTCATATGCCCAGGGCTGGGTCAGTCGGGGCAGAGTTCGTTGGTGGAGCTGTAGAGTTACAGAGATGTGATAGTGTGGAGGCTGTGTGGTGAGGGGAGCCCCCAGTCTGGGGGGGGGGGGGGGGGGTGAACCTGGCCAGGGAAAGCTTGGGTGTAGCCAGGAGGTGGAAGATCCTGGTGGCAGACACAAGGGAGTGGACAGAGAGCACTATCTGGAGAGATCTCTGGGAGGAACTACAAGTCACAGTGGTGAGTGACACACAACCTGGGGAAACTGTAGAAACATGCCGGAGCAGATTGGGGTGAGAGAAAGTCTGAGAGGGGTGCAGAAGTCTGTGGTGTCATGTTGGTAGTGGAGAGGACCGATGCAGCTAGGAGGGCTGGTGGGGTCCTGAAGAGGATGGCCTGGGAGCAGTAGTCCATCAGGCCAGCTAGCACAGTAGAACTGTTCTTTATTTGTCTACACAACGGGGAACCACTATCCCTACCTGTAATGGATGGACCAGAAGCCGCGCTAATCTGCATCAGGCCTCACATGTGCTAGCTGGGCCGGAGGTGAAGAGAAAATGGTGGCTGGTAAATTTCCTTCCAGGCCTCAGGAGTAACGCAAACGATATGAAGGAGTGAGGGAAAGGAGTGTAATACAGCGAAGTGATGAGCTGGAGGAAGATGGAGTTGTATATACACGGAGCATGTACATAGTTCGGTCCGGATGATGAACTAATGCTCTGGGGTATCCCACAACACCCCAATCCCTATCCAAGTTATTTCCCCCAAATAAAATAACCAAACAAGTTCCAGCCTGCTTACTGACTCTGGATGCGTTATGGATGTGATTGAGGGAAGTGTGAACAGATGAGCCACAACTTCCAGCCACTCCCAAGGGAGACCATGACTAAACTTGGGGTGCTCGTCCGGGATTCATCCATTTCACGTAATTCTGCCAGTCGTTACCCCTATCAATGGAAAAAGGGAACTGAGCCAAGGAAAAGTGACTGAATGAGGAATAAACCTGGGAATGGACTTGTGTGCTCTGCCCCTTTGAACTGTGGTAATTAAGTGTGCCGTTGTCCATAGCAACCAGCAGGAGCCGCCATTAGTATTGCTGACTGCTTACCCAGTTGCCCCAAACCAGCGCTGGGGATGGACACTTATTCTAATCCTGCAATTCAGTGACTCTGTACTCTGTCATTACCCGTGGAACCACGGCGGGCGAACAAACCCATGGATTACAAATATGTCCCGCGTCATGCTACGGCCGGACATTATCACTGGATTACAAATATGCCCAGCGCTCTGCTGAAGTTGGGCATTACAAATACTTTGTGAATCTTTGCTTCAACTCCTGCCTGCAGTAAAAGTACGCCGGGGAGTGTTTCTGCTGAACAGGGAGAGACTGTGTTGAGAAGCTGTCCAGCAAAACTGTGGCTACTACAATTTACTGTTGCTACTGGTAACCAACGGCAAGTCTGGATATGTCTCACTAGTGTCAGTAACCTTCACAAGTTCCATCCTTCACTCAAAGGGTTACAACTACGTGACCTGCAACGAGCCTGCTATCAGGACTTTTGGCGCCAATCTGTCGGGTTACGAGGGGGCGGTGCCACGCCTTGGAAGGGTATCGCTGCTGAAGCTAACCACAGACATGTGCAGGTGCTGAATGTGGTGGAAGGAGGGAGACTTGTCCCAGCCCTAACATGGTTACCGGACCGGCCGGAGCAGACCCTGGTGGACACTGGGGTCCAGTTGGAGCCTCATGGGGGACTCGCCCTGGGAGTGACCAAGGGGACAGATCGGCTTTGTCTCATCTGCCCGGACTGCCGGATGCCTACCGCAGAAGTCACTGCCTGGGCCCGGTGCGGCCACTGTGACACACCGCTAACCCGGCGGGTATCAACAGAGCAGCAGCCACAGTATTACTATGTGGACCTGCTATCGGGGCTTTGGCGTCTGCAGCCACGGGAGTCCCGGAGGGCCGGATCGGACCTGGTGACACCACCCAAAGGCGTGGAAGAGTCGCAGCCTGGTGGCTCCCCTATGAATACAAGGGACGGAGAGGAAGAGGAGGCTGTCAAGGCCTGCAGCCTGGCTGGGGACCCGGGTACAGTAAGTACTGCCATGCGGGAACTTTGCTCCTTGAAATGATGGCTGAATCTCCACCCATAGCCATCCCAGCTAGGCCTGAGTCCATGGGGGAGGCGCCCCCTGTTGAGCCAAGCGGGGATGTGGAGGACAGGCCCATAGACTGGGGGTCACCCAGACTGCTGGCAGAACTTGGGTCACTGGAGCACCTGGGAGAGTGGTCGTCTCCAGAAGAGAGTTCAGGGGAAAAGTGGGAGACAGGAGGTTCCTGCACCCAGGATGCTGCTTTGGCAGAGGAATCTGGACTTTCTACTGACTCGAGAGATGCAGCAGATGCCCCCAGTTTCAGCAGCCATACCTTTCTCAACATACCTTCCACCACCCAGACCAGAGCAGCCACCTAGCGCCAAATGGTAGCAAAGTCTCTGGACGCCCAAGTCTTGCTGGGGAGAGGGAAGGTCAAGAGTCTACCTAGGCTCTCCCGGTACCAGCGGGAAGTTCAAAGATGAGTTGCTCTGGAGAGGGGCCTGGACTACCTCTACATTCCACCCCACGTCATTGTGGAGAGCTCTAGGGAGAAGTGGGAAGATGAAATGACGTAGGAGTATTTGCACGTGCCAAAACCTATGAGGGGACCGAAGAGCAGTTGTTGGGAGAGATTCCAAGATTTGAAGGAGGAGTGGAGTCTGGGGAGAACTATCCGGAAGGAATGTGTCATTGTAGTAAGAGCAGACCAACCCTCAAAGGGATTCTCCATTTCTGTTCGGGAGGAAAGAGGAGGCTGGAAGAGGTTGCCCGATCCCCGCTACTACATTTAAGGACTGATGGAACTACAGCCAATGCACGTACACATGAAAGACTGTTGTCAGAGTGGTGGAGTGTACATTCCTTCCTGAACTGCAGAACAAACCAGCCTGCCACCCTGTGCCCCAGTTGAAGGGACTTGCTCACTGGAAGGACACTTGGGTGAAGTCTGCCCTGTTTTTTTCTCTTTGAAGCCTGTTGTTTGGGGAGGGACCTCTCCCAGCAGTTATTTA
The DNA here is from genome assembly GCA_018402905.1 of Glandirana rugosa. Classification (NCBI taxonomy): domain Eukaryota; kingdom Metazoa; phylum Chordata; class Amphibia; order Anura; family Ranidae; genus Glandirana; species Glandirana rugosa. The sequence continues at coordinate 748,824 of BLSH010118627.1, forward strand.
AAAAGGGAACTTCAATCAGTAAATCAGTGTTTGAGTGCACTTACATAAACTTTAGTGTATTTTTTACAGAAATTTGCATTTAATGAATAATTGCGCTAATATTGTGTGACATAAAATATTGGAACTACCACCGTTTTATTCTCCAGGATTTCTGCTTTCAGAAACAGTTTTGGGGAGGGTTATAACTAATCTTCAGGCCTAAGATATCCTCTAACCTGATTGTACAATTTCCTTTATATCTATCTACCAACAACTGTGCAAGGGCCCGCCATACTGGATACACATTCATCGAATAGTTTAGGAAAGTTTTAGTAAATGTAATCAGTTTTGAACCTTGGGCATCGCACACCCACCTACAAAAAAAATCTAGATATTTTGGGTGTGTGTGTAAGATGCCTTGGTCCCTTCCCCAACATTTTTCTACAATTTTCATAGAAAATTAAAGGGATGACCTTTGATCTGCATATGATGTCAGCCCTGCAAGTTTAAAAAAAATATCTAAACTGTGATCTTATTTAACTCCTTTTGAACCCTTAGTTAACCTTTTAATATTAAAAGTGGACTTCACTCTCCAATCAACTTTGATTATGTTTAATCCTTATGCTGCTAGCATTAGTAAATAGATAGGAAAGAATATGATATTTACTTGTTTTAAACTTTCTTTTTACATTTCTTCACTTACTTCCTGTTTTCCTGCCTAGGGAAATGATGTCATACATCCCAAGAGTCTTCTGGAGGGGAAGAGAGGAGGAAGGGATTTCTTAGCTAAGCACACTCACCTGCCTGTGTTCTATCAGAATAGCGAACCCATCAGATTAGGTAATGGAAGTGACGTTACGTCATCTGCACGTGCATTCCACCTCTACCAGGTTTGCTAATGTGACAGAACACCTACAGTCAGAAGGCAGCAGCGGACATCTTACTACCCCCAGCTACATTTTGAATTTGATTGAGTAAATTTAGCAATAAAGTGAGCGTCTATAAAAATAAATATAGTATAATGACATCTGTGATGCTGTTTAGATGTTACATTTTGAAAGAAGCTGGACGCCAGCAGTAGGAAGGTGGCGGAAGCCATGTTGGTACACCCTGCACTGCTCAGCGCTAAACCTTTAGGCTTTAAAAATTAAACATCCAAACAGCATCACAGATGTCAGTATACTATATTTATTTATATACGCTTACTTTATTACTAAAATTACTCTAAAATTCAAGACGTAGCTGGGTGTAGTAAGATGTCCGCTGCCACCTTCTGACTGCAGGTGTTCTGTCAGATTAGCAAACCTGGTAGCGGTGTAAGACATGCGCAGCTGATGGAACGTCACTCCCGTTACCTAATCTGACAGGTTCGCTAATCTGAGAGAACACCTGCATGCTTAAGCTAAGGGCAGGAAGTAAATGCTACATGAATCATTTGCCCTTGCTCAAGATGGCCACAGCCAGAAACGCTAGGTTGGTGTTTTTCAAAGAGATTTCTCACCAAATTAAAGCATGGAGACATGGATGGATGGGGGAGTTTGCTTTGAATATTAAAAAATTAATAAAATAAGTGTTTTTGGTGCTCAGATGCAGTGAAGATCTGTTTATTTTGTTTTCATTTATGTACCCTAATTGTTTTAGTGATGTATTTAAAATTAAAGAAAAAAAAAACCCCGGAAAACACTGGTTTACATTTTTAATATCTATTTTATTTTGATTTATTTTTATGTATTTTTTTAATTATTTTATTTTCATTTTATTATTATTTTATTTACATGTGTAAATGATTTTACTATGCTTTGTAATGGGAACCTAATTTTAGTGACATAAGCCCACTTGTTGGTAACTCTATTTCACAGAAATTGTATAATTAGATTGTATGGTGTATGGCCAGCTTTATATCTAGCAGTGCTGTACATATTAATGAGCCTATTGGCAGAGACGTAACTAGAGCCTTCAGTGCCCCGCTGCAAGATATTATGAAGGGCCCCCTGACCCCTGGCCAGGGCCCTTCCCTCTTCCCGCTGATCTTGGGGCCCTTTACTCCCATCGCTGGTCCCTTTATTATTGTACCTCCCCATGGTGGTCCTCATGGTGGTGAAATGCCAGGGCCCGGTCACAATTGCAACCTTTGCAATCCTGATAGTTCCCTCACAGGTGTCAGTAGTTTTTAATTTTTATTTGATCTTTTTTTTACCATTTCATTTTATTTATTTTACAATTTTATTTTTACAATTATTTACATTTTTTTAGGAGCTCTGTTGGGGGGGCTTTGATGAGATATCAGGGGTCTAAACAAACCTCAGCCCTCAATTTCCATCTCTGTTAGCTCGGCTGCACAGAATGAATGGACAAGAATAGCTGTGCACCGAGCCTCCCATTCATTCAGAAATGGAAGTATAGTAAAAACAGTTTACTATGCTTCAGTTATGAATGAACCAATTGGTACCAATCACTGACTCTGTCCATTCAGAAAAGGAAGGAGACGGTAAATGACAAATTTACCGACCCGTTCCCATCTCTCCATCATGACACATCTTCTACAGCAGCTGGCAGGTGAGAGGAGGGGGGAAGACAGCAGCTCTGTGGGGGGGAACCAGGGAAGTACACAGGGACCCTGGGAACAGCAGAAGACAAGTAAATTGGATAGAAGAAAATGGAGGAGATTGGGTCCTCTAAATGCCACCCCCACCGTCCCCCTTATTCAGGTGTACAAGGGAGGCACACGTGCCCCTTGGGCCATGGGGCCCGGTTGCAATTGCAACCCCTATTGTTACGCCCCTGCCTTCTGGAGAAGCTTACCTGCGGAAGTCAAGCAGGGGGCGAGTGCTGCTGGGAGTGCCCTCTGCTGGCCAGCTCAGGAAATGGAACTGCGTCAGGGTCCTCGTCTCCTGGGTCTGAACGTTTTTCAGATAAAAACTGCGAACCAGAAAGTCTTCACACCAGATATGTTCTGATACAAGGTTCACCTATGAAGAAGAAACTCCGGCTCTGTAAAGGTTCTCTATGCTCCTGAACTGAAATTCCCCACTTCTGCCACCAGGGAGCAGCAGAGATATAGGAACACCTTCAGCATATTACTAACCTCGTAGATGTGATAGAGGGAAGAGCCTTCGTCAGGCCAATAGCGATCGCACTGTTTTACTCCGTCCTCCACCAATGGCGACAACATCACTATGACCGTGCAGCCGTTTTCCCAAACCATCTTCGAGTACAGAGAGAGTGTCATACTTCACTATATACTGTATATGGAGTTATTATAAAAAAATTAAAGCTTATCAACAAAGCCATGTGATTACCACGTCAGAATTGTAATGACGATCACATGACTTTGTTTACATCTAAAGCCGGCACTTTTAAAAGGAGCGTTTTTGCAGCCTGTGTTTGCGCGGAGGGCGCGGCAGCCAATTCAAACGAAGGGCCTGCCGTGTCTGCGTCTCTACAAGAAAAAGGTGCATGCACCTTTTCGAAAATGTGGTCGCAGGTAAATCGCATGGTCTTTTTGACCTTGCAATTTCCCTGTGGTTCCCACATCAGCAGAGGCACTGCGGGCTGAGGCACGTGGGGGGGGCATTCAGTATGGAAAGACGGAACGCTGCGTCTCCTAAAAGCAGATGCGACTCCGGCACCCGCAGCCACACGCATAGGTGTGAATCTAGCCCCGAAGTGATAATAAACTCTCACCCTACGTTCACACATATGCGGTTTTTAGTGCGTTTTGCAGTTTGCAGAAAAGCACTACAGTCCATTTAACATGGTTTTCTATGGGGCCTGTTCACATCAATGTGTTTTTCAGCCGCTGCATTTTTCAAGAGTCAGGGACTTTTTTTTACCCACAGGAGATTGTGTTTTGGGTGTGATAGACTTCAATGGAGCTGCACCAAAAACGCAAGTGTTGTGTATTTTAAGCATTTTTTTTCACTTTAACACACTGTGCATAGCTGGTTACTAAGGAGCTGGCTGGGAAGCCAGCTGCCGCGTCCTTAACAGTAGATGAGTCATCAGCTCTCAGCGGGGCATCCGGTCGTTAAGGACGCGGCGGCCGGCTTCCCTTAGCAACCAGCTATACACAGTATGTTTAACTACTTGCCGACCAGCCGCTGTAATTTTACTGTGGCAGGTCAGTTCTCCTATGCAAACCGCCGTAGCTGCATGCGGGCGCACGCTCGCTGCACGCCGTGGGAGCATGCACGCGGGTCGGGCGGACCTGATGTCTGGCGATGACCCGCGATCGCCTTGTACAGAGGCAGAATGGGGATGTAAACAAGGCAGATCCCTGTTCTGTCAGAGATCTTCCGTTTCCAGTGGTCGGGAACAGCGATCTCTGTCATGTCCCTGGCAGCCCATCCCCCCTACAGTTAGAACACACCCAGGGAACACAGTTAACCTCTTGATCGCCCCCTAGTGTTAGCCTCTCCTCTGCCAGTGTCATTTATACATAGATCACTGCATTTCTATAGCACTAATCAATCTAATAATGTCACTGATCCCCTAAAATTGGGGGTAGATTTGTCCGCCACAATGTCGCAGATCCGCTAAAAATCGCAGATCGCCGCCATTACCAGTAGAAACTATTTAAAAAAAAAGAAGCCCCTAAATCTATCCCATAGTTTGTAGATGCGATAACTTTAGCGCAAACTAATCAATATAAGCATATTGCGATTTTTTGTTTACCAAAAATATGTAGTAGAATCAATATCGGCCTAAACTGATGTCTAAATTTGATTTGAAATTTTTTTTTTTTGGATCTGTATTATAGCAGAAAGTACAAAAAAATCTTTTTTTTTCAAAATTGTTAGCCTTTTTTTATTTATAGCGCAAAAAATAAAAAACGCAGAAGTGATCAAATGCTACCAAAAGAAAGCTCTATTTGTGGGAAAAAAAGGACGTTGACTTTATTTGGGTACAACGTCGCACGACCGCGCGTAATTGTCAGTTAAAGCGACGCAGTGCCGAATTGCAAAAAAATGGCCTGGTCAGGAAGGGGGTAAATTCTTCCGGGGCTGAAGTGGTTAACCACTTAAGGACCGGAAGGATTTCCAGCTTTAGGACCGGAGCCCTTTTTGCGATTCGGCGCTGCGTCGCTTTAACTGACAATTGCGCGGTCGTGCGAAGTTGTACCCAAACAAAATTTGCGTCCTTTTTTTCCCACAAATAGAGCTTTCTTTTGGTGGTATTTGATCACCGCTGCGTCATTTCTGATCGCCGCTATAAACAAAAGAAGAGCGACAATTTTGCAAAAAAAAACCAAATTTCTTACTTTTTGCTAAAATACAAATCCAAAAAAAAAATATAAAAAAACTTTTTTTTTCATCGGTTTTGGCCGATTTATATTCTTCCTCATATTTGTGATAAAAAAAAAATCGCAATCGGCGTTTATTGATTGGTTTGCGCAAAAATGGCCGCGTTTACGGATGATGAGAATTCATTTCTGGGGTTTTTATATATTTTTTTATTTTTTACTAGTAATGGCGGCGATCTGCGATTTTTAGCGGTACTGCGATATTGCGGCAGACATGTCGGACCATTTTGACACTTTTTTGGGACCATTGGCATTTATACAGCGATCAGTGCTATAAAAACACACTGATTACTGTGTAAATGCCATTGGCAGTGAAGGGGTTAACCTGCAGGGGGCGCTCTAAGGGTTAACTGTGTTCCCTGGGCGTGTTCTAACTGTGTTTGGGCTGCCCTACCAGGGGAAGGGAAGTGATCACAGCCCTTCCCCCTCTGACAGAACGGAGGTCCGGGTTTACTTACACGGACCTCCGTTCTTTCACTCCGGGGGGGGGCATCGCGGGTGGCCAGCGGAGATCGACTCTGCCGCACCCGCTCCCTGGCCCTCCCCGGACACAGTGAGTGCGCGGGCGCGCCTCTGGCAGCGCGCGCGTGCTCACTGGGCTCGATCTCGCGGCCACCGTCATATGACGGCGATCCGCGTTATCGAGCCACACTGTCGCCGTCAAATGCAGATCAGCCGTCGGCAAGTGGTTAAAGCAAAAAAAAAAAAAAAAAAAAACGCGAAGCGCGAGAAAATTGTATGCAAAACTGCGGGTTTAAAAATGCAAAATGCACCTGAAAACCGCATCAAACTCATAGATGTGAACCTAAACTCAGTGTTTTTCAGCACTTTCAGCAGCTGATTAAATCACTTACTGAGTATGCAGCTTCTTTATCTTTTAATCCTTGTCTATGTTCCATGCTAGCTGGTGCCATGACCGCTGCCCCAGGTTTCCTATGTCAGGGTGGCTCCTTTCTCTAGCAGCATCCTATGGAGCCACCTTTCCATGCAGATACTACAGTTGTGTCTCCCCACACTGTGTGCATGAATAGAAACACACAGCCCCATAGCCTAGGATGGCAAGACACTCATTTCCTCCCACCTCCTCCAAGCTAATAGACTGGATGGAGACTGCACTATCCACTGTTAACTCTTTCCTGTGAAGACTGAAAGCTCGGGGAAGCAGCACTGAGAGAGCAGGAGCCAGCAGCATTGAAAGTTGTAAACTGCAAGTTCTGGGGTAAGAATTTTAACAAATAGTTTTCTGGGGAATGTTTATTTTAATGCTGAGTATTTAATGCTATTTAAAGTTCACCCTCCGCACTGATTCCCATACATTTCAGCAAAATGGCGAAATTTTGACAAAGAAATACTTCCCAATCACGTGACGCCTGTGATTGGCTGTCACAGTGGTCACGTGATCAGGAGCCCATCCTGCCAGCTCCTGATACTGACTAAAGGCTGAGAGCTGTCTGCGAGAGCTTGGTCACTGTGCTGGGAGAACGCAATGAGCACGCTCTCAGCACAGATACATTGACCCCCCCATTGGACGTACAGTATCTCACAAAAGTAAGTACACCCCTCACATTTTTGTAAATATTTTATTCTACCTTTTCATGTGACAACGCTGAAGAAATGACACTTTGCTACAATGTAAAGTAGTGAGTGTACAGCTTGTATAACAGTGTAAATTTGCTGTCCCCTCAAAATAACTCAACACACAGCCATTAATGTCTAAACCGCTGGCAACAAAAGTGAGTACACCCCTAAGTGAAAATGTCCAAATTGGACCCAAAGTGTCAATATTTTGTGTGGCCACCATTATTTTCCAGCACTGCCTTAACCCTCTTGGGCATGGAGATCACCAGAGCTTCACAGGTTGCCATTGGAAACCTCTTCCACTCCTCCATGACGACATCACAGAGCTGGTGGATGGTAGAGACCTTGCGCTCCTCCACCTTCCGATTGAGGAAGGAAAAGATAGAATAAAATATTTACAAAAATGTGAGGGGTGTACTTACTTTTGTGAGATACTGTGTGTGTGCGCCATCGCCGCAGTGCATATGCATTACATTAGCCCTCTGTATTTACATCCATAAACTCACCTGCCAGAAGTCTGAGATGGTGTGCGACAGCGGACCCTGCGTGGCGATATAAGCTGGCATACGAGGGTCATGTTCAATCTAAGGGCAGAAAAAAAGTATTAAAGTATATGTGAACCCTCACCTTGTAAAACAATCTTAAAATAGAAATGAAAGTGTAAACATTTGTGTATAGATAAAAAACACATTATAAATACCTTTATTACTTAATTTATAAGTGATCACATTCCTTCTGTTCTTAGCTGCATAAGGAGTTCAGAGAGCCGGGGGAGGAGAAACAGCAGCACATGGGTTTTCCCAGTGAATGGCTGTGCGGGCGGGGGGTCGTGTCAGCAGAAGTCTGATCATTGGAGCTCCAGCACAGCCAGAGCTGACCACGCCATGCTCTCATGCTTAGCGTGGTCAGTTTTTCATAAGAACGTAGAGGGCCTGGCAGGAACACCAGGGATTTCACACAAAGGAAGCAATACAAACAGATCAGGATACTTTTTCATACAAATTCATAATACAGCAGGCACATATCAGGAATATGACATGTTGGCGTAGCATAGGGGGTCGATTTACTAAAATTGGAGAATGCAAAATCGAGTGCAGCTGTTCATGGCAGCCAATCAGCTTCTAACTTCAGCTTGTACAAGTATAGTTTGACAATAAATCCTGGAAGCTGATTGGTTTTTATGCACAGCTGCACCAGATTTTGCGCTCTCCCGTTTTAGCAAATCCCACCATATTCTTTAATATAATAGTTCAAAAATGACCTTCACCATTAGAATTTTCACTTCTCAGAACTCAGATCATGAAAGCGAATCAATCCTTCTTTGAAAGGGGAGAACACCAAGATGGCGGTTCAAATTTTTTTTATGTTGCGCAATATATACACTCACTGGCCACTTTATTAGGTACGCCTTGCTAGTACTGGGTTGGACCCCCTTTTGCCTTCATTCTTGGTGGCATAGATTTAACAAGGCGTTGGAAACGTTCCTCAGAGATTTTGCTCCACAGTGACAATGATAAAATCACGCAGTCACTACAGATTTGTCGGCTGCACATCCATGATGCAAATCTCCAATTCCACCACATCCCAAAGGGTCTCTATTGGATGAGATGTGGGGAGTGTGGAGGCCATTGGAGTGCAGTGACCTCATTGTCCAGTGGTGAGATGATTGGAGCTTTGTGACATGGTGCATTATCCTGCTGGAAGGAGCCATCAGAAGATGGGGACACTGCAGTCATAAAAGGATGGACATGGTCAGCAACAATACTCAGGTGGGCCGTGGTGTTTAATCGATGGCCAATTGGCACTAGGGGGCCCAAAGTGTGCCAAGAAAATACCCCCCGCACCATTAAACCCCTACCAACACCACCAGCCTGAACCGGTGATACAAGGCAGGATGGATCCATGCGCCAAATTCTGACCCCACCATCTGAATGTTGCAGCTGAAATCGAGACTCATCAGACCAGGCAACGTTTTTCCAATCCTCTATTGTCCAATTTTGATGATCCTGTGCCAATTGTAGCCTCAGTTTCCTGTTCTTAGCTGACAGTAGTGGCACCCGGTGTGGTCTTCTGCAGCTGTAGCCCATCTGCTTCAAGGTTCGATGTGCTGTGGTTTCAAAGATGGTATTCTGCATACCTTGGGTGTAACGAGTGGTTATTTGAATTACTGTTGTCTTTCTATCATCTGGAACCAGTCTGCCCATTCTCCTCTGACCTCAACAAGGAATTTCCTCCACACAACTGCCGCTCACTGGATATTTTCTCTTTTTCAGACCATTTTCTGTAAACCCGAGAGATGGTTGTGTGTGAAAATCCCAGTAGATCAGCAGTTTTTGAAATACTCAGACCAACTTATCTGGCACCAACAACCATGCCACGTTCAAAGTCACTTAAATCCCCTTTTTTCCTCATTCTGATGCTCGATTTGAAATTCAGCAAGTAGTCTTCACCACGTCTAGATGCCTAAATGCATTGAGTTGCTGCCATGTGATTGGCTGATTAGCAATTTTTGTTGCCAACTGATTGAACAGGTGTACCTAATAAAGTGGCCGGTGAGTGTGTGTTGTAGAACGTAATGTATGTGCAACTGTTTTTCATGTAGCAGTCATTTTGTTTAGACATCTATCATGTAACTGTACTCTCCTGAAGAAGTGAGCAACGTTCACGAAACGCAGAGTGCTGTTGCGCTATAAAGGATTATATAAATACGGTATGCAGTTTGGAGAAGTTACCAAAATATTAAAGAACAGATGACGGTAGAATGTATGTAGCGTGGAAAACTACCAGCTATACAATGTGGTTGTGTTGTAACCTTGAAATGCCGGCACCAAGGAGAGGAACCCGTGGGAAGGGGTGGTTCGGGTGAGGACACCGCTGGATCCTGGGACAGGTGAGTGTCTGTTGATTAAAAGTCAGCAGCTACAGTTTTTGTACCTGCTGACTTTTAATAAACAGCCACTGACCTGTCCTCACCCAAGCCACCCCTTCCCACAGGTTCCTCTCCTTGGTGCCGGCATTTCAACGGTGGACACCAGGCTGTGACACATTGCTTCACAGCCGGGTGCCCACATCGCATGCGCGAGTCATGCTGCATGTTGTGAATGGTCCTGCAGTCTTCTGGGACCTGTGACGTGTCCCACAAGACTGCAAAGAGGGAGGGGGAGAGGAGAATTTGAATTTTAGTCCGAATTTCGGAAATTCGTACGAATTTCGTTTCGTTATTCGGAACATTCGGTAACATTCGTTTATATTCTAATTCGGATATATCTGAATCTCCGAATAACGAAAAATGAATCCGAATATTAATTCGGAACGAAACAAACCGCACGTCTACCATATAACCAGGGAAGGTATGGCCACATTACATGTATTTACCACATGCAAAAGACCCCGCAAAAGAGCAGAAGAAAGAAGAGCCAGAGAGGGGAGAAGACGCCGGAGCTGATTTAATAAAAGATTTTAAAAACCTGTGTAGTCTGTTTTTATTTTACACTTTTTTTTTCAGGTGAATGGGTAGGGGTACAATGTACCCCATACTCATTCACATAGGGTGGGGGGCCGGGATCCGGGGGCCCCCTTGTTAAAGGGGACTTCCAGATTTCGATAAGTCCCCGCCCGCAGACCCCGACAACCAACGGGCAAGGGTTGTCGGGAAGAGGCCCTTGTCCTCATCAACATGGGGACAAGGTGCTTTGGGGTGGGGGGAGCGCAGAGCCCCCCCCCTGCCCCAAAGCACCCATACTCCCCATGTTGAGGGCATGCGGCCTGGTATGGTCCAGGAGGGGGCACTTGCTCTTACCCACCCCTTTCCTGGCCTGCCGGGCTGCGTGCTCGGATAAGGGTCTGGTATGGATTTTGGGGGTGAACCCCACACCATTTTTTTTTTAATTTGGAGCGGGGTTCCCCCTTAAAATCTATACCAGACCAAAGGGCCTGGTATGCTCCTGGAGGGGGACCCCATGAAGGTTTTCTTTTTAAAATTTGGCGTGGAGTTCCCCTTCAAGATCCCCAGAGCACAAGTCGCATGCCAAAGTCGGATCAGTGAAGACCATGATCCGACTTTAATGCCTTTCAATGGGCTGAAGTAGGATCAAAGTCGGACAAAAGTAGTACAGGAACCTTTTTCAAAGTCGGTCTGACTTTGAAAAACACAAGTCGGGGCAGTTAAGACGGCTCTTATAGGGAATCATTATTTTTGTGATGTAATGTGACTTGTGCTCCTCATGTCGGTTAGAGAATCGGACTCGTGTGAACCCAGCCATAAGAGCATTAGGATGACGGGAGGCAGGGCGGGGTAATGATTATGTGACTGCCGTGATTGGCACGCTCTCGGCACAGCTGTATTTACGCTAATTCACACAAATATGAGACCCAAGGCCCAAGGCCGACCCGCTGAGAGGCCACATATTTGCGTGCCGTCAGTGCCAAGGGGTTGAAGTAGAATTTTTTATATGTCAGTGTGGTATTGGGGTGACACTGATATATTTGGCACCTCATCTCTGAAAAATTGGTATTTCGAACAACAAGGGAGGTTGGGATTTTAAGGGTATCAGCAAAAAATGTATATATACAAGGGTCTAAAAGCATAACAATTCATTATAGTCGATTTACAAAACATAGATAGTTGATTAAATGAAATACACCAAATGTTGGTGAGAAAGCCTCACAATAGAGGCTTAATATTGTTTGAAATAGAGATGGCTGAAGCGTGGTCTGTTGTCCCGATGTATTTCACTAAATTTGGCTTCTTCAGGGGATATAATCAACCATCGCAGTACAGCAGAGCTCAGACGGTCACTCTGGGGGTGCCCCCTGCTCCGTCCACATGGATGGTGGGGAGATGGCTGCGTGCAACTACAGGGGGCATAGGAGGACCAAGTATTGTGGAGTTTTCTTGAATCAAATAAACAGAGGTGCCAAAGGAGAGTGAGATGGTCAGAAATCAGCCATCAATATATTGATCTCATTTACTTCCCTTTATGACAGAGAAGTCGCCCCTTTGCTCCAGAAGGTGATACACTGGAGCTGCTGGCCTCTTATTCCCCCACCGGGTTGGCAGCACCCTTAAAATCCCAACCTCCCGTGTTGTTAATATTGGATAGAGTAAGGGAGGGTTATAACCCCTGTCAGTTTCTTTTTTGCCATCTGTGTCCAATTGGGGAGATTTCCCTTCACTTCCTGTCCTATAGCCAAAACAGGAAGTGAGAGGAAATCCCTCCAAAGTGGGGGAATCCTTTGTTGTCATTGGAACTAATGTCTCCATTGAAAGCATTACCCTCTATTCCTGGTGACAACCTGAAATTTGTGATTTTCTTTCACTTTTTTACTCTCGTTGATAATGTTCACCAGGACAAATAGATTGAGTTTCCCTTATGGGGACACAGAGTGCAATAAAAACCTGACAGTTGTTCCAATTTCTCTCCACTCTATACAAAACTAAAAAAGAAATTTCTGCCTTTAGTAACCCTTTAAAAAATATATAGAAATCCCAGAGTTCTGCTTTAAAGGGGAGCAATTAAGCGTGCAATATAGGTTATCTACTGCTGATGGGGGCCCCCGAGATTTGTAGTTACACCCCAGCCTTTCCCACTGTAAAATGTCTTGGTGTAATGAAATGCAAACTCCGGAATACTTTTCTAACTACTTTTATTTCCACTCATCATTATTATACAGGATTTATATAGTGCCAACAGTTTGCGCAGCGCTTTACAACATTCAGTGAATTGTTACATTTAATTCATTTTTAGTCTGTTTGAATTTAATTTATTTTCTAGTTACCCTCCCTGGCGGTGTGATTATGTCAGATTTTTGCGTCTCAATGTGGTACATTTTTTTGCATAGAAATTTGGCGTTTTATATTGTAGGCCTGTAATTCTTAGGAATAATTCAAGACAAGAGTCTAGCAGACATCCTGGGTATGATAAAGTTTGAAATATCGAAATCATAAAATTATAATATATATGAAAAAATATATATATAATATAATAAATAACTATAAATAATTATCAAAAATAAAAATATAATAGTAATAAAATGTATTCAATAATGTAAGCTAGTCAAAAACAATGACATTTGCTCAGTTGCAGAATTGTCGCTGTCGTCACTTTCAGTGTCTGATGATAAATTTAATCACAAATCAGTATCACTCAATTCTGCAAATGATTCTTATTTACTATCGCTGTTTTCTGGCTCGTCAAAAAACGCTTTTGACGTAAAGGGACGCTTTTTGGTTGCCATGGACATTCTCAAGTTTCCAGGTAGAAAGAATGACATTTATAACATAAAAGTGCATGCAGGGCACTGGACAAAGCACTAGGGACAAAGGGGATGTGAAATGATTTCATACAGTAATCTAATCTTACAGAATACACTGTACTGTATGTTTCGCTTTTTGAATTTGCCGCCAGGCTCCGCCCCTGTGCGATGCGACGCTCGCAGGGAACGGAGCCCGGCACACAGAGGCATCGGGCGGAAGACAGCCCGCTGACACAGCAGGGGGGGAAAACGCTGGATCCAGGGGACAAGGTAAGTGACATTGCCTGGATCCAGCAATGCGATCCCGAGTGTGGCTCGGGGTTACCGCTATTTGTAATGGAAATTCACCCCAAGCCACACTCGAGAAAACCGTCTGGGAGGCTACATAAATCCTTCTGTCTGTATTAAAGTCAGACCCCATTGGGGTGGATTTACTAATGTAAATTTGCTGTTTTTTTTTTTTAATTTTCCAGGTGATTGGTTTTTCTTTGCAAACTGAAGCTTTATATCATTTACAAAGCTCTGGAGCAACTGCACTACAGTCTATTTGCCTTTAGTAAATTCACTAGTGGGGGGGTTGTGGATCAGCATAAGTTCAACCATCCACAATCCCCCCCCCCCCCCCCGGTTGGTTGGTCAGTAGGTTGGGGGCTCCACACTTACCCCAGCGCTCCGGGCGGTGTCAGCTTCTCTGTGGGCTGTTCTCTCCAGCTGCTTTCTCGTTTCACCCGCATCTCCTCCCTCCGGATCTCCTTTCGGTCAATCGGGTGACAGGTCTCATGATCTGGTTCCTGATTGGCCGGGAGGAGAATCAGTGTGACAATAGCGAATGTTCATTCTCTATTGTCACACAACTGGGTGGCACCCTTTTTTGAAGCCTATTAGAGCCTCAGGCTCTAATCACGTGCTTAAATCCCCCCCCCCCCCCACCATTGGAATCCATGTGTCCGCAATCCTGCATGTAGATCAGGGGGCCAGACACATTGATAGTGGGGGGGGGGGGGGCAGTGGCCGTGCGCCCCTACTGGACGGGCCGCCACTGAAATCCACCCCAACATGTTTTTATTTATAAAAGATTGTACCGATTACTAGAGAAAAAGAAGTGATTGAATATTACTCACAATAGGGCTGGCGTTGATATAGTCGCTCCGGGACGGGTTGTTGTCACTCTTTAGTTTAATACGCGAGTGGTCATCTACATAAGGGAGAAATAATAATAGTTACTGAAAATCCATTGCAACATAGACATCTATATGGTAATAAAGATATGTGGGGCTTGATTTACTAAGGGCGACTAGACTGTCCACTTTGAAAGGGAATTATCCCCAGAGCTTAGTAAATGAGGTGAAGCTCTGCTGACTTCCATCATCTAATCATGTGCAAGCAAAAATGCTGTTTTTTTTTTTTTTCATTTTCTCTGCACGATTGGGTATCATAAATCTCTCTTTTTAGATATTTTTTTGTATATTGTAGTCTTTACAATAGGCCATGGTGTTGGCAATTTTCTAAAAAAAAATAAAAATATCCTAAATCTAAAGAATCATGGATGAAAAAAGCCAAAGGAAGCCACTGCACCATGGATACATAATTCAGGGACCTTTCTGTTTGCTTCTTAAAATAATGATATACCAACTGGAATCTTATTCTATATTCACTGTCTATGATATATTTATATTGGAGCTGCAATGCGCACATGGTGCCCTCTCATCTTATGCCAGAAAGCGGGGGAGTGGACGGGAACGCTCATTGCGCATCGGTGTCACACCTAGCGCTGCACGCCGGGCGCCTATCTGACGTCATGACGCGGACGCTGTTCCACCATTGGCTGTGCGGATGGCTGTGCCGCCCAGAAGTGGACATCTCTCCTCCTATTTCATGCCCACTGTGACGCATGGAGCCACCTGTGGGTGGACTGGATGCCCCCAAGCAGTCTTCACGGCCATACTTACCTGCATCATTGTTCAGGCAGTACACTATGTGGGATCATGTTATTTAGATACACAAGGTAACTTTTCTGGGACACCATGGATCCTTCGCTGAATTGCAATTATTCCTTGGTTTTATTCACTCCTATTTCTATATAGTTGTGTGTTGAGCACCTTCCAATACAGGCTATTTGGTGGTCAAGGTTCCTTGGTTTATACGTCTACCCCCCACTGGTACACTTGCCTCCCTTTTTCCTTCTTTCTTCCCCTTATTCCCTTCTGACACTGGCCTCCATGTGTTTATGAGCAGTATTTCACCATCAGAGTACCATACACAGTATATATATTTCTTCACAGACTCTTTCGCAGTCCCTATCTCACGATGCTACTCTAATGTCACATAGAGAATCCAATCCCTGAGGATCCTATCCTTGGGTGTTCCCTCCGCTTTCAGTATGACTCCCTCAGCTTCCGGGACAGACAGCCGTTCCGATGGTTCCCTCCAATTGCAGCTTTTCATACCTCACAATCCTAGTCCTATGTAAGTAACTAGATGACAACTTTTTCCTCCTCCCTTTGATGTTGAAGCCCTGTCCTGATTTTACTAGTCTTTATATATATATATTTTTTGCAGATTACCAGATGCATTCCGCTTCTGATGAAGTGTTTGTTTAACACGAAATGCGTTGAACATTACTAGGTTGCAACCATGTTTCATATAACCACTTGTTATAATATTTAACTACTGAGTATATGTTCCCCACATATGGTACTGGAATGTGCTGCCATGTTGTTAGTTTTTTTACATGCTGATGAACTGTACCAGGGGCATACCTACCCTACCATACCATTGCAACCTGGCCCCATGCTCCAGGGGGCCCATGTGCCTCCCCTGTACACCTGGATAGGAGGGATGGAGGGGGGAGTCAGGGTGGCATTTAGAGGAACCGATGTCCTCAGTTTTCGTCCTAATGTAGGGTCCTCTATATGCTACCCCCACTGCTCCTCCTATCCAGTTCACTTGTCATCCTCTGTTCCTGGATCCCTGTGTGCTCCCCGGCCCCCCCCCCCCCACAGCGCTGCCACCCCCCCACCCCCCCCTACTCTCTCCTGCCAGCTGCTGTAGATTTGGCATTTACCGGCTCCTTCCTTTTTGGTACCAATCACTGACTCCGTTCATTCATAACTGAAGCATAGTAAACTGTTTTTACTATACTTCCGTTTCTGAATGAATGGCAGGCTTGGTACTCAACTATTCCTGTCCATTCATTCTGTACAGCTGAGGCTACGCAGATGGGGATTGAGAGCTGTGGTTTATTTAGACCCCTGATATCTCATCAAAGCCCCCCAACAGGGGCCCTAAAAAAAAAGTAAAAAATAATTTAAAGAAAAAAATGAAATGGTAAAAAAATAATAAAATTAAAATAAAAAAAATTACAAACTACTGACACCAGTGAGTGAACTGCCAGGATTGCATAGGTCGCACTTGCGACCGGGCACTGGCATTTCACCACTGTGGGGAGGCCCGAAGATGGCAGAAAGGGGGCCCGCTGTAGAACTTGTGGAAGGGTCCCGCTGCGGTACCGTAATAAAGGGCCCCAGGATCAGTAGGAAGGGTCAGGGGGGCTAATTCCTTGCACCGGGGCCCTGAAGGTTCTAGTTACGCCTCTGAACTGTACTGTATGTAACTGTTGTCTATGTGTGTAGTGGCTCTGCAATGTTATTCATATAGAGTGCGATTTTATACTCTCTTTATGACAATAAACTTAGTTACTTCACATACATTACCCTTTTTGTTGCCTTCTGCCTCATTCAAAGTCCCAATTCCCTTCCCCCTTTTCCCCATATATTTATATGGCATTAGCTTATGTAAAATGCACATTGCATTACTGCCAGAGACATAGCTAAAGCTGAACTCCAGCTTTTGATATACTTTACATGGGCCAAGCTGGCCTAAACAAACTATGTCCCTCGCTAACATATGAGGCCGCTAGATGTGTGATATAAAATGTATGTAGCTGAGGCTCCATACCAGTGGCGGCTGGTGAAGTTTTTGGATGGGGGGGCGCCAGGCCCCGCCCTTCCCTTTGACCCCTCCTACTTTTAATAAGCCCCGCCCCTTATAGAATCCACCCACTCCGTCCCCTGTATTCCACATATTGTGTCAGGAGTATACAGCTCAGCATCACAGGACAAAGTATACAGCTCAGCATCACAGGACAAAGTATACAGCTCAGCATCACAGGACACAGTATACAGATCAGCATCACAGGACAAAGTATACAGCTCAGCATCACAGGACACAGTATACAGATCAGCATCACAGGACACAGTATACAGCTCAGCATCACAGGACACAGTATACAGCTCAGCATCACAGGACACAGTATACAGCTCAGCATCACAGGACACAGTATACAGCTCAGCATCACAGGACACAGTATACAGC
>BLSH010118627.1:768384-790815 GCA_018402905.1 Glandirana rugosa
CTTTTTTTTTTTTTTTTTTCAGTTGGGGCGGGTGGATGTCCACCGCGGCCATGTAACTGAAAGAAAAAAAAAAAAAGAAAGCCGAGGAACCGACAGTGTACTGTCCGGTTCATTCACTCGGATAACCAGCCGGTAAGTGCGGATACGTACACGCGAAGAAGGACGTAGGTGGGCGGGGTTGACTTTTTTTTTTTTTTTTTTCTCGTCTTTTGCCGGCGGGGAGGCGGCGCCCCAGCGCCCCTCCCACACCAGCCGCCGCTGCTCCATACAGCACTGTGCTCAGTACAAGACGAGGCCTCCTGTCTCATACCTGGAACACACTAGAGTCTATCTGATCAGTGCTCAGCCAATCAGAGAAAGCAATGCATTCTAGCAATGAATACAAAGCTTCCTCTGAGAGCAGGGGAGGGCTGGCAGCCTTAGGCCTTGGGGGCAAGTCCAGTCAAGTGACCCATTGAACCACCGAATCAGCTTACCATCCATGCCCACCTGGTTTTAGAACGGATATTGATGTTATGAAGCAAGACAAATATGATACAATGTGGTAACATAATTTAATGTTAATAGCAACAAAAGAGGTTTATCAAAAACAATGCATCAATGCAGCTCATCAGTGCCCACCAATGCAGCCTCATCAGTGCCCATCAGCTTAGCCTCATCAGTGCCCATCAATGCAGCCTCACCAGTGCCTATCAAATGCAACCTGATCAGTGCCCATAAATGCAGGCTCGCCAGTGCCCATCAGCACAGTCGGCCCTCGGTGCCCCCATACCCCACCCTTTGCCTGCAGTTAGTTGGTGGCTGCGTCCCTGGCCCCTGCTTTCTTCCTGCACAAGAAGAAAAAAGTGTGAGCGGCCATTTTGAATGTAAGTTAGGGTGGCCTGGGGGGCAGTTGTCCCCCTGGCCCAGCCCTCCCCTGTCTGAGAGTCAGAGGTTGTGACATCATCAGCCTGCCTCTCTGAGCCAATCAGCGCGGTATGCTGTATGGAGCCTCAGCTACATACAGTTTATACCGCACATCCAGCAGCCTCACATGTTAGTGAGGGACGTAGTTCGCTTGGGTCACCTTGGCCCAAATTAACTCTGTAAAGTGTATGAAAAGATGGAGTTCAGCTTTAAAGCTCAAATGAACTTTCAGATTAAATCAGCTGAAAATATTATGGTTGCATCAAAACAATACATTTGCAAAGTCTCACAATTGTTTTTTTTTTTTTTAGAAAGCAACCACAGCCAGAGTATAAAAGCCTTTCACCTGCCAGCATGTTGCAGAGAATGAGCCTTGTTTTCTGCATGGAAGCAGTGGTCTCTTGGCAGAGGTTAGAAACCCTTCCCCCACATTACTCGCGGATTAAAGCTTTGCAATCAGCAAGTAGCATGATTTTTCGCTTATTGAAGAGCTATAGGTCAGACTCAGCAGGGTGCAGGTATGGAAATTTTGCACGTTTTGTTTTCATGAGAAATATTTTTAACTGATAGAAACTGAAAGTTTGAGATTGGCTTTACCAGTTGGCAATGGTGTATGAGGGGTCACCAACACACTTTATGATCATCCGTGGTGCCTTTTGAAATCATGGGACAGCCTAGCTGACAAGGCCCCTACCCCTTCCCAGGTTTACCATAAGCAATGAACATATATTCAAAGGTGCGTTGGAGTGCCATGCCGAATTGCCACTACGCCAAAAGCCAAAAATGTCAAGGTGGACATCTGCTTAGACGGCGGGAGGTGACCCTAAATACACATTAAAGGAGTTGTAAAGGCAGAAGGTTTTTCATCTTAATGCATTAAGATTACAACCTTCTGTGTGTAGCAGCCTCCCCAGCCCCCCTAATACTTACCTGAGCCACATCTCTGTCTAGCGAGGTCCACGAGTCCCTCAGCCATCCGGGACACTCCTCCTGACTGGCTGAGATACAGCAGCTGCGCCATTGGCTCCTGCGGCTGTCAATTAAAGTCTGTCAGCCAATCAGAGGAGAGAGGAGGTGGGGCTGGGCCAGGACTCCGTGTCTGCATGGACACACCCAGCTCTGACTCAGCTCGGGTGCCCCCCTGTAGCAAGCTGCTGGCTGAGGGGCACTCGATAGGAGGAGGGGCCTAGAGAGCAGAAGAGGGACCCGAGAAGAGGAGGATCCGGGCTGCTCTGTGCAAAACCAAGTGCACAGTGGAGGTAAGTATAACATGTTCATTATTTAAAAAAAAAAAGCCTTTACAATCACTTTAAGCACAGGTCAGCCAATTGGGGGGTGGAGAGCCAATCACGACAAGGCCAGGAGGTGCATATGAAAGATAACATTGTTCTTTCAAAGCTAAATCCAGCCCCCCCCGCTGATCCAATATGCGCGGTTCAAGTACGGAAGGGTTGGCTGTACCCCCCATATCGGCAGCCCTGATGATTATGCCCCCTTCTGAGTCTGTCCTATAGCTTTGCAATCAAAGAAACTCATGCTACTTGCTGATTGGAAAGCTTTAATCAGCAAGGAAGGTTGGAAAGGGTTTCTGATCTCTGCAGGGAGACCACTGCTTCCATGTAGAAAACAAGGATCCTTCTCTACCGCAGAAACCCCATCAAATACCAGGACAGGCTTCCATTGTAAGGATGTAATTATCAAAGAAAGGAAGAGGGGTGGAAGTAGAGAGAATTCTGCTCCGTGATTGAAGTGTAGAAAGGGGAAGTAGTAGTCATGACTGGATACAATATAACACTCACATGGAACAAATTCGGAATTTCTGTTCTTCTTCAGGTTGGTGTCGGTCTTGGCGACGGAGCAGGCATTGGGCTCCGCTTGATATGCACACAGCGCCTGCCACTCCTTTGCTAGCCGGTCTCGGTTTCTCAAGTGATCTTCCATGTATGCCTGAAACAATGTAAATAAATAGGTGGAAATATAATGATTAAAACCAGTTTCAACTCAGCAATGCATTTCACGTCATCATCTATCAGACAGCAGTGCAGCGGTGCAACAACCAACTGATGGTACTTGCAGGGCAGGTTGACAACGCTGCTTATAATTGCAAGACAGTAGCTCAGCGTGGTCAGCCTGCAGCCGGAAGTGCTGTTACTGGCCGGATCTACAGGTAGGAAACTGCAATAGATTCAGAAAGAAAAAAATGTACTTGAAGAGTATCCATAGGCAACTCCTTTCAGGTTTTACTGCCTTCAGAGGCTCCGTTAGAGAGATTTCTTCACTTCCTGTCTGGTAAATGGTTATCTCCAGGACAGTAATGAAGGGAAATTCATAAATCAGCAACGCAGACAGAAGTAAAATTGCTTTTATAAAGTTATATAGGGGATGCTAGAGCAGAGCATCTCAACTACCCGACCATGGCCCACTGCCGCTTTCCTTCCGGTCCTCAGGCCAGCTACCCTAATCAGCCACAGTGCCTAACGGTTCCCATTGTGCCACCCAGCCTCCAATAGTGGGCCACAGTGCCCCTCAACCTCCCTGCGTGCCCCCCAGCTCCCTACAGTGCTGCCCAACCTTCCACAGTGCCCCCTGGCTTTCTGCAGAGCAGATGCAATCTATGCATGAGCCTGCGTTCACACTATTGCAAACACAGACCTCACATGTGATTTGCACCGCATTGCTGTGCCGATCACATGCGATATCTGTGCAATGCAAATTCAGTCATACAGTTATATTGATGAACTTGCATTGGATGCACACGAAAAAGGTGCAGGAACCTTTTTTTCCCCGCACAGTTCGCACTGTGATCTGCGAACCGATCCGGGGGTGTCATTTACTTTGTATTGACACTCCCAGTGGTTCGCAGAGGGCAGTGTGAACTGCCTGCAGGGGAGATGCGATGAGGGAACCGTCACTGGAATCGCGCTGGTTCCTGCATTACAATAGTAAAAAATAGTAAAAAAACCTTCAGTGTGCGGCACCCCCCTCAGCCCCCCGCTAATACTTCCTGAGCCCGATCTCAATCCATCAATGTGCACGAGAGCAGCAGCTCTCTCCCTTCTCATTGGCTGAGATGCAGCAGCAGTAGCCATTGGCACCTGCTGTTGTCAATCACAGTCAGTGAAACAATGAGGAGAGTGAGGGGGTGGGGCTGGGTCACGACTCAGTGTCTGAATGGACACACAGAGCAGCGGCTTGGCTCGGGTGCCCCTATAGCAAGCTGCTTGCTGTTGGGGCATTCAGCAGGAGGAAGGGGCCAGAAGCGTCAGCAAGGGACCAGAGAGGAGGAGGATCCAGGCTGCTCTGTGCAAATCCACTACACAGAGCAGGTATGACATGTTTGTTATTTTAAAAAAAAATAAAACATTTTAGTATCACTTTAAGGCCAAAATAAAATACTGCTGGAGGAACCTTCAGATTAGGTATGGCAGCCTGACCTTTTTTATTTTTAGAACATGCTATTTGCCTATTTCCACTTTAAACTATTTTGTGTGGAGCTGAGCTATAACCATATTCCCAGCGGCTCAAGCAATGAAATCTCTGAATCAGAATCCAGCTGTCATTCTTCTGGTAAAAGAGTAAAAATAAAAACAAACGCCTGATTGGTTGTCAAATATTTTCTTTCCTCCTGGGTGATCTTACCAGAATCATGTGACCGGTGGAGATGTCCATGTTGGACTGCACGGGTTCCTCGCACCAAGACGGAGTGCTGCTGTGTGAACTGGGGCTGGGCTGTGGCACGTCGCTGAACTGGGAAGACACACTGCTGACACGGGAGTTCTCTGCTGCTGCCCCGCTACCCTCTGTGCGACCAAATAGAGACTTTCCTGCCATGTGCTGTCTGCAGAGATCCTGGAGAGAGGGAGAAAAAGGACTCACTAGAGGGATTCTATCAGCCTTTGAAGTGCAACTACAGGCAACACATAAAATCAACCACTGAAATGACCACCCTATCCTGAAAACATTGCAACTCTACTAACTCAAAAGGTCTGTTAAATATACCTTTAATGCAAGTTTTCTTGAACTCATTGCAGCCAGATTCAGCAGAAAGCCTTCTAGCTGGTATTGGAACATTCATATCTACGACCAAAGAACTACAAAGGATGGTGTTCTGAACCTGGGAACACATTGGTAGGCATATCCACATGCTCACACCAAGGGCCATTCATAAAATAGGACACTAGCAGCCACAGGGATTTAGTAACACTATATGGCCAAAGGTACATGGACACCCCTCCATCTATGTTAATACTACAGCACACAAAGACATTTTTGACAACTGTGCTCTTCCAACCTTATGGTAACAGTTTGGGGAAGGAGATTTTCTGCTCCACCATAACTGTGCCCCTGTGTACAAAGCCAGCTCCATAAATACATGCCTTGACGAGTTTGGTGTGGAGGAACTTGAGTGTCCTGCACAGAGCTCTGACCTCATCCCTACGGAACACCTTTGGAATGAATTGGAATGAGCAAGGTCTTCTCAAGCAGCATTTCCATAAAGACATGGTTTGTTGAGTTTGGTGTGGAGGAACTTGAGTGTCCTGAACAGAGCCCTAACTTCAACCCTACTAAACACCTTTGGAATGAATTGGAACCGGCAAGGTCTTCTCAACCAACATTTGCATAAAGACATGGTTTAATGAGTTTGGTGTGGAGGGACGAGAGTGGCCTGTATAGAGCCCTGACCTCAACCCTACTGAACACCTTTGGGATGAATTAGAACAGTCAAGGTCTTCTCAACCAACATCTGCATAAAGACATGATTTGATGAGTTTGGTGTGGAGGAACTTGAGTGTCCTGCAAAGAGCCCTGGCCTCAACCCTGCTGAACCCCTTTGGGATAAATTGGAATGAGCAAGGTCTTCTCAACCAACATCTCCATGAAGACACAATTTGATAAGTTTGGTGTGGAGAAACTCGGGTGGCTTGTACAGAGCCCTAATGTCAACACTACTCAACATTTTAGGGTTGAATTGGAGTCAGGTCTTCAAAACCAACATCTCCATAAAGTCATGGTTTGATGAGTTTGGTGTGGAGGAACATGTGTGTCCTGCATAACGATGGGCTCCAGCGTGTTCGGAACTGCACGTGTCCGAGCCCGTCAGGAAGGTTGCACTGTGCCGCGCTAATCAGAGACAGTGAAACATTTCCCAATGCCTGGCTGCAGCGATCGGGAAATGTTTCACCGCCTGTGATTAGCGGTGAAACATTACAGTGCAAACTTCCTGGAGGGATCGGGAACGTTCGGTTCAGAACACACCCGAGCCCATTCCTGGTCCTGCACCTCAACCCTACTGTACACCTTTAGGATGAATTGTAATGAGCCGGATTTTCTCAACCAACATTTTCATAAAGACATGGTTTGATGAGTTTGGTGTGGAGGAAATTGAGTGTTCTACACAGAATCCTGATCTCAACCCTACTGAACACCGTTGGGATGAATTGATATGAGCAAGGTCTTCTCAACCAACACCTACTGTACATAAAGACATGGATTGATGAGTTTGGTGTGGAGGACCTAGAATGGCCTGTACAGAGCCCTATTGTCAACCCTACTAATTGGGATGAATTTGAATTGTAAGCCAGGTCTTCTCATTACACATCAGTACCTGACCTCCAAAATTTTCTTTTTGGTGAATGGAAACAAATTCCCACAGATACACTCCAAAATCTTAATGGAAAGCCTTCCCAGAAAACTGGTGGTACGTAGATTCTGGCAGCATGTGCTGCTATCTATGACCCCACTGGTGAAATTTACCTTTCAATTTGTCCTGGAAATTCCAAAATTTTACAGCTGTCAGAACAGGAAATCTACCAATTGGGCCATATCTACAGAGAGTCCAGCGCACTCCATACAGTAATGAGACCCAGTCATTGGAGGGTGAGGTGATGAAATGCCATATGGTGCCATCAAAGCATAAGTCCAGTCCATGATATCACCAGCACACCATTTTTATATAGGCCAACATGGCACTTTAATGTCACCAACAGAATGCAGCAATGCTTCGAGGATACTAGGGGGCCTCTCTAGCAGGCAGCAGTGGTCCAGTGGTAACTGCTGCCTGTTGAAAAGGCCCCTCTTAGCCTTAAAACATCACTGCTTCTGTAGGTGACATTAAAATGTCCTGTCTTTTTATCTGAACAACATGTGCTGTGATATCTTGGAGTGAACATCCAATTGGGCACTGTGCCCGATACAGGAAATTAAGGGAGATTTTTCTAACGAAAAAAACATTTTGGCTACAGGTGCACTTTAATAATTATAAAAGATTATTTTATACACATACTCCATAATATTGTTTACCTGGTACTCAAATGTGGAGTCTCCACCGCCCTCAGGACCAAGTCCGGCCAATCGTTCCTTCTCCCGCTGCTTGGCATGTTGGCGGAGGCAGAAGATGACAGCTGAGGCGATGACTATCCCAGCAATACAAGCCAAGGCAATAAAGATTAGGAGGACAAACCGGAAGGTATCCCCAAAGTGAGTGGCATGAGGGTAGGTGGTGCCGTTACTGCGCTGTGGGTGGAGGAAAATCTGATTTAGCGAGGAATCTTCCAGAAATATTTGACTGGTTAATGTAGCATTAACACCTTGTACAAATGGAAGAGTTAAGAATATACTCAAAAAAGAAGTACGAAGAGCATTACTGATATTCAAAGCATAACCAATCACAAATCACCTCTTTAATGATCTTACCGGAGTAAGCTTAAAGCTGTAGTGTAATATAAGCATATAACACCTCCCTTGTTCCCCCCTTCCCCGATCAACATGCAATTAAAACTTTTCTTGAAATAACTAGACATCATCACTGGGACTATCTGCAGAGCTTTGCTCGGGTTTAGTGGGAGGGGCCAGAAGAATCCTGTAAACAAAACAGAACCCTGCCTAGAGTATTATAGGAAAGAACACATCCCGACATCCCTTTAGACGTGCACGCTCCTCCCTGCTGGCCACTGCGTGCTGTAGACTTTAGCCATGAAATCTGCTGATGACAGTGTAATCAGGCAACTGATCAAAAGACCGCACAGCTACAGTCTGCAGCACATCTAAAGGAATGCAGGAATGTGTTCTTTTATGTAATGCACAGGAAAAGCAAGTAAAGTGAGTAATGCCAGACCTAAAGATGAACAGCAAAAATTAACTTAAAACAAGCCCTCACTGATCTCTGTAGCTACAGGCAGAACAATTCATCCTCAAAGTTCACAGCAGAAGCATTCCAGTTTGTCCCACTCTCCCCCATCCAGATGTGATTCAGCAGCTCAGCTCATCCTGCTCCTTCCTCCCACAGTGCCTGCTTTGTGTTAAACTTAAAGGGTTAGATGTCTGGAAGGATGCAGAGTCCCTAATAGGAGCAGGGTGCAGAGTGAGCTGCACTGCAGTGGCGTACCTGTGGTGGCGTACCTGTGGGAGGGGAGGTAGTTCGCACCAGGTACCGCGACTTGGAGGGTGCAGGAGCCACACTGGGGCTCAAGATTCCTGAAATCAATATTAACCTGCCCCCCATAGTCTGAAGTGTGCAGCCTGTAGGACTCCATAGTTTTGGGATCCCCAGCGCCTATCTCGACTTAGTCACATGATCACACCACCTATGACTTAGGTCAGTAACCAGTCAGGGGGTCTCCTGCCCACACACGGGGAATTTGTACTCAGCTCCTCCTGTGTGCTGCAGGCTGTGGGCACATTAATATTTGCTCTACAGGGGCCCCCTTGGACAACATTGAAATGCATGGCAAGCTCTGCCGAAGCGGCTGCACACCGCCTTGGTAGCGCTGAGCACCGGTACTTTTAAGCCCTTTTTAACCCCTTGTGGGGGGTTAAAAGTGCGGCGCTTCCGCCCGCATAGCGGAGCCATATCGCTGGTAAAACTCCACTAAAACTAGCGGGGTTTTACCGCGACCGTGGGTCCCGCTCCAGTGTGAAAGCAGCCTAACTGTAGTTATAAGCAATATAGCTCAATAGTACATTTAGGCTGCTTTCAGGGGATTCAGAACCTTGGAATAACCCCAAGAGAAGAGCAAACACTTCAATAACGATAAATCATAAAATCAGGGCTGGTGCAAGGATTTTTGACACCCTAGGCGGAACCTCATTTTGCCGCCCCCCTTGGCTCCACCCCCTTTCCCCTGCCCAGTCTGATCAGCGCCAATGAATTGCAGCCTGATCAGCGCTAATCAAATGCAGCCTCACCAGCGCCCATTGAATACAGCTTCACCAGCGCCAATCAATACAGCTTCACCTGTGCCCATCAAATACAGCTTCACCTGTGCCCATCAAATACAGCCTCACAGGGGATGGGGGTGGAGGGGGAGGTGATAATACAATCTCATTATATCAGACATTGTCAGCTTTTACATGAATCAATGCAGAGCAGCCAGCGACAGATCGACAGTAGCCAGGCGCCCCTAGGCGGCAGTGCGCCCTAGGCGGCCGCCTACTCTGCCTAGTGGTAGAGCCGGCCCTGCATAAAATGACAATCTTTACCAGATTGGTTACCCTTACTCAAGTTTGGCTCTATGAGTCCAGGCAGGAGGAGAGTAGAAGACTGACCCTCTCTATGTCAGATCCCTCTCTTCTGTCTCCTGGCACCACAGGCCCAATAACAAAAACTGTACCCAAATCAACAGTCAATATCTTGACTTCCCAGATAGGCTGTCCCACACACCCACTGCATATACTGAGCCCTGTATGTGTGAGGCTCTATGGCAATAGTAGTTTCAGTCCCTTTGAAATTAAATAAGTCTTGGCATCTTCAGCTACCCACTCTTGTTTGTACAATTAAATTCCTGGATAGCAGGCCTGAATAACATAACTGGGCCGGATCATTAAGTGAAGAATGCAAAATCTTCCTCAGCAGGGTGAGAGAACAATGGCATCTGTATACAGTGTATTTTTGTCTAAATGGCCTTGTGTCCTGAAGCACTGGAGTGTCAGCAAGATGACTACCAGAAATGATACCTGTATACAATGTTTAATGTAACACCGTCTGTGCAGTGTCCTTGTTTCCTGCAAATGGGCAAGAGCCCTCTCACCCAATGCAGCGATCAAGGCCCAAATGAACTTCCTGGGACAGGTAGGCTTTCCTTGTGACCCGACTTGTCACCTCACACTGGAACGCTTCTCCGTCAGTGCAGGTGCGCCTAGAAGTGCACCTGGGATCCCCCTCTCTCAGGCTGGATGTCCCGACTGGTCCCAGAGGCCTAAGCTTATATGGTGGAAAGACCTAAGAGGCACTGCCCCTCTCTTATATCTGTTCTCTTCCTCTGCCAAGTTCTGACTGATTACTCCTCAGGGACTCAAAATAGAGTCTCTCACTTCCAATTCTGGTCTTGGTAGTTCCCATCATTTCAAATGACTTTGTGCCAGAAGGTTTGAGTCTTGTCTCTGTGCTGTTTGGCGTATTGTAAGGAGGATACATTGTGGCATTTGCGTAGTAATGGCTTTCTTCTGGCGACTCGACCATGCAGCCCATCTTTCTTCTAGTGCCTCCTTATTGTGCAACTTGAAACAGCCACACCTCATGTTTTCAGAGAGTCCTGAAGTTATTTGTGGCTTTTTCTTTGCATCCCAAGCAATTTTTCGGCAGTTGTGGCTGAAATTTTAGTTGGTCTACCTGACCGTGGTTTGGTTTGAACAGAACCCCTCATTTTTCACTTCTTGATTAGAGTTTGATTGCATTCTGGATTGCTAGGATATGTTTTCTATCCCTTTCCTGTTTTATACAGTTCAACTACCTTTTCTCGCAAATCCTTTGACAATTCTTTTGCTTTCCCCATGACTCAGAATCCAGAAACATCAGTGCAGCACTGGATGAAAGGTGCAAGGGTCTGTCAGGAGTCCAGAAACTCATTGACCTTTTATACGCACACACTAATTACAAGAAAACAGATCACAGCTGAGGATGGTTACCTTTAATAGCCATTCAAACCCATTTGTGTCAACTTGTGTGCATGTTATCAGGCCAAAATTACCAGGGTATGTAAACTTTTTGATCAGGGTCATTTGGGTAGTTTCTGTTGTCATTATGATTTAAAAAGAGTAAACACAGTTGATTGATAATAACTGGCTTCAGCCAAACACCAACCATGAGTGAAAGAAATGATTTTGTGTTCTCCTTCATATTCTCTGAAAAATGGCTAAGAAATCATAAATTCTGCCAGGGTATGTAAACTTATGAGCACAACTGTATCTCCCAACTGCTCCTCTTTAATGTCCTAAAGCTGAACACAGAGCACAAGAAATTCTTTTAAATATATTCCTCAAAACCCACAAATGATATAAATTAACTTTGTAATCACCAAATGCTCCTATGAGCCCAGATATTACCCTGTAAAAGAAATGATGACATCACTGTGCTGCACATGGCCCGGGCAAAGACCAGAGCTGTGGGAGGGGCCCAGCAGGTTCCATCTACTGCACTCTGCCTGCAGAAAACTACAGGAGGGGGCGGAGACAAGACCAGTCATCCTGCACAAGGAAAGAGGGCAGCAGTGAGCGGTCTTTATTACAGGAAGTCTCACACTGGATCACTGCACAGATCTGAAAGAAATACCCAAAGCTCACGAGATTCAAGAAGAATACACATGAGGGATGGATTCAGAAAATATTTGCTTATCCTGAAATTCAGCTATAAACTGCATGAAGACATGAAAGCAGTAATACAGATGGACACCTGTCTTAAATGCTGTTGTGTAGCCTAGTCTAGGCTAAGCATCACCAACTGTGTCCCTTGACATTCCCTTAACCATTAACACTTGGCCAAACCAAGCAATTCAATCTATTTATTTTATTTGTTTTAGGGCTGTTATCTGAACGCCCTAAATTGGCGTTCAAAAGTCGTTCTCCTGACCACAAAAAACGCTGGACGCCGATAAACGCCGCTAAACGCCGGCTTATCGGCGTTTTTTGCAGTCAATGGAAGCCAATGAAGAAAAAAAAAACACCAAAAAACGCTGACGCCAAAAAACGCCGATAAACGCTGCTTACAAAACACTGCAAAAGAACGTGTTGTAAGCAGCGTCTCCTGCCCGACGCTGAAAGAGCCCAGATAGCGTCCAGTGTGCATGGAGCCTAAGGCCTCATACACACGGACGTTTTTGACGCCGTCGTTTTCTGCAGCTCTCCATGTTAGTCAATGGCCCCATAAAAACGCTGATGTTTTTGAGCTGTAGATGGCGTCGCGTTAGTGAGCTGAAACTAGAACCCACGGCCAGCGCGTTCTGAGACTGTAACGTTTTGGCATTTTTTGACGCTGACGCCACAAAACGCCAACAAACGCCATCTAATATTGTACCGGCGTTAACCGGCGTTTTTTGACGCCGACGTTTTTAGGTTGAAAAATAGCAGAGGGATGATTTTTTTTTAAAAACGCTTATTGGCGCCGACGCTCACTAACGCCGATGCATAACGCCGAAAAACGCAGATTTTTTTTCCCTGACGTCAGGCCCGACGTTTTGTTTATTTTTTAGGACACGTCCGTGTGTATGAGGCCTAATTGTGTTTTTTTTTTTACCAAAAATATGTAGAAGAATATATATCGGCCTAAACTGATGAATACATTTTTTTAATATATTTTTTTGGATATGTATTATGGCAATCAAATGTATTATGGTGATCAAATACCACCAAAAGGAAGCTCTATTTGTGGGAAAAAAAGGAAGTCACATTTGTTTGGGTACAACGTCGCATGACTGCGCAATTATCGGTTAAAGTGACGCAGTGCCGAATCGCAAAATATGGCCTGGACATTAAGGGGGCAAATCCTTCCGGGGCTGAAGTGGTTAAACTGCTGGACAATGTGGTGCTAAAGAAGCATTATCGTGAACAATCTTGTATGTTTTGGTAACTGTAGGTGGTTAATACATGTAAGGGGGTCAGACATGCTCATCATCAATCATTAAACCCCACAACTCAAGAGGTCTAAATCAGCATTTAAAAAACGTCAAATCCTGCATGGATGGATGGATGGCTCCGGCTCGCTCCCTCTCACACCTCAGCAAGCCTCACTCTCTCATGAATGACATGCCCAAAAAGTGGGAGCTGGAACCATCCATCCATGGACGTACTTGGAGGATCTGGATCACAAGATGAAAATAGAAGAAAAAAAAGCCTAAAAAAGAAAGCTAATGCAGCCATCACATTTAAGAATTGGTAAGCTGCAATATCATAAATGCTTTTGGGTTTAATGGAGCTTTAATACAACCAGAAATGCTTGTAAAGTTGTCCATATGCTGGTAGAATTTCAATCGTCGGTTAGAGTATTCGATAGTACTATTATGGGCAAATTTCATAGGAAAAGTCTGAAAATGTTTGTTTGATTGCAATGCCAATGTTTGGAATTCTACAATTTCGGGATGTACAGTATCTCACAAAAGTAATTACACCCCTCATATTTTTGTGAATATTTTATTCTATCTTTTCATGTGACAACACTGAGGAAATGACACTTTGCTACAATGTAAAGTAGTGAGTGTACAGCTTGTATAACAGTGTAAATTTGCTGTCCCCTCAAAATAACTCAACACACAGCCATTAAGGTCCTGTCACTGGAGCGAGGGGGTTCAGGTAAGTAAAAGGGGGGCTCTGGGGGGGCTGCTGCACTACAGAAGGTTTTTCACCTTAATGCATTAAGGTGAAATACCTCTAGGGCAGGAATATGCAATTAGTGGACCTCCAGCTGTTGCAAAACTACAAGTCCCATCATGCCTCTGGGTGTGATGCTTGTGGCTGTCAAGAGTCTTGCTATGCCTCATGGAACTTGTAGTTCTGCAACATCTGGAGGTCGGCTAATTGCATATCCCTGCTCTAGGGTTAAAGCTGGTCATACATTTTACAATTTTATTATTCATTTTCCTTTAGAATTATCTTAAAGCGATTGGAAAGTCTTAAGGTTTTTCACATTAAGGTGAAAAACCTTCTTTGCTGCAGCTTCCCCCTCAGACCCCCCCTTTTTCTTACCAGAGCCCACCCGCTCCAGCGATGTGCACAAGCGCAGCAGCTCCAGCCGTTGTCTCTCTCCTCATTGGACAGATTGATAGCAGCGGGATTGGCTCCCGCTGCTGTCAATCAAATCCAGTGACATGGGAGCTGGGGGGGGGCAAAGCCGAATCCCACTGCCTGTGTCAATGGACTCGGGAGCGCGCCCGCACCGGTGTCCCCCATGGAAAGCGGCTTTCTGTGTGAGCACCCGAAGAAGGGGAGGAGCACCAGCGGGGGACCCCAGAAGAAGAGGATCGGGGCTGCTCTGTGTAAAACCACTACACAGAGCAGGTAAGTAAATATTTATATCTCAAAAAAGTGAACCTTTACAATCACTTTCACTCCTTGGCGCCAGCCGCACGCATATATGCGGCCTCTCGGTGGGCGGGCCTGAACGCCGAGAGGCTGCACATATGGGTATCTAAAGGTAAACAGACCTGTGCCCAAAACACGCAGCATGCGCACTCCCAGCGGCTAACGGAAAGCTTCCGATCTCTATTTGCAATCGAGAGCTTTCTGATCATGTGACAGCCAATCACGTTGGTCACATGATCACAAACCCCGCCTCCTGTCATCCAACACCACTTAAAGGGCTAGGAGGCGGCGGCACCAAGGGGTTAAACTATGTAGTGCAAGGACCTGCCTGATTGCATACAAATGGAAAGTTTTTAGGTTTGACCTCATATTATATGGTTTTTTTTTAAATCTAAAGGAAAAATTGTATAATGTATGACCAGCCTTAGATACACTAACAAATTGAAGCCAAACTCCAGCTAACCCTTTTTAACCGGTTCCCCACCGCGCGCCGTCTTTTCACGGCGGCAGTGGGGGAGCCCTGCGCGAATCGCCGTAAATAAGCGGCGATTCGCATTTGGCCACCAGGGGGCGCCAAAGGGGAGTGTGCCCGCGGCTCGGGGGGACCCGATATCCGCCGGCGAGCCGCGATGAGCGGCTACAGAGAAAGAACGGGGAACCGCCGATGTAAACACGGCGGTTCCCCGCCCTGTCAGTGGGGCATGAGAGATCTACTGATCCCTGTCACTGGGATCAGTTAGATCTCTCATGCCCATGTTAGCCCAACCCCCCCACAGTAAGAACACCCAGGGAACACAGTTAACCCCTAGCTCTCCCCCTGCAGGTTAACCCCTTCACTGCCAATGACATTTATACAGTAATCAGTGGACATTTAAATTTCTGATCGCTGAATAAATGTCATTGGTCCCAAAAAAGTGTCAAAAATGTCCGACATGTCCGCTGCAATATCGCATTACCGCTAAAAATCGCAGATCGCCGACATTACTAGTAAAAAATTTAAAAAAAAATAAAAACCCCAGAAATTAATTCTCACCATCCGTAAACGCGGCCACTTTTGCGCAAACCGATTGCAATTTTTTTTATCGCAAATATGAGGAATTATATAAATCGGCCAAAAACGGTGAAAAAAAATGTTTTTTTGTATTTTTTTTTGGATTTGAATTTTAGCAAAAAGTAAGAAATTTGGGTTTTTTTGCAAAATGGTCGCTCTTCTTTTGCTTATAGCGGCGATAAGAAATGACGCAGAGGCGATCAAATACCACCAAAAGAAAGCTCTATTTGTGGGAAAAAAAGGACACAAATTTTGTTTGGGTACAACGCTGCACGACCGCGCAATTGTCAGTTAAAGCGACGCAGCACCGAATCGCAAAAAGTGCTCTGGTCCTAAAGTGGGAAATTCTTCCGGGGCTGAAGTGGTTAAGCAGTAACAGCAACAGTTTTGTTTCTTTTGGGATACAAATTTTACATATATGATTAAAAGCTGATCATTGTAAGCACCCCTGTCAGTGGTAAATGGTTTGTCTCAACCCTCCAAGTGCTACATCTGCAGGGAAAAAAACAACAGACTTACTGACAGGATCACCAGGTGAAAATAAAGAAAAGGAAGCGGCAATATAATAAATATTTGCATTTAGGTTTAATAGCGCTTTAAGGCCTACTGTACTAAGAAGGTCCCAACTATTTTAGGTGTTGATCGGTTGCTACATGACTTTTGATTGAGAGCTATAACCACGTTCAAAAAACGAGAGTTGGATCAATCGAAAAAGGTTAACGGTCCCTTCTGGTCCTCTCCTTCAGTCACGCCATGGTGGGATTCCACTAACTTTGGGATGTCCTTTGAAATAACCTTTTCTATTCGAATTAACCTTAGCCAATCAACTCCATCCTATCATTGTACTCTGATCTGCTCTTTGTATAAACAGTTTAAAATTTGGCCAAAATCAGAATCATCAACTTTTTTGTCTCCATAGGAGGAAACCTTAAACCAGTAACGTGCCAGTTCTAGTTCAAACAGAACTATAAGTCCCAGCAGACCTGACAACCAAAGGTTGGAACTGCTAGAACAACCCTTTATCCCAGGGATATGCAATTAGCGGACCTCCAGCTGTTGCAGAACTACAAGTCCCATGAGACATAGCAAGACTCTGACAGCCACAAGCATGACACCCAGAGGCAGAGGCATGATGGGACTTGTAGTTTTGCAACAGCTGGAGGTCTGCTAATTGCATATCCCTGGTTTATCCTATCACTGTGCTTTGATTACTTTCTATACACACAGTCCAAGAGTTGGGCAAAACCAGAACCATCAGCTTTCTAAAATCCTTTATTTCTATAGGAGGAAGCCTCACACCAGCCATGCGTCAAGCTAAAGCCGGCTCAAGCAAAAGTGGAACTATAAGTCCCAGCAGCCAGTGGATAAGACTGCTAGGACAATGCTTTATTTCTATCACCGTGCTCTGATCTGGTCTTCTATACCCACACACTGTTCAAAAAAAAGGCCAAAATCAAAACCCGTCAGCTTTCCAAAATCTTTGGTTTCTATCGGAGGAAACCTCACACCAGTCACGTGGCGGTCTAAAGCCGGATCCAGCTAAATAGGAACTATAGGTCCCAGCAGCGATGACAGCCAAAGGTTGGAATTGCTAGGACAGCTCTCTATCCTATCACTGTACTGTGATTTGGTCTAAAACCGTATCTCACAAAAGTAAGTACACCCCTCACATTTGTGTAAATATTTTATTCTATCTTTTCATGTGACAACACTGAAGAAATGACACTTTGCTACAATGTAAAGTAGTGAGTGTACAGCTTGTATAACAGTGTAAATTTGCTGTCCCCTCAAAATAACTCAACACACAGCCATTAATGTCTAAACCACTGGCAGCAAAAGTGAGTACACCCCTAAGTGAAAATGTCCAAATTGGACCCAATTAGCCATTTTCCCTCCCCGGTGTCATGCGATTCATTAGTGTTACAAGGTCTCAGTTGTGAATGGGGAGCAGGTGTGTAAAATTTGGTGTTATCGCTCTCACTCTCTCATACTGGTCACTGGAAGTTCAACATGGCGCCTCATGGCAAAGAACCCTCTGAGGATCTGAAAACAAGAATTGTTGCTCTACATAAAGATGGCCTAGGCCAGGGATATGCAATTAGCGGACCTCCAGATGTTGCAGAACTACAAGTCCCATGAGGCATAGCAAGACTCTGACAGCCACAAGCATCACACCCAGAGGCAGAGGCATGATGGGACTTGTAGTTTTGCAACAGCTGGAGGTCCGCTAATTGCATATTCCTGGCCTAGGTTATAAAAAGATTGCCAAGACCCTAAAACTGAGCTGCAGCACGGTGGCCAAGACCATACAGTGGTTTAACAGGACAGGTTCCACTCAGAACAGCGCCTCACCATGGTCAACCAAAGAAGTTGAGTGCAGTTCTCAGCGTCATATCCAGAGGTTGTCTTTGGGAAATAGACGTATGAGTGCTGCCAGCATTGCTGCAGAGGTTGAAGGGGTGGGGGGGTCAGCCTGTCAGTGCTCAGACCATACGCCGCACACTGCATCAAATTGGTCTGCATGACTCTTGTCCTAGAAGGAAGCCTCTTCTAAAGACGATGCACAAGAAAGCCCACAAACAGTTTGCTGAAGACAAGCAGACTGAGGACATGGATTACTGGAACCATGTCCTGTGGTCTGATGAGACCAAGATAAACTTATTTGGTTCAGATGGTGTCAAGCGTGTGTGGCGGCAACCAGGTGAGGAGTGCAAAGACAAGTGTGTCTTGCCTACAGACAAGCATGGTGGTGGGAGTGTCCTGGTCTGGGGCTGCATGAGTAATGCCAGCACTGGGGAGCTACAGTTCATTGAGGGAACCATGAATGCCAACATGCACTGTGACATACTGAAGCAGAGCATGATCCCCTCCCTTCAGAGACTGGGCTGCAGGGCAGTATTCCAACATAACGACCCCAAACACACCTCCAAGACGACCGCTGCCTTGCTAAAGAAGCTGAGGGTAAAGGTGATGGACTGGCCAAGCATTTCTCCAGACCTAAACCCTATTGAGCATCTGTGGGGCATCCTCAAATGGAAGGTGGGGGAGCGCAAGGTCTCTAACATCCACCAGCTCTGTGATGTCTTCATGGAGGAGGGGAAGAGGACTGCAGTGGCAACCTGTGAAGCTCTGGTGAACTCCATGCCCAAGAGGGTTAAGGCAGTGCTGGAAAATAATGGTGGCCACACAAAATATTGACACTTTGGGCCCAATTTGGACATTTTCACTTAGGGGTGTACTCACTTTTGCTGCCAGCGGTTTAGACATTAATGGCTGTGTGTTGAGTTATTTTGAGGGGACAGCAAATTTACACTGTTATACAAGCTGTACACTCACTACTTTACATTGTAGCAAAGTGTCATTTCTTCAGTGTTGTCACATGAAAAGATAATGTGAAGGGTGTACTCACTTATGTATATAGACACAAAGTTTGAGAATTGTCCAAAATAAGAACCATCCGCTTTCCAAAATCTTTTGTTCCCGTATGAGGACACCTTACACCAATCATGTGCCAATCTAACACCAGATCCAGTGGAAGTGGAACCTTAAGTCCCAGCAGCGCCGACACCCAAATGTTCTATCTGCAAGGACACTTGGTTCCCAAATTTGGATCTGCTGGGACATTTGGTTCCCAAATTTGGATCTGCTAGGACATTTAGTTCCTAAATTTGGATCTGCTGGGACATTTGGTTCCTAAATTTGGATCTGCTAGCACATTTGGTTCCTAAATTTGGATCTGCTGGGACATTTGGTTCTCAAATTTGGATCTGCTAGGACATTTGGTTTCCAAATTTGGATCTGCTAGGACATTTGGTTTCCAAATTTGGATCTGCTAGGACATTTGGTTTCCAAATTTGGATCTGCTAGGACATTTGGTTCCCAAATTTGGATCTGCTAGGACATTTGGTTCCTAAATTTGGATCTGCTAGGACATTTGGTTTCCAAATTTGGATCTGCTAGGACATTTGGTTCCTAAATTTGGATCTGCTGGGACATTTGGTTTCCAAATTTGGATCTGCTAGGACATTTGGTTCCTAAATTTGGATCTGCTAGGACATTTGGTTCCTAAATTTGGATCTGCTAGGACATTTGGTTCCTAAATTTGGATCTGCTGGGACATTTGGTTCCTAAATTTGGATCTGCTAGGACATTTGGTTCCCAAATTTGGATCTGCTGGGACATTTGGTTCCTAAATTTGGATCTGCTAGGACATTTGGTTCCTAAATTTGGATCTGCTAGCACATTTGGTTCTCAAATTTGGATCTGCTAGGACATTTGGTTCCCAAATTTGGATCTGCTGGGACATTTGGTTCCTAAATTTGGATCTGCTAGGACATTTGGTTCCTAAATTTGGATCTGCTAGGACATTTGGTTCTCAAATTTGGATCTGCTAGGACATTTGGTTCCCAAATTTGGATCTGCTAGGACATTTGGTTCCTAAATTTGGATCTGCTAGGACATTTGGTTTCCAAATTTGGATCTGCTAGGACATTTGGTTCCTAAATTTGGATCTGCTAGGACATTTGGTTCCTAAATTTGGATCTGCTAGGACATTTGGTTCCTAAATTTGGATCTGCTGGGACATTTGGTTCCTAAATTTGGATCTGCTAGGACATTTGGTTCCCAAATTTGGATCTGCTGGGACATTTGGTTCCTAAATTTGGATCTGCTAGGACATTTGGTTCCTAAATTTGGATCTGCTAGCACATTTGGTTCTCAAATTTGGATCTGCTAGGACATTTGGTTCCCAAATTTGGATCTGCTGGGACATTTGGTTCCTAAATTTGGATCTGCTAGGACATTTGGTTCCTAAATTTGGATCTGCTAGGACATTTGGTTCTCAAATTTGGATCTGCTAGGACATTTGGTTCCCAAATTTGGATCTGCTAGGACATTTGGTTCCTAAATTTGGATCTGCTAGGACATTTGGTTTCCAAATTTGGATCTGCTAGGACATTTGGTTCCTAAATTTGGATCTGCTGGGACATTTGGTTTCCAAATTTGGATCTGCTAGGACATTTGGTTCCTAAATTTGGATCTGCTAGGACATTTGGTTCCTAAATTTGGATCTGCTAGGACATTTGGTTCCTAAATTTGGATCTGCTGGGACATTTGGTTCCCAAATTTGGATCTGCTGGGACATTTGGTTCCTAAATTTGGATCTGCTAGGACATTTGGTTCCTAAATTTGGATCTGCTAGCACATTTGGTTCTCAAATTTGGATCTGCTAGGACATTTGGTTCCCAAATTTGGATCTGCTGGGACATTTGGTTCCTAAATTTGGATCTGCTAGGACATTTGGTTCCTAAATTTGGAACTGCTAGGACATTTGGTTCTCAAATTTGGATCTGCTAGGACATTTGGTTCCTAAATTTGGATCTGCTGGGACATTTGGTTTCCAAATTTGGATCTGCTGGGACATTTGGTTCCCAAATTTGGATCTGCTAGCACATTTGGTTCCTAAATTTGGATCTGCTAGGACATTTGGTTCTCAAATTTGGATCTGCTAGGACATTTGGTTCCTACATTTGGATCTGCTGGGACATTTGGTTCCTAAATTTTGATCTGCTAGGACATTTGGTTCCTAAATTTGGATCTGCTAGCACATTTGGTTCCTTAATTTGGATCTGCTGGGATATTTGGTTTCCAAATTTGGATCTGCTGGGACATTTGGTTCTCATATGTTGGATCCAGTTGGACATTTTATTCCCGAATGCTGGATCTGGTAGGACATTGGGTCCCACGTTTTGTTTGTGCCTGCTGGGACTTTTGGCTCCTCAAGCATTAAAGAACCACAGATTGCACTGACATCTACAAGCACCCCATAGACCGCAGAGCTTGCAATCCATCCAGTGATGGTCACAAGATCCTTCTCAAGGTCATAATGAGACAAGACAACAACAGCAAAACATCTTCAACAGAAGGAAAAAAAAACAACTTTAGAAACGTTGGCTTTATATAACGAATATTGCAGAAAGGATGATGCAATCGAGGGAGCAATAATCCTAATTAATACGACGCTTTTCTACGTCTTGAGCCCCCACCCATTCCACAGACAGAGGTGGAGGGGAGAGAATAAAAGAGAAGAGTTCTTGCACTGAACTTACCTAATAGGTGCTGGGGATTCTGCCGCTGTCTCCTTAAAGAGTCCTCCAAGGGGAGGAGGGGGAAGACGGGGACAACACTGAGATCTCGGGCCCCGCACCTCATTCATGCCACACACAATGCTCTGCCCTGGAGAACGCCTAGCAGAGAGGGATGAGCGCCACACGGCACAGACATAGAAAACAGGGCGGAATGGAGAGGAATGAGGAGGGAGGCGAGGAGGATGGAGGCTTTCAGGGTGGCAGAGAAGACAGTGGAATGAATGGGTAGAAGGAGGTTGTGGATGGGCAGCAGGACAGAGATGGCACACAAAAGATGGACCAGGGGCTCCCGGAGAAGATGGGATGCTGAGTGCCCGGGCGGCGAGGCAGTGATGGGAGCGGCAGGGAAGAGTGTAGGATGGGGGTCCGCTACCCTCTCCCTGCCACCGAAAGCTCCCTAGAATATCGCCCTTCTCCGTCACAATCACAGCACTTGTCACATCAAAAGAGGTTACCATGACAACAGTGCCATGTTACAGAGGGGAGGCGTGACCACACAAAGAGCGCCCTCCCTCCCTGCCCCCACCCATAGACCCACCACCCCCTCCCATCCCTGCAGCTGGGTGACACCTCCCCCACCACCACCCCACCAAGAGCCCTTCCCCCACATTAATCTGAAATCAATACAATAAGACGAGGACCTAAAAACAGAACAGAGAGCAGATCTACTACATCCCCAACTGTCACATCCAGACAGAACATCCCCAACTGTCACATCTACACATAGAATATCCCCAGCTGTCACATCTACACATAGAACGTCCCCAACTGTCACATCCAGACATAGAACATCCCCAACTGTCACATCTACACATAGAATGTCCCCAACTGTCACATCTACACATAGAATGTCCCCAACTGTCACATCCAGACATAGAATGTCCCCAACTGTCACATCCAGACATAGAATATCCCCGACTGTGACATCCAGACATAGAACGTCCCCAACTGTCACATCCAGACATAGAATGTCCCCAACTGTCACATCCAGACATAGAATGTCCCCAACTGTCACATCCAGACATAGAATGTCCCCAACTG
>BLSH010118627.1:790865-814071 GCA_018402905.1 Glandirana rugosa
TGTCAACCCCTACAAGACAGACCTACACTGTCAACCCCTACAAGACAGACCTACACTGTCAAGCCCTACAAGACAGACCTACACTGTCAACCCCTACAAGACAGACCTACACTGTCAACCCCTGTCCAGACAAAACATCCCCAACTGTCACATCCAGACAAAACATCCCCAACTGTCACATCTACACATAGAATGTCCCCAACTGTCACATCCAGACATACAATATGCCCAACTGTCACATCCAGACATAGAATGTCCCCAACTGTCACTACAGACATAGAATGTCCCCAACTGTCACATCCAGACATAGAATGTCACCAACTGTCACATCCAGACATAGAATGTTCCCAACTGTCACATCTACACATAGACTATCCCCAACTGTCACATCCAGACATACAATATGCCCAACTGTCACATCCAGACATAGAATGTCCCCAACTGTCACATCCAGACATAGAATGTCCCCAACTGTCACTACAGACATAGAATGTTCCCAACTGTCACATCTACACATAGAATGTCCCCAACTGTCAC
Organism: Glandirana rugosa; assembly: GCA_018402905.1. Taxonomy (NCBI): domain Eukaryota; kingdom Metazoa; phylum Chordata; class Amphibia; order Anura; family Ranidae; genus Glandirana; species Glandirana rugosa. The sequence continues at coordinate 791,403 of BLSH010118627.1, forward strand.
ATCCAGACATACAATATGCCCAACTGTCACATCCAGACATAGAATGTCCCCAACTGTCACTACAGACATAGAATGTCCCCAACTGTCACATCCAGACATAGAATGTCCCCAACTGTCACATCCAGACATAGAATGTCCCCAACTGTCACATCCAGACATAGAATATCCCCGACTGTGACATCCAGACATAGAACGTCCCCAACTGTCACATCTACACATAGAACATCCCCAACTGTCACATCCAGACATAGAATATCCCCAACTGTCACATCCAGACATAGAATGTCCCCAACTGTCACATCCAGACAAAACATCCCCAACTGTCACATCCAGACAAAACATCCCCAACTGTCACATCTGCACATAGAATGTCCCCAACTGTCACATCCAGACATACAATATGCCCAACTGTCACATCCAGACATAGAATGTCCCCAACTGTCACATCCAGACATAGAATGTCCCCAACTGTCACATCCAGACATAGAATGTCCCCAACTGTCACATCCAGACATAGAATGTTCCCAACTGTCACATCTACACATAGAATATCCCCGACTGTCACATCCAGACATAGAACATCCCCAGCTGTCACATCCAGACATAGAACATCCCCAACTGTCACATCCAGACATAGAATGTCCCCAACTGTCACATCCAGACATAGAATGTTCCCAACTGTCACATCTACACATAGAATGTCCCCAACTGTCACATCTACACATAGAACATCCCCAACTGTCACATCCAGACATAGAACATCCCCAACTGTCACATCCAGACATAGAACATCCCCAACTGTCACATCCACACATAGAACGTCCCCAACTGTCACATCCAGTCATAGAACATCCCCAACTGTCACATCCAGACATAGAACGTCCCCAACTGTCACATCCAGACATAGAACGTCCCGAACTGTCACATCTACACATAGAACGTCCCCAACTGTCACATCCAGACATAGAATATCCCCAACTGTCACATCCAGACATAGAATGTCCCCAACTGTCACATCTACACATAGAACGTCCCCAACTGTCACATCTACACATATAACATCCCCAACTGTCACATCCAGACATAGAACATCCCCAACTGTCACATCTACACACAGAACGTCCCTAACTGTCACATCTACACATAGAACGTCCCCAACTGTCACATCCAGACATAAAATATCCCCAACTGTCACATCCAGGCATAGAATGTCCCCAACTGTCACATCCAGACATAGAATATCCCCAACTGTCACATCCAGACATAGAATATCCTCAACTGTCACATCCAGACATAGAATGTCCCCAACTGTCACATCCATACATAGAATATCCTCAACTGTCACATCCAGACATAGAATGTCCCCAACTGTCACATCCAGACATAGAATGTCCCCAACTGTCACATCCAGACATAGAATATCCCAAACTGTCACATCCAGACATAGAATATCATCAACTGTCACATTCAGACATAGAATATCATCAACTGTCACATCCAGACATAGAATGTCCCCAACTGTCACATCCAGACATAGAATGTCCCCAACTGTCACATCCAGACATAGAATGTCCCCAACTGTCACATCCAGACATAGAATATCCCGAACTGTCACATCCATAGAATATCCTCAACTGTCACATCCAGACATAGAATGTCCCCAACTGTCACATCCAGACATAGAATGTCCCCGACTGTCACATCCAGACATAGAATGTCCCCGACTGTCACATCCAGGCATAGAATGTGCCCGACTGTCACATCTAGACATAGAATATCCCCGACTGTCATATCCAGACATAGAATATCCCTGACTGTCACATCTAGACATAGAATATCCCCCACTGTCACATCTAGACATAGAATATCCCCGACTGTCATATCCAGACATAGAATGTCCCTGACTGTCACATCCAGACATAGAATGTCCCCGACTGTCACATCCAGACATAGAATGTCCCCGACTATAACATCCATACATAGATTGTCCCCGACTGTCACATCCAGACACACAACATCCCCGCTTGTCACATTCAGACACACAACATCCCCGACTATCATATTCAGACACAAATTGTCCCCAACTGTCACATCCACACACACAACATCCCCGACTATCACATTCAGACATAGATTGTACCCGACTGTCACATCCACACACATACACAACATCCCTGACTGTCACATCCGGACACACAACATCCCTGACTGTCACATTCAGATGCACAACATCCCCGACTGTCAATTCTAGACACACACTATCCCCGACTGTCACATCCACACACACAACATCCCCGACTATCACATCCAGCCACACAGCATTCCTGACTGTCACATCCATCCACACAGCATCCCCGTCTATCACATCCAGACACCTAACATCCCCGACTATAACATCCAGACACAGAATGTCCGCGACTGTCACATCCAGACACAGAATGTCCCCGACTGTCACATCCAGACACAGAATGTCCCCAACTGTCACATCCAGACACAGAATGTCCCCGACTGTCACATCCAGACATAGAATTTCCCCGACTGTCACATCCAGACACAGAATGTCCCCGACTGTCACATCCAGACACAGAATGTCCCCGACTGTCACATCCAGACACAGAATGTCCCCGACTGTCACATCCAGACACACAACATCCCTGACTATCACATTCAGACATAGAATGTCCCGACTGTCACATCCAGCCACACAGCATCCCTGACTGTCACATCCAGCCACACAGCATCCCTGACTGTCACATCCACACACAGATCCCCAACTGTCACATCAAGATGCACAACATCCAAGACTGTCATATCCAGACACACAGCATCCCTGATAGTCACTTTCAGACACACAATATCCCCAACTGTCACATCCAGACAAACACCATCACCGACTGTTACATCCAGACACACAGTATCCCTGACTGTCACATCCAGACGCACAACATCCCCGACTGCCACATTCACACACACACACACACACACACACACACACACACAGCATTCCTGACTATCACATGCACACACACAACATCCCCGACTGTTGCATCCAGACAAACAGCATCCCTGACTGTCACATCCAGACACACAAAGCACCCAACTGTCACATGCAAACACACATCCCCAACTGTCACTTCCAGACAGATAACATCCCCAAATATCACATCCAGACAGATAACATCTCAGACATTCACATCCAGATACACAGCATCCGCGACTGTCACATCCAGACACACAACATCCCAGACTGTCACATTCAGCCATAGATTGTCCCCGACTATCACATCCACACACACTACATCCCCGATTGTCATATCCAGACACACAGCATCCCGGACTGTCACATCCACACACACAACATCCTCTACTATCACATTCAGACACAGATTGTCCCCAACTATGACATCCCCACACACATCCCCAACTGTCACATCAAGACGCACAACATCCCCGACTGTCACATCCAGACACAAAGCATCCCCGACTGTCACATCCGGACACGCAACATCCCCACTGTCAAATCCAGACACACACCATTCCCGATTGTCACATCCACACACACACAACATCCCCGACTATCACATTCAGACATAGATTGTCCCTGACTGTCACATCCAGAAACACAACATCACCGATTGTCACATCCAGACACACAACATCCCCGCCTATCACATGCAGACACAGAATGTCCCTGACTGTCACATCCAGACAGACAACATCCCCGACTATCACTTCCAGACACACAACATTCTCAACTGTCACATCATGACACACAAATCTCTGACTGTAACTTCCAGACACACAACATCCCTGACTGTCACTTCCAGACACACAACATTCTCAACTGTCACATCATGACACACAACATCCCGACTATCACATGCAGACACAGAATGTCCCCGACTGACATCCAGACACACAGCAACCCCAACTGTCACATCCAGATACACAAAACACCCAACTGTCACATCCAAACACACAACATCTCCAACTGTCACTTCCAGACAGACAACATCCCCAAATATCACATCCAGACAGATAACATCTCCGACTTTCACATCCAGATACACAGCATCCCTGACTGTCACATCCAGACACACAACATCCCCGACTGTCACATCCAGACACACAACATCCCCGACTGTCACATCTAGACACTTAACACCGCCGCCTGTCACATCCAGACACGCAACATCCCCAACTGTCACATCCAGACACACAACATCCCCGACTGTCACATTCAGCCATAGATTGTCCCCAACTATCACATCCAGACACACAACATCCCCGACTGTCACATCCAGACACACAACATCCCCGACTGTCACATCCAGATACACACCATCCCCAACTGTCATATCCGGACACACACCATCCCCGACTGTCACATCCACACACAGAACATCCACAACTATCACATTCAGACATAGATTGTCCCCGGCTATCACATCCCCACACACAACATCCCCAACTGTCACATCAAGACGCACAACATCTCAGACTGTCACATCCAGACACACAGCATCCCCGGCTGTCACATCCAGACACACAACATCCCCGACTATCACATCTAGACACACAACATCCCCGACTATCACATCTAGACAGCTAACAACCCCGCCTGTCACATCAAGACACACAACATCCCCAACTGTCACTTCCAGACACACAACATCCCCGACTATCACATCTAGACAGCTAACAACCCCGCCTGTCACATCAAGACACACAACATCCCCAACTGTCACTTCCAGACAGACAACATCTCCAAATATCACATCCAGACAGATAACATCTCCGACTGTCACATCCAGATACACAGCATCCCCAATTGTCGCATCCAGACACACAACATCCCCGACTATCACATCTAGACAGCTAACACCCCCGCCTGTCACATCAAGACACACAACATCCCTGACTGTCACTTCCAGACACACAACATTCTCAACTGTCACATCCAGGCACACAGCATCCCTGACTTTCACATCCAGACACACAAAATCCCCAACTGTCACATCCAGACACACAACATTCCCAACTGTCAAACCAGACACACAACATCCCCAAATATCACATCCAGACAGATAACATCCCTGACTGTCACATCCAGATACACAGCACCCCCGACTGTCACATCTAGACAGCTAACACTCCTGCCTGTCACAGCAAGGCACACAACATCACTGACTGTTACTTCCAGACACACAACATCCCTGAATATCACATCCAGACACTTAATATCCTGCCTGTCACACCCACACACATAACTATCCAGACACACAACATCCCCAACTGTCACACCCAGACGGATAATGTCCCCGAATGTCATATCTAGACACATAACATCTCTGACTGTAACATCAAAACACACAGCATCCACAACTCACATCCAAACGTACAACATCCTCAACTATCACAGGCACACAACATTGCCGACTATTACATCTAGACAAATAACACCCCAACTGTCACATCAAGACACACAACACCCCCGACTGTCACTTTCAGACAGAAAACATCCATACCTATTGCATCCAGACACAGAACATCCCGATTGTCACATTCAGGCATGCAGCATCCCCGACTGTCACATCCAGACAGATAATATCCCTGACTGTCTCATCCAAACATAGAATGTCCCCGACTGTCAAATCCAGACATATAACATCCCCGACTGTCACATCCAGACATAGAATGTCCCAGACTGTCAAATCTAGACACATAACATTCCTGACTGTCACATCCAGACACATGCCATCCCCAACTGTCACACTCAGAACTGACTCTCACATCTAGAAACAACATTCCCGACTATCACATCCAGACACATAACATTCCAGATTGTCCCAGATTGTGACATTCAATGTTTGTCACATCCAAACATCGAATGTCCCCAACTATCACTTCCAGACACACAGCATCCCCACTGTCAAATCCAGACACACAATATCCCCAACTGTCACATTCAGACATAGAATGTCCCCAACTGTCACTTCCAGACCAACAACATCCTCGCCTGTCACATTCAGACAAACAACAACCCCAACTGTTACATCCAGACACACAACATCCTCGACTGTTACATCCAGACACACAACACCCTTGACTGTCACATCCAGACATAGAAAGTCCCTGGTTGTCACATTCGTATACACAACATCCCCAACTGTCACATTCAGACATAGAAAGTCCCCGACTGTCACTTCCAGACAGACAACATCCCCAACTGTTACATCCAGACACATATCATCCCCAACTGTCATATCCACACACACAAAATCCCAGACTGTCACATGCAGACACATAACATCCCCAACTGTCACATCCAGACATAGAATGTCCCCAACTATCACTTCTAAATAGACAATGACCCTGACTGTCTCATTTAGGCAGATAACATCCCCAAGTGTCACATCCAGACACACAGCATCCCCGACTGTCACATCCAGACACACAGCATCCCCAAATGTCACATCCAGACACATAACATCCCCGACTGTCACATCCAGACACACAGCATCCCCGACTGTCACATCCAGACACACAGCATCCCCAAATGTCACATCCAGACACAGAACATCCCACCTGTGACATTCACACTCATAACATCCCCAACTGTCACATCCAGACACACAACATCCCCGACTGTCACATCCAGACACACAACATCCCGACTGTCACATCCAGACACAAAACATCCCGACTGTCACATCCAGACACACAATATCCCTGACTGTCACATGCAGACACACAACATCATGACTGTCAAATCAGGATGCGTAACATCCCCTCGGTCACATCCAGACACAACATCCCCAACTGTCACATCCAGACACACAGCATCCCCAACTGTCACATCCACACACACACAGCATCCCCGACTGTCACATCCAGACACACAGCATCCCTTCGTCACATCCTGACACAACATCCCCAACTGTCACATCCAGACACAACATCCCCGACTGTCACATCCAGACACACAACATCCCCATCTGTCAAATACAGACACAAAACAACCCCGACTGTCACATCCAGACACACATCCCTGACTGTCACATCCAGACACACAACTTTTCCGACTGTCAAATCCAGACACACAATATCCCCGAATATCACACCCAGACACACAACATCTCTGACTGTCACATCCACACACTCAACTGTCACATCCAGATGCACAATGTCCCTGACTGTCACATCCAGACACAGAACGCCCGTGACTGTAACATCCAGATACACAACTTCCTGACTGTCACATCCAGACCCACAGCATCCCCAACTGTCACATCCATTGCACTGCATGAGCCATAAGCCACAAGATTAGAAGGGCCAATAATGGGAGGATTTGAATAAGCCAAGCGCCTATCAGGCCAAAAAACGTCAGTAGCTTATCCGTGATTTTTTCAGCTTTTACCAGCGTTAAATTACCGCCGTTTTTTCAGGGCCAGTGTTTTTTTCTTTTTTCCAATTGATCTAAAACGTCCAAAAACGTTGGGGATCGATGTTTTTGGGCGTTTGAACATTTTTACAGCTGAAAAACGTCTATCAGAACCCTCAGGTCTTGGGTTTTTTCTACAGCTCAAAAACGTCACTGCTAAACACAGCTGATAACAGCCTCTGTGTGCATGGAGACCATGGAGAACATGGAGACCATGGAGAACATGGAGACCTAGGAGAACATGGACACATAGGAGAACATGAACACATAGGAGAACATGGACACCTAGGAGAACATGGACACATAGGAGAACATGGAGACCTAGGAGAACATGGACACATAGGATAACATGGACACATAGGAGAACATGGAGACCTAGGAGAACATGGACACATAGGAGAACATGGACACCTAGGAGAACATGGACACCTAGGAGAACATGGACACATAGGATAACATGGAGACATAGGATAACATGGACACATAGGATAACATGGACACATAGGATAACATGGAGACCTAGGAGAACATGGAGACCTAGGAGAACATGGAGACCTAGGAGAACATGGAGACCTAGGAGAACATGGAGACCTAGGAGAACATGGACACATAGGAGAACATGGAGACCTAGGAGAACATGGAGACCTAGGAGAACATGGAGACCTAGGAGAACATGGAGACCTAGGAGAACATGGACACATAGGAGAACATGGAGACCTAGGAGAACATGGACACATAGGAGAACATGGACACATAGGAGAACATGAACACATAGGAGAACATGGAGACCTAGGAGAACATGGAGACCTAGGAGAACATGGAGACCTAGGAGAACATGGAGACATAGGATAACATGGAGACCTAGGAGAACATGGAGACCTAGGAGAACATGGACACATAGGATAACATGATGGAGGGTTTAATGACTGTAGAAAAAAAATGTCTGCAGTTAAAAACAGCTGCTGTAAAACAGTCAAAAAATGTCCTGTGTGCATGAGGCCTAATGGTAGACATATTGGCAGTGTAGGTTTGAACATTCAAGGATAGGAAGAGCTTAGATGTAAACATTGTGCACCAAAATCACCAGATATTTCCTCCTCATAATTAAAAGCTAGCCAATCACCCAAACAATGAACAATGACAGATAGGCCTAAAATGAGAGGCTCTTCATATGGACGTAGTAAGGAGTGAGCAGGTCCTGCAGGCCAAAGCAGCAGTAAGATTTCACACAACATGGCCAACCCTTCCAACCACATCACTTACAGAAGAAACAATGAAAACAAATTCCACAACCAAAGAACACCGTAGCTTTGGCCGTTTGTCAAAATGAGTTCTTTAAACCTTGTTCCATAACACCACGTTCAGCTTCTGCTTTTACCTAAACCTGTAATTTAAAGGATATGTGCATTTTTCATGTTGTCCTTGAGACCCCTAACAGTAGTGCTTGACCCCCATGCTATTTGTTTGGCAATAGCTTGCCCAGCAGCTCCACAGGAGCCAAACTCCTGCAGTTCATAAATCATTGTATGGACTTCCCAAACCCTTCATGAATCGAACCTGAGTGGATTCTCTCATCTCTAATCCAGACACACAGCATCCTGGACCTAAGGCTGGATTTACCACTAAGCCACACAGGCCAAAGCCTAGGCCCTAGGGCATCATTAATGATGGGTTGGTACAAGTGTGTAGTGCCTTTCTTCATCTCTCTCCTGTCATGCCCAATTGCAAGACCAGACGTACCGGTAGAAGAAGTTGCACCTTATCCCGAGAGGTGGTCTGAAAAATCAAGTGCAGGGCAAGCACACCTGTGCAAACAGCCCACCTTCAGTTCTCCTCCAGCCCTCCTCATAGACTGCTTCAGTGCTTTCTACTCTCTACTGTGACTCCAGCCTTCTTCATAACCCCCTACAGCATCGGTTCTCAACTCCGGTCCTCGGGACCCACTAACAGGCCAGGTTTGCAGGATAACTGAAATACATCACAGGTGATGTCATTTGCTGCTCAGTGATTGCAGTATTCTAGTTTGCATCTCCCCAAGGTAATACTTAAAATCTGGCCTGTTGGTCGGTCCTGAGGACCGGAGTTGAGAACCACTGCCCTACAGTGTTCCCCTTGCAATATGCTTTACCCTGTCCACCACCCCTAACCCCCATCAGTGACCTTCAGGCATCTGCAATGCCACCCAATCCCTTGGAGTGCCTTTCAGCCCTATCCATTCAACCCCCTCCAAGTAGGGTTGCCACATCATCCCTTTAATCCAGGACACATATTAATTAGACAGGTTCTGTGGCTGATTAAGGTGGTAATTAAAGTGGTAGTAAACCCTCCTATCATTTTCAGCCAAGGAAGCTGCCATCTTTGCCTCTGTTTAATCTACAACTGCCATGATGCTGCACATGTGATCAGCAATGACACCAGCCATTGGATGGTTTGACAGTTTGGTTTAGAGCACAACCAATGGGAGTGTTACATTTCCGGCACGTGCCAGAAATGTGACTGGTTTTTACCCTGTTAAATGCATGGGTTTACTACCGCTTTAAACTCACTTGGGGCCTTATCTGCATTAAATCAGCCTCAGAACAACCTGTGTAATTCATATGTTTCCTGGATTAAAGGGATGATGTGGCAACCCTACCTCCAAGGTCCCCTAGCCTTCTCCAGTGTTTCCTGGAGAATGGGTATAAATCTGGTCCCTTCTGGACCTCTTTATAGCTAAGTCAACCCCCTTTTAGTCTTTTTCTACTAGGTATTCATATTACCATATCAGATGTTCTTTAATGGAGCAGAAAGGGTGATTAGTGTCAACTCAACTGCAGTTAACTATTAAACTTTATACTGGGTAATATCTAGTCAATAAATCTGTTATACGGTGCACTCCATGGGCACCATTGTCACCTGTGGCTTATGGAGGGGATGTCCACACAACAGAGAGAAAGAAAGCCTTGGCGGCAACTAAACCTCAGCAGAGCAAGATTTTTTTCAGATGATTATCCACAAGTTCCTCTCACTGTAGATCTCTAGACGAGTCTTACAAACTCTATGGCCACATTTCCCTGGCAGTGTTCCCAACTTTAGATAATTGGCCTGTAAGGGACAGGATCCTTACAAACCCTTAGCACTTCTCTGTCCCACTTGTGCCATTCTTATATGAACAACGTCACCCATCTCTCTCTTCTTGTCTGGGCCCCCTTAACCTGGCTGATCCCTTTGTGGTTTCAACCATCTCTGTGCTTTTGACCTCTCTGTAGCCACTGTCAACCTTCTTTTTCTACTGAAGCTTTTGCATCAGGGCTCGACAAACCCAAGGCGCCAGGTCGACCAGAAACAGCGTCCTGGCGAGCGGCAGCCTATCATTCTCTCCCATCAATATCTCAGATTCACAGAAGAACCGTTCTCTGCTCAATCTGACAGCTGTTAAACGTGACAGGCTGCCAGGATTTTTGTTTTTATTTAAGTATAAACAAAGTATCTTTGGGTTCTTGTATCAAAGGGATGAACTCTGGTCTGTAGATGAGGGTAGTTTAACCATTTAAAGACTAAACCTTTTCTGACATTTGTGGCTTACAAGTAAAAATCCAGTATTTTCTGCTAGAAAATTACTTAGAACCCCCAAACATTATATATTTTCTTTTAGTAAAGACCCTACAGAATAAAATGGCAGTTGTTGCAATATTTAATGTCACATGGTATTTGTGCAAATACACAATTTTTTTTTGGAAAGAATACACTTTAATGAATTAAGGAAAAAAAACTAAACAGTAAAGTTAGCCCATTTTTTTTTGTATAATGTGAAACATGATAGACCGCGAGAATCGTGATCTTTATTCTAAGCAACAAAATCGTGATAAAGCCCTGTGCGCCATCAACAATTACCACTCTTTATGTGCAGCTGGGCTCCAGTCAGGGGCGTAACTACAGGGGTTGCAATTGGAACTGGGCCCCGTGCTCCAGGGGGCCTGTGTGCCTCCCTTGTACACCTCAATAGGTGGGATGGCGGGGGGCGGCATTTAGAGGAACCAATCTCCTCCATTTTCCTCCTAATGCAGGAGATTGGTTCCTCTCTATGCTGCCCCCGCTGCCCCTCCTATCCAGGTTACTTGTCTTCTGCTGTTCCCAGGGTCCCTATGTACTTCTCTGGTCCCCCCACAGAGCTGCTGTCATCCCCCCTCCTCTCTCCTGCTGCTGTAGAAGATGAGTCATGATGGAGAGATGGGAACGGGTTGTTAAATTTGTCATTTACCGGCTCCTTCCTTTTCTGAATGGACAGAGTCAGTGATTGGTACCAATTGGTTCATTCATAACTGAAGAATAGTACACTGTTTTTACTATACTTCCATTTCTGAATGAATGGGAGGCTCGGTACACAAACATTAGTTTATTTGGTGGGACCGTAATAAAGGGACCCACAACGGGAGTAAAAGGCCCCAGGATCAGTGGGAAGAGGGAAGGGCCCTGGCCAAGGGTCAGGGGGGCCCTTCATAATTTCTTGCACCGGGGCCCTGAAGTTTCTAGTTACGCCGAGCAATGAAAAGTCACCGAGGGGGACACACATTTGGGCAGGAAATGGCTGCAAAGAGGCAGCAGAAGATCAGCAGCACTGGAATACTTCTTTCACCTTTCTTTTGTATTTTATTTAAAGTGTCACTAAGGCTTCATCTAGATGTTCAGTTGGGTGGTAAAAATGTGCAGAACAGACATGTTTTTGCCACCCACCAACAGCCACCCTTAAGCTCCATTAGGCAGCAGATGAGGGCGTTTTACATGCCGCAGTCACCATGCATGATTAGGCATAATAAGTTTCCCCCTATAACAGGTTTTTAGTGTCACTCTATCTGGCCAGCTTATAACCCTGATGTAACGGTGGAGTTATTGACTGGCTGCTCTGCTGTGATTTAGTTAGGGTTAGGGGGGGTGCAAATTATTGCCTTACCCCGGGGGGCGCTGACGACCCACACTAACCTAAAAAATACTGGCTCCTAACTTTTTTAGCTGGCTCCTAGATTCAAAGCAAATTTGTCAAGCCCTGTTTTGCATTACCTCTAGACAAGGAGTTCTTTAATATTGTGTCAGGAAGTGACCAATGTCCACACAACTGTCTTTAACTGCTGAGCGTTTTTTTTGGACATTATTCTGTTCAAAATAAATTTCCAATTGGCCTCTCACCACTTAGGGTCCTTTCACACTAGCGCACGGGCTCCGCTGAACCCATCCATTGATCCCCACTGAGCTGGAGGATGACAGGACAGTCTCTGCACTCCATGCAGAAACGGACATGTCAGAGCTCCGCTCTCCTCTATGGGGGATTGGATGAACACGGAGCGTCTGTCTGTGTTCATTCGATCCGATACACCAGACGGATAGAAAATAGGGTTTCCATCCGTCTGTATTTAGCGGATCGGAGCGGATTGGATGTCAGCCGACATCCGTCACTCCATAGAGGACAATGGAGCGTCCGTTCAGGACTGACAGGCGGACCTGAATGGTCCGTGCGTGTGAAAGGACCCTTACTCTTATCTCCAAGATTCACACACAGATACAGTGGAGTTGATTTGCTAAAGGCAAATAAGCTGTGCACTTTGCACAGTGCAGTTGCTCCAGAACTTAGTAAATGAGGTAAAGTTTCACTTTGCAAAGAATACCCAATCATGTGCCAAAAAAAAAAAAAAACTGCATTTTTACTTGCACATGATTGGATGATGGAAGTCAGCAGAGCTTCTGCTCATTTACTAAGCTCTGGAAAAACTGCACTTTGCAAAGTGCACAGCCTATTTGCCTTTAGTGAATCAACCCCAGTTAGAAGGTTAAATAAGGGAGTAAATAAACAAATATTTATAGGTGAGGGTGCATAATTCAAAAATTCTAATACCAATTCAGATTCTTACAAATTGCCTGTTGTCACTCAAGTAACCTGATGGCCTGTGCTTTATGCCTCATAAATTCAGAACTTTGAATGGACTCACTACACCCCTATGAATATTTTTATACCCTGCAATAAATCTGCTTCAATTGGTTGCAAATGGCAGGTATTCGTGGCTGTCTTTGCGATGGGAACATTTCATTATATGCAGGAAGGAACACCCCCAATATACACTAAAATTGTACAAAGCTATATATGAAACTGGCAGCAGAGGGCACTTCATGTTTAACAGAAATAACAGTGTTGGAATCATAATGAGCAGATGTCCAAATCCTATGTGGAGACCGGAACTTCACACCTATTATACGGCTAAAAGTATGTGGTCGCCCCTCCATATGACTGAGTTCAGGTGTTTCCAGTGAAGGGTACTGTAAATGTTACAGCACATATACAGACATTTTAGACCATTGGGCACTTCCAACTTCATAGCAGTTGTTTGGGGAGGGCACTTTTCTGTGTACAAAGCAGCGGCGGTCCATTCCATTAGGGGCGCACGGGTGCCTCTGACCCCCTGATCTACATACAGGGCGCCAAATGCATGGATTCCAATGGGGGGGGGGGGGTTTTAAGCACGTGATTAGAGCCAGAGGCTCTAATAGGCTTCAAAAAAGGGTGGGCTCATGGCGCAGCGCTCCCTCCCAGCTGTGTGACAATAGCGAATGAATATTTGCTATCGCCACACTGACCCTCCTCTCGACCAATCAGGAAGCGGGTCTTGACACCTGTCACCCAATTGGCTGAAAGGACAAGCGATCCTATTGGATGCCTAGGAGGAGGAGGGAGGAGTCGCACAGCAGAAGCTGCGAATAGAGGACACAGGAGCCCGTGACCCGCCCACCACCCATAGGAACTCGCTGCCCGCTGCCTGTAGAAACAAAGAAACATAGAAAAGTGATGGCAGAAAAAGACTGAGTAGTCCATCGAGTCTGCCCCTTTTTTTTTTTTAATAGATTTATGTTTATCCCAAGCATGTTTGAAGCCATTTACTGTTGACTGTCTCACAACCTCTGCTGGTAGTTTATTCCAATCATCCACCACCCTTTCAGTAAAATAATACTTTCTAAGATTAGTTTTGAACTTCCCTCCAGGTAGTTTGAGGTCCCCGTGTTCTTGATTTTGGTTTCATATTGAAAAGACTGCCCTCCTGAACCTTATTCACCCCCTTGATGTATTTAAAGGTTTCAGTCATGTCTCCCCTCTCCCTTCTTTCCTCCAGACTGTACATATTAAGTTCCTGAAGTCGCTCTTGATATGTTTTATCCCCCAGACCTTTCACCATTTTTGTTACCCGTCTATGGACCCGTTCTATCTTATCAATATCTTTTTGTAAGTGAGGTCTCCAGATCTGGACACCGTATTCTAAGTGAGGTCTCACTAAAGATCTATATAGAGGAATCAGAACCTCCTTCCTCCTGCTGGTGATCCCTCTACTCTACTGTAGGAGCCCGCAACCTGCCCATAGGAGCCCACAACCCGGACACCGCTGGCCCACGCAACCTAGATGGTGGGGTAAGTGCCGACAAACCGGGGGGGGGGGGGTGTGTTGTTTGCTGCCCCCCCAAAAAAAGAACACCAGCCGCCACTGGTACAAGGAGGACAGCTCCATAAGGACATGGTGTGATGCGTTTGGTGTTGAGGAACTTGAGTGGTCTGTACAAAGCCCTGACCTCAACCCTAATGAACTCTTTTGGGATGACATAGAATGCCAATTGTGAACCAGGTCTTCTCATCCAACATCAGTAACTGACCTCACAAATGTTTTTTCTTTGTCTTAAACAGTACAAATTCCAGAGACACACTTCTAAATCTTGTGTAATGTTTTGGAAGAAGTGTGGAAGCCGATATAGCTGCAAAGGGAAAAGGGGGGGTCCAACTTGTTCAAGTCCAACATGTTATGACCAACAAGCTCATATAGCGCTGATAGTCAGGTGTGCAAACATTTTTGCCTATATACTAGATACAATATATGTACAGTAAATGGACGACATCAGTGAAAACTGTATTTAACTACATTTTTCTAGAAAATGACTTAGAACCCCCAAACATTATATATTTTATGGGTTTTTTTTACAGCATAGACCCTAGACAATAAATTGGGGGGTTTTGCACAGTGATTTTTTCAAACGCAATTTTTGGGGGAAAAATACATTTTTTTGAATTTTAATGCAACAAAACACAATATATAATTTTTATGTAAGTTATCAAAGACGAAGTTAAGCTGAGTAAACAGATACCAAACCTGGACGCTTTAAAATTGCAACAAACTAAGTAAATTTTACTATCCATAGGCAATACTTTAAAAGCCTTTACAGGTTACCACTTTAGATTTACAGAGCAGTTCTAGTGCTAGAATTACTGCCCATGATGTGACGTTCACAATGATACCCCACCACATGTGTGGGACGATCGCTGTTTGCGTGCCTGCGGGACCAAATAAATGGGACCCATCATTTTTTATTTATGTATTTGTTTATTTATTTTTTACACTGTTGTTGTTTTGATCACTTTTATTGCTGTCACAAAGAATGTAAACATCCTTGTGACAGCAATAGGCATATGACAGGTCCTCTTTATGGAGAGATTTGAGGTCTATAAGACCCCAAATCCCTTTTCTGCACTTAAAAGCATTTAAAACACCAAGATTTTGTAAACCAGAAATGATGTCATGTCATTGCTTCTGGGTTACTATTACTTACAAATAGCCGATCAAAGCCGACCCTGGTTTTGCTCAGATGTCTGGCCAGATGACAGGAGAGCCCAAGGGAGCCGCGGGAGGCAGCGGGATGGGTATCCCCTCATGCTGTATGTAATAGCAATCGAACGGTTGGTGAGCCACCCCGATTCCTATTACAAGAGAGCCAACCACCAACTCTAAAAAACGATACCGGGGTGATGCCTGCAGCCCCCCCCCACCCAGCCAGACACCCCCCACTCCTCCCCGTTGCTAGATCGCCACATCACTCGCCCGTTGCCCACCAGGCCCCCCGCCAACCCTGCACTTACCACATCCAGGTCACGGCTATGGTGGCTTCCCCCCGGCGTCTCCTCCTGAGTCCCGGCGGTCGCTTCTACTACTGGCCAATCAGGACTTAGGACTCTTGGCCATTCAGGTCTCAAGACCAGCTTCCTGAATGGCCAGGAGGAGAAGCAGGAAGACATTAGCGAATATTAATTCGCTATTGTCACACAACTGGGTGGGCTCGGGGAGCAGTGCTCTGCTCCCTGAACTCACCCTTTTTGAAGCCAATTAGAACCTCAGGCTCTAATCATGTGCTTCGAAAAGAAAAAACCCCCCCACTGAAGTCCATGCGTCTGGCTCCCTGCAGGTAGATTAGGGGCCAGGCGCATGGATTGCACTGTAAGTCCAGAGACGTACTGGCATGTTGCAGGACGCTAAGTGGTTAAATGACTCGGGGGCATGGCCCTTTTCAGTTCCTCTGCTGTAATATCAAATCCTTATATACATTAAGTGCCTATATGGTGGTAATTAGATATTTGTGACTGACTGATCCTGTTATTTTTTACCCATATAGAGTAATAAAGATCTGAATGGTAAAGGGAACTGTAGTAGCAGGTAAGTAGCCCTAAAGAGGAGCTTGAGCCTTAAATGCAAAAAAAAACAAAAAACGTGAGCAGACATGTCCCTTCTGCAATAAAATACCTTCTGTGCATGCGCAGCACAGTTTAAAATCTGGCACAGCTCCTGTGTGCCATGATAACTGTACTCCTGCATGGGAGTTACACCATCCTGCACCGGCCAATCAAAACCGCCGAAAACCAGCACACAAAAGAAGTCGCGGGGAGGGAGCGAGGGGCCTCAGACCATAAGAGCAGAAGTATTGCGAACTTCCACTCCATGGGTGAGTTTAGCCTCCCAATGTCTAGTGCTGGGTGGGGCATGGATTTTTATTTTACATAGAGTTTGAGTTAAGACTAAAGTATCATATTTTTGCACAATCCTGATTGTGACTAGTTTTAAGTAATAGTAAAATCACTGAACGTCAGTGGCAGCCTGTCCATTAGGGGCGCACGGGCCCCGCCCCCCATTCATGTGTCCGGCCCCCTGATCTACATACAGGGCACCGGACTATGGATTTCAATGGGGGAAGTGTTTTTTTGACGCACGTGATTAGAGCCAGAGGCTCTAGTAGGCTTCAAAGAAGGGTGGGCTCGGGGCGCAGATCCCACCCAGTTGTGTGTTGATAGCGAATGAATATTTGCTATTGTCACACTAAATCTCCTCCCCACCAATCAGGAAGCGGGTCGTGAGACCCGTTTCCCAATTGGCCAGAACATCAGGCGAGCCTATTGGACGCCTAGTGCCTAGGACGAGGAGAGAGGGGACGGAGAGGACACTGGAGCCGCTGCCCCCCACCCGTCCATGCTGGAGGACACCGGAGCCACAGGAGGAGAGAGGAGACGGAGAGTAGATGAAGCCTGCCGCCAGCCATGCTTGTGGGCACCAGAGGCAGAGGAGAAGAGAAGGAGAGAGGAGACGGAGAGGAGACGCAGCCCGCCACCATCCATCATGCTGGAGAACACCGGAGCTGCAGGAGGAGAGGAGGAGACAGAGAGGAGACACAGCCCACTGCCATCCGCCATGCTGAAGGACACCGGAGCCGCAGGATGGAAGGGAGGAGACGGAGAGGAGACACAGCCCGCCACCATCCACCATGCTGGAGGACACCGGAGCCGCAGGAGGAGAGAGGAGACGGAGAGGAGATGAAGCCTGCCGCCATCCGCCATGCTTGTGGGCACCAGAGGCAGAGGAGAAGAGAAGGAGAGAGGAGACGGAGAGGAGACGCAGTCCGCCACCATCCATAATGCTGGAGAACACCGGAGCTGCAGGAGGAGAGGAGAAGGCAGAGAGGAGACACAGCCCACTGCCATCCATCATGCTGGAGAACACCGGAGCCGCAGGATGGAAGGGAGGAGACGGAGAGGAGACACAGCCCGCCGCCATCCACCATGCTGGAGGACACCGGAGTCGCAGAAGGAGAGAGGAGACACAGAGGAGCCACAGCCTGCCATGCTGGAGGACACCGGAGCCACAGGAGGAGAGGAGACAGAGAGGACACAGGAGCCGCAACCCACCACCCGCCCTCCATGACATAGATGGGGTAAGTGCCGGATCGACTGGCAGACAGCGACCGGGGGGGGGGGGAACGTCTAGTGCCCCCCCAGAAAAAAACCCCACCAGCCGCCACCGCTGACCGTCTGAGAATGAGTGCCAGTCAACACCTTGTGACTGGGCATATGCTTAACCCGCTGCACACTGCAGATGTATACACACCGATCAGCCATAACCTTATGACCACTGACAGGTAAAGTGCATACCATTGATTATCTGGTTACAATAGCATCTGAAAGTGGGTGGGGTATATTGGCCAGCAAGTGGACAGGTTGTCCATGAAGTTGATGTGTTAAATGCAGAAAAAATGGGCATCGCAGCTTGTTGTGTATGGGGCTGTGTAGCCGTAGAGCAGTTAGACAAGCTGACCCATGTCCGCACCTACAATAGGCGCATGAGTATCAGAAATTAACCATGGAGCAATGGAAAAGGGTGGCCTGGTGTGAGGAATGATGTTTTCTTTTTCATCATGTGGATAGCCAGGTGTGTGTGTGCGTCACTTACCTGGGGAAGAGATGGCACCAGGATCCAGTATGGGAAGAAGACAAGAAGGTGGAGGCAGTGGGATGCTTTGAGCAATGTTCTGCTGGAAGACCTTGGGTCCTTCATTCATGTGGATGTTACTTTGACATGTACCTCCTACCTAAACATTGTTAGCAACCAAGTACACCCCTTAATGGAAACAGTATTCCCTGATGGTAGCGGCCTCTTTCCCTGCCACACTGCAACAATGGTTCAGAAATGGTTTGAGAAACACAATAAGTTTGAGGTGTTGACTTGACCTCCTGGTTCTCCAGATCTCAATCCAATTAAGCAACTGTGGGATGTGCTGGAAAAACATGCTCAACCCATGGAGGACCCAAATTGTAATTTACAGAACTTAAAGGATCTGCTACTGACGGCTTGGTTACAGATACTACAGCTTACCTTCAGAGGTCTAGTAGAGTCCATGCCTTCATCAGCAGCAAAAGGGGGGACCTACTCAATGTTAGGCGGGTGGTCATAAAGTTATGGCTAACTGGTGTGTGCATATACAGTATATATATATATATATATATATATATATATACAGCCTATTCTATAAAGCAAGCAGCAGGTGCACTCAAGAAAAGGCATTTCCAGCAACATAATGTTTATTATCTATACATCGCAAACAGAAAAGTGTTTGACATGAAAAGCTAAAGGGTGTTAGGCAGAGATAAGGCAAACTTCGGTCACCCTCACCTGTCCGGTTCCTGTCTGCACAATCTTAACACCCGTCTCGGTTTGTAGGTCTGACTTCAAAGCCACTGAAAGATAAAGAAAGGGATTTAGGGGTGTGGGATAAAACACTGACCTCATAACTATTAGATTGCCAGCTTTACGTGACACTCATTGATGTCTGATTCTGCAACATCTGATTACAGCTGAGTTGAGCTCCAGGCAAAAAATCTAAGTACAAATACAGAAGCTGTGCTACCTTAGGCTCCTTGTGCTATTTGCTAAGCAAAGTCAAACCTTAATCAGAGTGTGCGCCCCCTTCCTTTAAATCCCAACCCAGGGCTTGGAAGAAAATATGTCTAGGGAAAGATAAGAAGGCTTCATGTGCTGGCGCTGTCCTCTTCTCCCTGAACCTCTGGGCTGTGGACGGTCCTTCAGCGCCCCCTGTGTACAATGCAGGACTATTAAACCTGTATAGTAAGTGGAGGAGGCAGCAGTGTGACTGTGGCCTAGAGCATGGCCAGATTAACATAGGGGCTATTGGAGCTGCAGCTCCAGGCCCCAACCTTAATATAGGTCCAGCCGCCCAAGAACCACCGTGCCACCACTGCCCAGTGTCCATTGCTGTGAAAATTATTGGTTGCTTGGACCACCTAGCATCCTAGCAACCAATCAAGTGCAAGCACAGGCCCCGGCAAAGGAGGAGGATGTAACTTCTTCAGCACCAGGCCCATGATGCTCTTAATCCAGCCCTGGCCTGGAGCACCTTGTAGGAGAGACTGCGAGGACTGGTTGCTCTTACTGGAACAATGAATAAGGTAAGTATTACAGTTTATTCCTCTTTCCTTAGGCAAAAAGGGGCATTTAACCCTTGCAGTGGGGCGGATGTTTTTTTTTTTTTCTCTTTAAGACCAGAGTTGGGCTTTAAGTGACAGCACTTGGGCCTTATGATTATTCATTCAGGCACTGCATTGTGAGGAGGCAGGGGGAGTGTCTCGTGCTCCTACATACCCTTTAAACACTTGACCTCCGGAAGATTTACCCCCCTTCCTGACCAGGCACTTTTTTGCGATACGGCACTGCGTTACTTTACCTGACAATTGCGCGGTCATGCAACGATGTACATAAATGAATGGCGCTTTCTTTAGGTGGTATTTGATCACCTCTGCGTTTTTTTTCTTTTTGCGCTTTAAACAAAAAACCCAGACAATTAAAAAAAAAACCATTATATATATATATATTCTTTACTTTCAGCTATAAAACATATCCAATTAAAAGAAATGTAAAAAATTGAATGTCTTCATAAATTTGGGCCAATATGTATTCTGCTACATATTTATGGTAAAAAAAAATCCCAATAAGCGTATATTAATTGGTTTGGGCAAAAGTTATAGCATCTCCAAACTATGGAATATATACTTGAATTTTTTTTTTTATACCAGTAATAGCAACGATCAGCGACTTTGCTTCGATATTGCGGTGGACAATCTGACACTTTGTGGGAACCAGTGAAACTAATACAGTGATAAGTGCTAAAAATATGCACTGTCACTGTACTAATGACACTGGCTGGGAAAGGGTTAAACATTAGGAGCGATCAAAGGGTTAAATATGTGCCTAAGCAGTGTTTGTGTGCTGTTTTTACTAAGGGATGTGATGGATTTTCCTTCCCTGCTTTGCACGGAAAGATAATCCAGCACATCCCCGCTATCATGACAGAGCTCTACCTTGTTTACATAAGCAGAACTCCGTTCTGTGTCTCTGCTCAATGATCAGCGGGTGCCAGCAGACATTCATTGGCTGGCACCCACTGATCGGCTTTTGCAATGACTAATCACATGCGTGCCCCCTGTCTGGAAGTGCAGAATCGCATACAGTATCTCACAAAAGTGAGTACACCCCATGTACAGCATGTATAACAGTGTAAATTTGCTCTCCCCTCAAAATAACTCAACACACAGCCATTAATGTCTAAACCACTGGCAACAAAAGTGAGTACACCCCTAAGTGAAAATGTCCAAATTGGGCCCGAAGTGTCAATATTTTGTGCGGTCACCATTATTTTACAGCACTGCCTTAACCCTCTTGGGCATGGAGTTCACCAGAGCTTCACAGGTTGCCACTGGAGTCCTCTTCCCCTCCTCCATGATGACATCACAGAGCTGGTGGATGTTAGAGACCTTGCACTCCTCCATCTTCCGTTTGAGGAGGCCCCACAGATGCTCAATAGGGTTTAGGTCTGGAGACATGCTTGGCCAGTCCAGCACCTTTACCCTCGGTTTCTTTAGCAAGGCAGTGGTCGTCTTGGAGGTGTGTTTTGGGTCGTTATCGTGTTGGAATACTGCCCTGCGGCCCAGTCTCCGAAGGGAGGGGATCATGCTCTGCTTCAGTATGTCACAGTACATGTTGGCATTCATGGTTCCCTCAATGAACTGCAGGCAGCACTCATGCAGCCCCAGACTGTCACACTCCCACCACCGTGCATGACTGTAGGCAAGACACACTTGTCTTTGTACTCCTCACCTGGTTACCGTCACACACAAACCTAAGTCTATCTTAGTCTCATCAGACCACAGGACATGTAAAAGATAGGGTTCAGATAATCAATTGAAACAATTAGCTGAACTCAGCAGCACTAAAAAAATCAAATAATTAAATATCTGAATTGTATAAAGGATACCTTAGAATCGAACACTAAACAAGTGCTACAGGAGGTAACTAAAACAGCTGATCATAGCAGCATTAAAATCCCTTTATCAGAAAAAAATATAAACAATAATCCAACTGCAGGGGTGATGAAATAGACGCTGAATCTTCAAACTAAAGGTCCGCCACCACACCAGATGTGAAAGGAAGGGGCTTTCCCCCTATATGGAGAGACTCACCAAAGGTAAGATCCAAACCAGCACAATACACATGTAGATGTTTCCTGATGGAGAACGCCAATCTCACATCACCACGTGGTGTCTTTTGTCTG
>BLSH010118627.1:819506-830262 GCA_018402905.1 Glandirana rugosa
AGTCCGAAATTCACCCGACAATTGCCTGTTAATGACTGGTCAGTTTGAGGACCCGGTGCGGTTGAACCATAGGTGCTGGAGGTCCCAAACTTGGACCAGTTGTTGCCGAGGGGTTCCTCTCTATGTGACCCAAGTTTGGTATTTTTATAGGCTATGGTTCGGGAGAACGGTGTCCCCAAACCGGGTGACCCCCTCCCATAGACTCCAATGTTAAGTCCGAAATTCACCCGACAATTGCCGGTCAATGACTGGTTATTTTGAGGACCAGGTACGGCTGAACCATAGGTGCTGGAGGTCCCAAACCTGAACCAGTTATTATCCAGGGGGCCCTCTCCATGTGACCCATGTTTGGTATTTTTATCACCTATGGTTCGGGAGAACGGTGTCCCAAACCAGGTGCCCCCCTCCCATAGACTCCAATGTTAACTCCGAAATTCACCCGACAATTGCCGGTCAATGACTGGTCATTTTGAGGACCCAGCACGGTGGAACCATAGGTGCTGGAGGTCCCAAACTTGGGCCAGTTATTATTCAGGGGGCCCTCTCCATGTGACCCACGTTTGGTATTTTTATCGCCTATGGTTCGGGAGAACGGAGTCCCCAAACCAGGTGCCCCCCTCCCATGAACTCCAATGTTAAGTCCGAAATTCACCCGACAATTGCCTGTTAATGACTGGTCAGTTTGAGGACCCGGTGCGGTTGAACCATAGGTGCTGGAGGTCCCAAACTTGGACCAGTTGTTGCCGAGGCGTTCCTCTCTATGTGACCCAAGTTTGGTATTTTTACAGGCTATGGTTCGGGAGAACGGTGTCCCCAAACCGGGTGTCCCCCTCCCATAGACTCCAATGTTAAAGACTGCTTGTTGTAAGGGCCACTTGAGACACTGGGGCCCCTTACAACAGTACTGCCAGTACCCCACTGATGGCGGCCCTGATTTTGTTATTAAAAACAAAAAAAAAAAGAGAAAAATACTCCTCCTAGCACAAATCTACAAAAAAAAAAACAGTATACAGGACATGTAGGAGTGAAAAGAAGTTAATGTGGGTTTAACCAATTCTTGTTGTGCATAATAATTCTTTGCGATCCAGGGCGTGGTAGGGGCGTGTCCTTTGCCGGCATACTTTTTTGTAAAACTTGTCCCTCTTACTCATCCCAGCAGATTGGGAGGTAGGTGATGAGGTTGCAGGATCCCTATTGGAGCCAGTCAACTAGTATTTTTCGGAGAGGTCAGCCAGCAATGAAAGTTTACGTGTTTCTCCCAGGACAAGTTTCCTTTAAAGGCTAATTACAAATTCTCAGTTTCAACAATTAAACATTCATGATGCCAATGGGCCTAATTGAGTGTCACATCTTAAGAAAACAACCAAATTAACAGCATCTATTCTATATGTAGATGTTTCAAATGGGTTTATCCCGATAGGAATTTATTCAGGATCAATACTTGGGAGTTATTAATAGTATTAACAAGATCAGTTATACCACCCAGCTTTGTCAGTACAATTTACACATCTAATTGTCACATGCAAAGCTAGCCTGTAGCAGTGCCACCTCGTGACCAATTCAGGGTACTGCACAACTCTGTACCTTTTCATATACTGTTAGTTTGTAAAAATGTTTATAGTATGTTCTTTTATAATAACTGTTTTCCCGGTTTTGCATAGCATGCAGAAGACTTCAAATCCCTGTCAGGTTTTTACTGCCTTCCAAAACTTTATCCTCTCTTCCTGTCCTAATGATTTAGCTGTGCTTTTAGTGCTCAGTCCGAATATTATGACAGCTTCCAGCTCTCAGTGGTAATTTTTGAAGCTGCTGCGTCCTTACCAACCACTGACGTCACTCAGCCCATTCACTTATGCAGTATGTCCAGATATTCCAAAGGCTGCACTGGTGGGCATTGGTTGGCAGCACTGGTGGGCACTGACTGGCAGAACTGATTGGCAGCACTGGTGGGCACTGACCGGCAGCACTGGTGGGCAGTGCTGGGGCTGCACTGCTACACTGATGATCAGTGTAAATGTCCCTTGTGTGGATTAGCCGGTTATTGGCTCTCCTCTCCTCATGTGCTGACAGAGGAGAGGAATACTGATAACCAGTAAATATTTACACTCTGATCAGCTGTGATTGGCTCTTTACCACGATCTGTGATCAGCTGTGTCTCCAGAACACAGCGATCGCAGATGCTTGTGGGGGTGCGTGACATCACGGGAAGACATCATATGGATTTTCAAGGGGACACCGTTTTTTTTTTTTTTAGTTTGCATGGAGTCCCCCCTAAAATTCATACCAGACTCAAAGGGTCTTGTATGCATTTTGACTGCAATTGAGACTGCAATTTTTTTTCTTTCTGTAGGATGTACTACAGTAAAAACAACATTTACAAAGAAAAAAAAGACAGTTTAAAAAGCCATCACATCACACAAACCTCTCCAGAGATCCCCCACAATACATAATAGACCATTAGGGTCTGCTATGTATTGTAGGGGACCTTATGTCTGTGTGCTGTTTTTAAAGCAGGAGGGAGATGTCATTTGCCGTCAATTTGAAACGTCTTTTTTTCTTTGCATATGTCAGTGCTAAAAAAATCACTGCTCTCAGCTGCATTGAATTTTTCTTTAAAAAATTCTGCATTGGTACATATTCCCCAGGGCTACCCCCCCCCCCCCCCATGCTATTTTTTGACAACCCCTTGCCCATTTGCCCAGAAAATGGGCCTTTGTAATTTGACAGATTCGGCTCCTAGCTCACCACTATTCAAAACTATGAGAAAATGTTTTGGCTGGACAAACAATGTAAGGAAGCCATGCAAAGATGTCGGATGTCTTATCAATACGGTCAAACTCAATGCTCAGAACAGGTGCACGGCCTTTGTTGGAGTGTGTATACAAGCTTTGTGGTTCTTTACACCTTGTAATACTATCACCTACCTGCGCGGTCTGCGACATCCGCCGAGGTCAAATTTTGGTGATTTTTTCGGATTCGGAAAGTCACGGCTGATCCAGCCACGCTGTGAGGGAAACAAAATGTTTCAGCAATATAAGACACACCATCAGAAGGTCAACTTCAATTAAGAACTTCATTATATCAGTTTTAGGTCTGAAATATTAACAATATGGGCCAACAGACCTTTATGAATACACGATGATGGGAGAAATAACACTGTAAAGGTCACGTCTGAATGCATTAAAATGCCAACCCTGCAGAAGAAATAGCATCTGCCTATCAGATGTACTGGCGCCTGCCCTGCACAGATCTGCCAGTTTCTGTAATTTATTCAAATATTTTGTTTCATAAAGACCTGACGGTAATGTTTAGTTCAATGTGTAACAGGAGTTTACGATTTCCAATTTCCTAAAGTCTCATTATTTCATTTTGGATAGAGTAGGGAAGGGGTAAAACCCCATCAGCTTTTCCTTCAGCCATCTCTGTCAGAAGGAAATGAGAGGAAATTGCTCTACTGTATATCAGTGGTCTCCAAAATGCAGCTCGCTGGTCAAATGCGGCCCTTTGCATGCCTTTGTCTGGCCCTTAGGGATTCCTCCCACAGATATAAATGCTGAAACATCAGTATAAATCACACAAATAGAAAACATAAGGGGAATACTAAGACACTAAATTTCAAAAGAGCCAACTTCCATAAACTAAGGTACTTGCTAGAAGATATTAAATGGGATGAAATACAAGGAACAATGTTTGTGCTTTAAGAGAATATTAAATAAGGGTATTAGCCAGTGCATCCTAATGGGAAATAAATTTAAAAGAGCTAATAAAAGTACTGGGTGGCTCAACCCCAACGTAAAAATGCTTATAAAAGCAAGGGAGAAGGCCTTCAAAAAATACAAGGCTGAGGGGTCACCATCAGCACTCCAACTTTACAAAGAATACAATAAGAAATGTAAGGGTGCAATCAGGGCAGCTAAGATAGAACACGAAAGGCCCATAGCGGTGGAGAGTAAAGAAATTATTTTAGCATTATGGGAAATTAGCTTGTGGGGATCAACTTTCCTGAGGAAAATAGTCAGTGTGCAGACAGCTTTCTTAAACATAAGCCAAAATGCAAACCTTGTATTTTAAAGTCCAAACAGACACAGAGCTCCCCCAGATCCCTCTCTGCTAAGAAAAGGGCAGTTTCCGGCCGTTCTGGCCACCTGTGTGCGTTTGCGCACGCCCGTGCACATGCCTGTGCGCGCCAATGGCGCCAAACGCCCTGTTTAAGCAGACAGCACCCTGCAGCAGTTCTACAGCGTTCCTGTGACCTTGTGATTACTTTGAGAGACTTTTCCTGTACCTGTGATCCGGCTTTACTTTCACTTTGCTGCTTTCTGTCTGCCCTGACCCCCGGCCTGTCTACGACTACTATTTTGCCTGATCCTTCTGTACCTTTGTCGCTCGCATGTTGCCGACCCTGCCTGCACCCGACCACCCGCCTGCCTGCTCCATCTTTACGCACCACCAAGTGACCCTGTCCAACCCTCGTGCCCCCTTGTGCTCTTGAACTCCCTGTCTGCACTATTAGGGGTTCTCGAACCAGGGCCGCAAGAGAGGTGATCCCCTGCATAAGTCAGACTCGTCCACCAGGTACGTGACAGCAACGGACAGCCATAACCGAGTCTGCGCAAGGGACCTCTCCCATGGACGAGCTGTGCGTGCACCTCGCAGGGCTCACTCAAGCTGTCAAGAACCTCCAGGATGGCTATACCCTCCTGGAAGAGAGAGTGCAGAAACTTTCTACACCAGCACCAGCCGGGCCTGGCCAGCCGGCTACACGCACTGTGATTGCACTACCGAATGAGCCCAAGGTGCCCATGCCCGAATATTTTTTTCAGGAGACTGCCAGAAGTTCCGGGCCTTCCGCAACTCTTGTGAACTGTACTTTGTGCTCCAGCCCCGGACCTTCTTGCTGGAGGCCGCCAAAATGGAGTTCATGATCTTCCTCCTCCTAGAAGAACCCCAAGCCTGGGCCCACCGCCTTCTGGAGCGGAAAGCCTCAGAGACCACCAGTTTGAATCGGCTTTTCCAGGCAATGGTCCAACTGTATGAAGATCCACACCAGGCAGCCACAGCGAAGGCAGTCCTCCATGCCTTACAGGAGGGCCGCCGCCCAGCAGAGGAGTAAGTGTCGGAGTTCCGGCGGTGGAGTGCAGACACTGCCTGGAATGATGCGTCCCTCAGCTACGAATTCCGACTGGGTCTCTCAAAGCCGCTCAAGGACGAGCTGGCTCGCGTTGGGGTCTCACACACCCTAGATGCCCTGATCAATCTGGCCATCCAGATTGATCGCCGTCTGCGGGAACGCAGGGCCGAGAGAGCCGCAGGGCCTGCATGTCTGACTTGGATGTTACCTAAAGATCCCAGCTACCCAGTCCCAAGTCCATGTGCCTCCTCCTCCACTCCACCAGACCACCAGGAACCTATGCAAATCGGGCTCCTACGTAGGTCCTTAACCTCCGAAGAACACCAGAGACGCATGTCCCAGAACCTGTGCCTGTACTGTGGGGGTCCCGGGCACCTGGTTAGGAACTGTCCCACCAAGGCTGGTAAGTGTACCACCAATCACTCGGATGGACTGATGTATTTGCTCAGTGATAAGGCTCATGCCCTTGTGCTTTCTGTCTCTCTACAGCTTCCCAGCAGGACTATCCCAGTGTAGGCTATCCTTGATTCTGGTGCATGCAGCTGCTTCGTTGACATCTCCTTTGCAGTACATCACCAGATCCCCCTCCGACCCAAGGAACATCCTATGGTCGTCCGGGTAGCAGACGGGTCAAACATCAGTTCTGGCACGGTCACTCAGTAAACCATTCCCTTGCTCACCACGACCAAGGGAGAACATGCTGAATTTCTGCTGCTGGATGCCATTGCGTCCCCACTATTCCCGGTTATTCTGGGTCTCCCATCGCTCCGGACTCATAACCCCCAGATTAACTGGGCAACAGGCGAAGTGGCTTTTTTTATCTCTGTTGCTCCCATCACTGTCTCTCTCAGCGTCCAGAGAACCCCTCAGCCGTGCTCAGTCTGCACACAGACGTCGATCAGGAGTACTGCTTGGCCGTCCACCGCACCTTACCATGAGTTCCTGGATGTCTTTAGTAAGAAGGGGGCTGACGTTCTCCCTCCACATCGATCCTATGACTGCCCGATTGACCTCCTACCGGGAGCGGAGGTCCCGTTCGGTCGGATCTTTCCCCTGTTTGTGGTGGAATTGGTCGCCCTCAAGGCCTACCTGGATGAAAACCTGGAGAAGGGCTTTATCAGGCCATCCACCTCACCGGCCGGAGCCAATATCTTCTTTGTAGAGAAGAAGGACCATTCACTCCGGCCCTGTATTGACTATCGAGAGCTCAACCGGATCACCATCAAAAACCAGTACCCGCTACCTTTGGTTCCAGAGCTCTTCCAGAGGTTAGGTACTGCAACTGTCGTCATTAATTGGACTCACGCGGGGCATACAACCTTATTCGCATCCATGAAGGAGATGAGTGGAAACCCGTCTTCGCGGTTCGGACACTATGAGTACCTTGTAATGCCCTTCAGGCTGTGTAATGCCCCTGCGACCTTTCAGCACTTAGTGAACGACATCTTCCGGGACTTTTTGGACCAGTTTCTAGTCGTTTATCTAGATAACATTCTGATCTTTTCCCCCTCTCTGGAAGAGCATCGCAGGCACGTAAAGAGTGTACTTACCCATCTTCGACTACATGGCCTCTACTCCAAGGCGGAAAAATGCGCCTTTGAATGTGCAAGCATCTCATTTCTGGGTTTCAACATTTCTACTGCCGGGATTATCATGGACCCCCAAAAGGTCTCGGACATCCTGGACTGGCCTGCTCCAGTCGATAAGAGTTCAGCGATTTGTTGGTTTTGCGAACTTTTACCGGAAGTTTATCAAGGGGTTCTCTGCAGTCATCGCCCCAATAGCCCAACTCACCAAGAAGGATTCAGGGTTCTGCTGGACCCCCGAGGCCCAAGACGCCTTCTACTGTCTCAAGGAGCTGTTCACATCCGCTCCCATCCTCAAGCACCCAGACCCTGCACTGCCGTACATCTTGGAGGTAGACGCCTCTGAGACAGCTGTGGGAGCTGTTCTCTCACAGAGACGAGGCCCAAACGCTTCACTCCACCCCATTGCCTTTTTCTCCAGAAAACTGTCCCCTCCGGAAAGAAATTACAATGTTGTTGACAGGGAATTGCTGCCGATAAAGATGGCTCTGGAGGAATGGCGGTATCTCCTGGAAGGGGCGGCTCACCCTGTATTGGGGTTTACTGATCACAAAAACCTTGAGTACCTGCGGACCGCCAAGAGACTGAAACCCCGACAGGCAAGGTGGGCACTGTTTTTCTGTCGCTTCCAACTCCACATCACTTACAGGCCCGGGGCTAAAAACATAAAGCCGGATGCGCTGTCAAGGATGTTCCATGTCCCAGAGGACACTCTGCCAGACACTATCCTTCCAGCCTCCAGTTTCCTGCTTATCCAGGAGGACCTCTTGACTCGAATCAGGAAATCCTGCACCGGCCTTAGTGAACTGCCGGACCCCAGACTTACACTAAAATATGGGTTGTGGTGGTTTGAGAACAGACTGTATATTCCCCAGGAACTCCGCTCAGCAACCCTTGGACTCTCCACAACACCAAGATGGCTGGGCACTTTGGTGGTCGCAAGACAACAAAGCTACTCTCCCGATCAATCTGGTGGCCTCGGCTGAAGGAAGACTGCCAGAATTATGTAACTGCCTGCCCTGACTGCACCAGAAATAAAACAGAAAGATCTAAGGCCTGGGGACTACTTAATCCGTTGCCCACCCCGGAACGACCATGGTCCCAGATTGCTATGGACTTCATAGTCGAATTACCACCGTCCGCAGGATGTAACACAATTATGGTGGTTGTAGACCAGCTTACAAAAATGGCCCATTTCATTCCAATGAAAGGCACTCCCTCAGCAGCTGAAACCGCAGAAACCTTCATAAAGGAGGTGGTCCGCTTACACGGGATTCCTACCAACATCGTGTCGGACCGAGGAGTGCAGTTCACCTCCCGCTTCTGGAGGTCCCTGGGTGCTACTTTGAGGATCGAGTTGGCCTTCTCCTCGGCCTACCATCCCCAGTCCAATGGGCAGACGGAGAGGACCAACCAGACCCTGGAACAATATTTGCGGTACTATTCCTCCTACGCTGAGGATGACTGGGTCTCTTTCCTTCCCGTAGCCAAGTTCGCCTACAATAACTCTGTCCATTCTGCTACCAAGCAGTCCCCTTTCTGGGCGAACCTTGGCTACCACCCTACCTTTCTACCCGATCTGGTCTTGGAAAGCACCGTACCTGCTGTTCAGGATATGACACAATTTTTAGAGAGAAACAACAAGCTCCTTCAGGAGACCCTCGCCCAAACCCAGGCCACCAGCAAGAAAAATTTTGATAAGGGGAGACTGGGAGAACTGGTCTTACAAGTTGGTCAGCTGGTCTGGTTGTCCACAAAAAACCTAAGACTCTCCTGTCCCTCTAAAAAACTGGGACCCAGATACATAGGACCATTTCCTATTAAAAGGAAAATCAACAGAGTAGCCTACGAGCTAGACCTACCTGCGTCTCTGCATATCCATCCGGTCTTCCATGTCAATCTACTCAAACCAGCAGTTAAGGATGTCTTCCCGGGGCGTAGCACAGCACCTCCAGAACCGGTCTTGGTGGATGGAGAGGAGGAATTTGAGGTGGAGACTATCCTCGATTGTAGTAAAAGAGGAGGTAGCACCCAATTCCTGGTCAAATGGAAAGGCTATGGACCCGAAGAATGTTCCTGGGAGCCAGAGGAAAATCTTCATGCAAATGAAGAATGAATGAGGAATGAATCATTCCTACCACTGATACTAATGATGGAGCACTATTCCTTCCACTGATACCAATGATGGAGCACTATTCCTTCCACTGACACCAATGGCGGAACACTACTTCTCACATTGATACCAATGATGAAGCATGATTCCTTGCACTGACACCAATAGGACGCCATTTTTCTCACTGATATCGACGATGTGGCACTATTCCTCCAAATGACACCAATAATGGAGCATTATTGCTTCCACTGACACCAAGGATAGGGCATTATTCCTATCACTTATACTCATTATGAAGCACAATTCCTCCTCTTACGGATCACAGGTACTATGCCCCCCTAAAAATTTGAAGGAGAGTAAATTGGCTCTTTGTTTAAAAAGTATGGAGACCCCTCCCTTTTAGACAGTTGTCACCAGATGAATTGTTCCCATTGGATGGTTATATCTCTATTCCTGTTCTAGTGAGTTTTGAATTTTAGGACACCCTGTTTGTGTCTCATCTGAGCCATTGTGTCCCATTTCATCTTGCTCCAGCCATGAGCTATTATTAATGAGTCAAAGTCAGCACCTTAGTCATACATGTTCTTGGTGGGAACTCTGTTTTCTGATGTTCTGGAGCAGTGGTCTCCAAACTGTGGCCCGTGTGCCAGATGCGGCCTTTGCTTGCCATTATCTAGCCCTTGGGGCATTATTCCTCCCATTGACCCCAACAATTGGACACAATTTCTGTTATAAACAATGAAGCACTATTCTTTCTAATGTGACCCGAACTAAATTTACAGGTGCTGCGCAAGGTTCCACCAGCTCCTTTTATGTAGCGACCGCTTGCAGTGCAGACAAGGACAGAGCTTGTCCCAGCTCTAGACATCAAATGGAAAGGGGAAAAGTCCTGGAAGTTACACATCTCTACAAAACCCCGCAAGGAGGTGTAAGACACCCTCAGCCCGGGCTCCAACCAGGCCATGACCCCAATGCATTTCACTCCGTGGGCAGAGTGACACATGTTGGGGCATGGCCTGGTTGGAGCCCAGGCCAAGGCCGTCATACATCTTATTGGGTTTTTCAGGGATGTGCGACTTCCAGGACTTTTCCATTAGACTATTCTTCTTAATGACAGGAACAACGGGGGACTATTCCTCCCACTGACACCAACGTTGGATCACTATTCCTTCCACTGACACCAACGATAGGGCACTATTCCTCCCACTGACATTAATGGTAGGGCACTATTCCTTCCACCGATACCAACAATGGGGCACTATTCCTTCCACTGACACAAACCATAGTTCACTATACCTCCCACTGACACCAACAATGGGACACTATTCCTCCCAGTGATACCAACAATGAGACACTATTCCTCCCAGTGATACCAACAATGGGGCATTATTCCTCCCGTTAATACCAATGATGGGGCATTATTCCAACTCCTACTGACCATGAGTGCTAGGTAATTTTTTTTTCTCCCATTGACCATCAAGCTTGGGACATTGTTTGCTCACACTGATGCTGGGACATATTCTTCTCCAACTGGTCACAGTCCAGCACCCCTAAAGTCTGAAGGAAAGTAATCCGGCCCTTTGTTTAGAATGTTTGGAGACCCCTGGTCTGGAGGGATGTGATATTTAAAGTAGTAGTAAACCCTTCCATATACCAGTGAAGTAACTGGCCTGGTGATACACAGAGATTAAACAAATCCTCCTGCATAAGTTGTACACGTTTATCTGCTGTCTTCTCTTCTCTACATCTGTTTAAAGTACTGAATTTATAAAGCTTGTCTGAGAGTTCATAAAAAAGGGGGCGGAGAGCTAAAGTTCCACTCTGCAGAACTCAGTGAGAGCTGATTGGGGAAAGGAAGGGACACCCCCCCCCCCCCCACCCTCCACTCAGCTCACAGGAACAGCTGCCAACCAGCCGGAGCTCCCT
>BLSH010118627.1:848155-870253 GCA_018402905.1 Glandirana rugosa
AAACATACACCTATGAACAAAGTCACAGTTGACAGACATTCTCATTTACAGAGATTTAAGGACGACGCAGAGGTCCTGTCCTTCATTTCTCTTTAGAAGGGTTGTTTTGATTTATCTTTTCTAAATCGATATGTGTGTATGTATGTATATATGTCATAGAGTCCCGACAGAATTACGTTCCCGTGCGAACCCGTGACGGGGCCCCGGGGTCCACGTACCCCCGGGGTACTATTAGAATGTAATGTAGTATGAACCGTTGACAGGGCCTAGAAGAACCTATCAGTGAGAAAAATGATTCGAAATGGTCCTAACGGTCATAGGACCTTGGACATACTGGCAATCCTGGTAAAGCTTAGTAAAAAGAGTGACTATCCAAGAAGATCCGGGACAGTTGCCAAGTATGATGTAATGTAAGATTATCATGGGGCCCCCATGCACCTGGGGCCCCGGGGCAGTGCCCAAGCGTGCCCTTGCATTAAGACAGCCCTGAGATACTGTATATATGTATGTATGTGTGTATAGCTAAATCTTTTCTATTTAGTTTTGTTGGGAAGATTTCTCTTTACTTCCTGTCCTGGAGACGCAGCAGGAATTTAGAGACATTTACTCTTACAGACAGTTGACACTGAAACAAGTATCCACATACAAAAATTTCTCCTCTGTTCCTGTTTTGGTAGAAACTGTAAGTTTCTGGATTTTCCATCACTTCCTGTCCTGGTGAGAATGAAGCTGCTTTCACACCTGAGTGTAGCGCCTCTGAGAATTTTTCCGGCGCTTTATGTGCGACTTTGGCAAGTTTTTATACGCAATTTTATGTGCGTGTTTATACAGTGTTTTTGAGCTTTGCCGTTTGTTACTAGCCAATATAGGAAACTATCATCTGTTGCATCATTTCTTGCAAGGTTTTTCAGATTTTTTAGCTTTTCCATCAGGGTTACGGTCATTTATTATTTATTTATTTTTTTGTTAGGGTTAGGGCGTTAATACTACTACTACTACTACTACTAATAATAATAATAATAAATGAATAAATAAATGAAAAATAAATACACAAATATATATAATCACAAAAAATAAAATAAACACAATAAATGCATAGTAAGTAATAATAAATAAATAACCCCCAACTCTTATAAAAAATAAAATAATAATAATACATAACATAAATTAATAATATTTCTATGGGAATAAAAAAGCGACAAAAATGCGCAAATATGCACAATCTGAGCTACAAAAAAAGCTCCGGAAGCTTTAGGCGTTTGGCTTTTAGGTGACTCGGAGTGGAGATGTGAAGCTTTTCCATAGAGAATAATTGATTTTTTTCTCCTCCAGCATTTTTGAGCTTTGAGCTTCAAGCTACAAAACACTGAGGTGTGAATGGGGCCTGAATGGAGAGGGTGAATCTCCCCAGTAGGAACATAAACAGCAATAAATACCTGGCACGGCCTCTAAAAAAAGTTCTGGCTATATCTAAACCTTAAC
This sequence comes from Glandirana rugosa, assembly GCA_018402905.1. NCBI lineage: Eukaryota > Metazoa > Chordata > Amphibia > Anura > Ranidae > Glandirana > Glandirana rugosa. Next base: position 849,638 of record BLSH010118627.1, read on the forward strand.
GCTTATGCTGTCCCCAGCGCATGGCATATTTTGGCATCTGACAAGCTGACTGTTGGCTGTCAGATGGAAACGATCCAATGGCTGTACAGCTAGAGGATCACTTCCATCTGCCCTAGGAAAACTGCTGCCATACCCCCCCGTGAGCGCTCCAGGCTCCAATCGGCGGAGCTGAGACTGGTATGGTGGGTGTGGCCAGGTAACGGGGAGGGAGATCAGTGTACATCCCCTTCCTACTAAGAACCCGGAAGCGAAGTGTAAGACGTCACTTCCGGGTTCTGGTGTAACTTTCTCTTACCGGTCTGGCTGGGGAAGAAGCTAATGCAGCATGATCTGAGCTCCATTAGATTCATTGGGTGGTAGGTGAGACATTAGGGGTCTATTAGACCCCTGATATCTCATTAAAGGGAAATTCTGACCCATGAAATCACATGGGCTATTTTTTGTCTTCTGTGTGATTAAAAATAAAACGTTAACAATAAAAAAAAGCTGTTGGCTATCAGATGGACAAGATTAGGTGGCTGTACAGTTGTCCAATCGCTTACAAGCCCTCCTAGTACATTTGCCCCCAATACACACCCCACTATTTTTCCCTGGCTCCATGCTCCTATTGGTGAACCTGGGACTGTTATAGAAGAGGGGAGAGAGAACAGCGAATGTCCATTTACGGATCTCCCCTTTCTACTGAAAATCTCACATCCGGGTCCAGCTGTCACTTTCTTCCAGCCACTGTGGCTTGGGGAGAAGCTAATGGAGTGTGGTCTGCATGCCATTAGCTTCAATTGAGGGCAGGTGAATAAAAATTATCACATAGGGCAAGGGCAGTGGTAAATAACCTTTATGTAGTCAAGGCACCCTTTAGAATTGTGTACAACCACGGGGCACACCAGTCTGAAGGCTCCTTCGCACAAGGAGTTGCGTCCGACCCCGAACGCTTTTTTGCGTGTTCTGTTACTTATTAGGCTGCTCTATGCTGGTGAAACACGTGGAAAAGGTGTCGGTATGATTTTTAAATTGAGCCCCAGCAAAATACATGGTACTGCTGTACCATGCATTTAAGTGGGCACAAACAAAATGCAATCGGTGCATGCGTGGGGGTGCCATTAAGAATTAGTCAATCAGGTGCCATTAAGAATTAATGGCACCCATTCGCAACTGCAAAAGGCAAAGCATTTTTGTGTGGTGTGGGAAACCGTGCGATTTCACGCGTTTTACCGTACTGCATCTGGTGTGAAAAAGCCCTAAAATGTAGTTTGTAAGGCAGAGCTAAGTAGTCAGTAAGTTGTGAATGCCCCTCATCCCACTGCTAGCACAACCCCCCCCCCCCAAAAAAATCCCCCGTCTAACCCAAATCCCCCCTCCTAGCACAAATACCCTCTATTAGCCACCCCCCAATACCCTCTCTTTGCCTCTGCTACAGCAAAATGAAACAAAGCCCTGTATAGTGCAACCATGAAAGGGTTACTGTGGTAAGTTCCATGTACAGAGAGGAGGGGGAGCAAATCTCATTCCTCTTCCAAGCTCTCTTCCTCTCTATGCTGTTATCTGTATTGTGCTGGCAAAAGTGAAAGCTGTGTAAGCAGGCTCATCTTCGCATAGCATGACGTCATCGGTTGGTAGGGCGTGTGTGGGCGGCTTACACATCTTTCACTTTTGCTGGCAAAATACAGATAACAGCCTAGAGGGGTAGAGAGCCTGGAAGAGGAATGGGATGTGCTCTACCTTCTCTCTGTACACGGAACTTACCACAGTAACCCTTTCATGGTTGGATTGTAGAGATCTTTATGTAATTTTGCCACGGCACCCCTGCGGACTCTTTGCAGCACCCCAGGGTGCCGCAGCATCCCAGCTGAAAAACCCAGACATAAGGTTCGCACATATGAACGTGAACACATGTGCCTATGCATGAAAATGTCAATTGTTCTACACATTTCATACCGTCGTCCATGCCTGAGAGTATTAATTCTAAGACCATTATTTTAGGTTAAAGTGGTTGTAAAGGCAGAAGGTGTTTTTTTTATCTTAATGCTTTCTATGCATTAAGAGAAATAGCCTTCCAAGTGCAGCAGCCGCCCTCAGCCCCCCTAATACTCACCTGAGCCCCATCTCTATCCAGCGATGTCTGCAAGTGCCTCGGCCGTCCGTGCATCTCCCTCCTGATTGGCTCTCGCTGCTGTCAATCAAAAGTCAGTTAGTCAATCAGGAGAGGGGGCGGGGCCAAACCGGGGCTCCGTGTCTGAACGGACACACGGAGCTCCAGCTCGGTTTGGGTGCCCCCATAGCAAGCTGCTGGCTGTGGGGGCACTCGACAGGAAAGAAGGGCCAGGAGAGCCGAAGAGGAGGATCCAGGCTGCTCTGTGCAAAACCAACTGCACAGAGAAGGTAAGTATAACATGTTTGTTATTCTTATAGAAAAGGAAACAAGACTTTACAATCACTTTAACTGATGACCTGTAGGAGGCCTTTACCCCCTTCAGCCCCGGAGGATTTGCCCCCTTCCTGACCAGAGCACTTTTTGCGATTCTGCACTGCGTCGCTTTAACTGACAATTGTGCGGTTGTGTGACGTTGTACCCAAACAAAATTTATGACCTTTTTTTCCCACAAATAGAGCTTTCTTTTGGTGGTATTTGATCCCCTCTGAGGATTTTATTTTTTGCGCTATAAGAGCGACAATTTTGAAAAAAAATAAATATATTTTTAGTTTTTGCAATAATACATATCCAAAAAAAATATATAAAAAAAACTAAATTATTCATCAGTTTAGGCCAAAATGTATTCTTCTACATATTTAGTTATCGTGTCTACAAACTATGAGAGATGATTTATGACGTTTTTATTATTATTTTTTACTGGTAATGGCGGCGATCTGCGATTTTTATCGGGACTGCGATATTGCGGCGGACAGATCGGACACTTTTGACACTTTTTTGCGACCAATGACATTTATACAGCGATCAGAGCTGCAAATAGCCACTGATTACTGTATAAATGTCACTGGCAAGGAAGGGGCTAACCTGTAGGGGGCGATCAAGGGGTTAACTGTGTTTCCTAGGCGTGTTCTAACTGTGTGGGCTGGCAGGGGCATAAGAGATCCAACTGATCTCAATGACAAGGATCAGTAGATCTCTGTCATGCTGCCTAACAGAACGGGAAACCGATGTGTTTACATCGGCGGTTCCCCGTTCTTCTGTAGTAGGAGATCGCGGGTCGCCGGTGGACATCGAGTCCGCCTGATCCGCGGCCGCACTCACGCAGCGTGCGGTGGGCACGACGACACTTTAATCACTTGCCGACCGCCTCGTGTAGAAAAACGGCGGCAATGTTGCTCCACTGCACAAATTGCGTTCTATAAACACCGAATCCAGCGGCACGCGAATCGACGTTTATAGACCGCAATTTGTGCAGTGGAGCCACATTGCCGCTGTTTTTCTACGTGAGGCGGTCGGCAAGTGATTAAAGTGTCGCCTATGGAAAATTTAGGGTACCAAAGTTTGTCGCTGCTTCACACAATTTTAAGGCTTGACATGTTGGGTATTTATTTACTTGGTGCAGCCTCATCTGTTTTTATTTCATCACAAAAATGTGTAATATTTTGTGTTTGTGTGCCCTAAAAGTAACTTTAGTGTATTTCTCAATTTCTCACTGAAATTTTGTATGTGTTGCGCTAATGTTGTGTGACATAAAAATCTGGAACTACCACTATTTTATTATTTAGGGTCTCTGTTTTCTGAAAATATATGTTTTGGGGGCTTTAAATAATCTTCAGGCCAAAAATGTTTTTTTAAACGTGTGCAAAAAAAAAAAAAAAAAGGCTCTGGCAGTGAAAGAGTTAAATGTGATACAGACACTGCTGTGGCTGCTGATGGCAATGGCAGTGTGTATGTAAAAGAAATGTTTGCAGCTCCTTATTCTGGTCTACAACTCTATCCTGCCTTACACATGGTTCTTCCCTTTAAAGCGGCATTAAACCCAAAACAAAAATTAAAATATTTTGCAGCTTACCAATAATTAGATGTGGTGGCTGCATTCATTTTCTTTTTAAGGCTTTTTCAGTAACACACCTCCTATATTAGAGTGCCCCCACTCTGGATGAAGGAGTAAAGGGGGCACAGTAGACAGAAACATTATCAATCTTGGCAAAGGGGAGTGTTAGATATACTAGCAGATTTAAATACATTAACAAACAGTTTTAGCAAACAGTTTTTTATCTTCTTTTTGGGATAAAGGGTTTACATAAATAAATAAAACTGATCACCTCTGCCAGCACTGAATAGTTTGTCTCATCCTTGTAACGGATACATCTGTAGGACAGCTTGTTCTTTTGATAAACAACAGACTTACTGGCTGAATCACCAGGTGAAAATAAGTAAAAGAAAGTCTAAAAGAGAAAACTAACGCAGCCATCACAACTAAGAATTGGTCAGCTGATATATAATAAATGTTTGCTTTTGGGTTTAATACTGTTTTAATCCCTAGAATGAAGGCAAACCATGTCCCACCTGCCAGATGTGGTCAGAGACTCCCCAGTACTCCCTTCCTCTGATCGCAGCCCTGCCAGTTTGTGTTATTAATGTAGGAACTCACTTTTGGTCGGTCAGGATGTATCCATAGTCCTCTATAGCTTTGCGTGGGCTCTGCCCTGGGTCCAAACTCATCTCTGAGACTTCTGGGTAACTTTTCTTCTCTGGGAACTTTATTTCCTCGTCTTCAGCTGCCATTGGGTTCCCAGGCTGCTCCACCATAGTCTGGGAATCAGGTACCAGGTGGGTGGTGATGGTGGCGGTCGTTGCACTTATGCGTCCGTCGGGCACTCGCTGGTCAGTATTCAGGGCCAGGGGGGCTGGAGAGATCTCTCTCGGGGATATTTCTGGAGCCGAGAACTGCGGTTCGTCCTGGGCCAAGTGCTGCATCTCCCCCTCAGAGACCTGTGATAAAGGATTAAAGCTGAAGTTTATTCTATTCTAATTTTACCTTCCCTGGTTCCTCCTTTTTCCCTCATCAACATGCTAATGAAATTATTAAATAAAACCTGTTTTCATTATATGTCTTATTTTGGACCCAGTGACACCATCACTGGGTCTCTGTGCTTCTCTACGCAATGCAGGGTGCTGTTCATGGCTTCCTGAAAACAGAAAGCTGTGGTAGTGCCCACTTGTAATGCTGAGCCTCCATGGTTGAAAGAACTGATTTTCAATGAATGAAAGGGGCACACCAGGCTGGGGAGGAAAGGGCTAGATCAGGGTTGACCAAACTCAATTTCATCCCGGGCCACATCAGCAGTATTGTTACCCTCAAAGGGCCAGTTGTACCTGGGACGCGTTATGTGCAGAGTGCAGAGTTCAGGATTACGCTATGAACAGAGTGCAGAGTTTAAAGGGTGCGCTACATACAGGGTGCAGAGTTCATAGGTGTGCTGTGTTCAGAGTGCAGGGTTCAGGGGTGCACTATGTACAGAGTGTAGAGATCAGGGGTGTGCTATGTACAGAATGCAGGGTTTAGGGGTGCAATATGTATGGAGTTCATGGGTGTGCTGTGTACATATTGCAAAGTTCATGTGTGTGCTGTTAACAGAGTGCAGAGTTCAAGGGTGTGCCATGTACAGAATGCAGGGTTCAGGGGTGCGCTATGTACAGAATGCAGGGTTTAGGGGTGCACTATGTACAGGATGCATGGTTTGGGGGTGTACTACATACAGAGTTCATAGGTGTGCTGTTTACAGAGTGCAGAGATTCAGGGGTGAGCCATGTACAGAATGCAGTGTTCAGATGTGCGCTTTGTACAGAATGCAGTGTTCAGGTGTGTGCTTTGTACAGAATGGAGTGTTCAGGGGTGCGCTTTGTACAGAATGCAGTGTTCAGGGGTGCGCTATGTGCAAAATGCAGAGTTCAGGGGTGTGTGCTTTGTACAGAAGGCAGTGTTCAGGGGTGCAATTTGTACAGAATGCAGTGTTCAGGGGTGCGCTATGTGCGAAATGCAGAGTTCAGGGGTGCGCCATTTACAGAATGCAGTGTTCAGGTCTGCTCTTTGTACAGAATGCAGTGTTTAGGGGTGCGCTCTGTACAGAATGCAGTGTTCAGGGGTGCACTAAATACAGAATGCAGGGTTTAGAGGTGTACTACGTACAGAGTTCATGGGTGCGCTGTGTACAGAGTGCAGAGTTCAGGGGTGCGCCATGTACAGAATGCAGTGTTTAGGGGTGCGCTATGTACAGAATGCAGGGTTTAGGGGTGCGCTATGTACAGAGTTCATGGGTGTGCTGTTTACAAAGTGCAGAGTTCAGGGGTGCGCTACATACAGAATGCAGGGTTTAGGGGTGTACAGAGTACAGTGTGTGCAACCCCAACCCCCCCCCCCCTTCAAAGCTTCTTCGCATCTCTCTCTCCTACCTGGCCCGGCTCTAGTACCTCCCTGTGTATGTGACTCTGCCTTGATAGTTCTCTTCCTCATATTTGGAAGCCACTGAGCAAAGCTGTTCCTTGTGACAGCAGGGAGCGGGAGTGGAGGGTGAAAGCCGGAGGTGGCAGAATGGAGTTTCACGACATTCATGCTGCAAAACTGGGTGCGAGGGCCACATAACAAGGCCTGGTAGGCCGGGTGCAGCCCACGGGCCTTGTGTTTGGCATATGTGGGCCAATGATACTGGACATCCTGTAGCTGGGAAATGGGGTAAATGTGCACTAATATTCTACTTTTCCTCATCCCAATGCTCTCCAACGGGAACATAGACAGCAATAAAAAGCTGATGGAAGCTTTAACCTTCTCCTGTTCTACCAACTAATAGTTAATGCTACTACTTTTTTATAGCTATCTAAGTTACTCCTGGATATTTGTCTTAATTTCCTGTCCTGATGGCGCTGTCACTAGAACAGGAAGTAAAGGAAAATCTCCTCAACAGGGCCAGTGGTTCTCATTCCAAAACTAAAAAAACACTTTGGCTGGAGATATACTTTAATATCTAATACCTGTTTTTATATTAGCTTCTTTTACTCCTTTTGAACATCAAACCTCAGACCAGAAAGAGCCAGCAGTGGAAAACAATTAACCTTGAATGCATTCTACCATTTTAAGGGATAACGTTATCAATATGCGGCTTCTCCAATCAGTAAAATCACCTAAACTACAGCCATTTTTCCCACAGTCAATCATCATAGTGATTTCCAGGGAGGATGCTTGTCAGCGCCATCTAGAGGCCATATTGTAGTACATTTTTCTGATTGTTGTATTTCAGGAAAAATACAGCATTATGGCCACTAGATGGAGCCAACCATCACATAAATCGCAGTATTAAAGACTATATAAACCCAACTTTTCATATTCCTGATATTTGCCTGCTGTACCATTTATTTGTATAAAAAAAGTACATGTTTTTTCCTATTAAGAACTGACTAGTGGTCAGTTCTCTAGCTGTGCTGGGAACTCAGCCGGCCCTCCTCCTATTAATATTCAGATTTCTGCTGACACGCCCCCCCCCTGTACGTACAACCATTCACTGGGAAGACCAGTGCCCTGCTGTTTCTCCTCCCTCAGCTCTCTGAGCTCCTTATGCAGCTGAGAACAGAAGGTATGTGATTGCTTAAAAAAAAGGGAAAAAAGGTATTTATTAGGGTTGCATTAACATTTTCAGTATTGGTGCCATTACTAAGTATTTGCATGAGTATCGGTACCTGAAACCGATACTTTCAGACTTGTTTTTTTTCAGCTGTCAGTGGGATTCCCCCCCCCCACTGACAGCTGAAATGTAAAAAAAAAAACAAAAAAAAAAAACCATTGCTCATCTTGCTGAAACACTAAGATAGAAATAAACATTGTTTCTTTTTGTATCTTTCTACTTCTTTATCTACATGAACTTTGCAGATGAAGTCAGTTTAAAGCAACCTGTCAAGTAAAAAAAAAAAACATTTTTGTGTGTTTTTTTATTAAATGTTCCTCTGTTTAACACCTTATTAACCCTTAATTTACTCTAAACAGCCTTCAGTAACTCCCTATTCTCCTCAATTTAATTATTATTTCCCTGCTGTTTTTTTTGTTCACTTCTATTTTATAAACTATTAATAATTCATTTTTTTTTTTTTTTTGATTGCTTTGTTCATTAATGTTTTTATACCTTTAACATATATTTAGACGTTTCACATTGAGAAAAGGGCGAAATTTAAACAAAATACATTTATTTCATTTGTAAATAACTTTTTAATGCTTTGTACCATGGCTGACAGCTGATGTGTAAACAAAACAGTTGTGGTAGGTATTGATAATTGATATCGGCGAGTACTAAAAAAAAAAAAGTATTGGTACTCGTAGTCTTTGTAAAAAAATGGTATTGGTGCACCCCTAGGATCTATAATGTTTTTTGTAGCTATACACAAATGTTTCTATTTTAAACTGAATGGGCTGATTTACAAGGTGAGGGTTTACATATAATTTAAGAATATGGAAATAAATTGTCAAGGATAGGCAAATGCTTATCACATTTGTGCAACAATTATTTTTTTTTATAGAAATAGAGCCCTATGGTTTTTGTTTTTTTTTCCAATTCCTATGTACTAAATAAGGCCCCCCTCTAATTGTGGGTGCAATGCCCAGCTTCCACACGTACAAAATCTGTATTTCTTTATACAGAGGACAATGAAAATCCACATATTATGAATGGAAAACTCACACGGTAAAAACAAGCATTTGAAAAGGTTTTTACTGAGAAGTTGATCAATGTCCAAAATAAGGGGGTGTCTCCAGAAATTAGCGACACTTGGCAATAAATTACTCATATATATGGTAAAAACACACACACAGTTACAAACAATCTCGTTTTTATGCTATAAAATGTTACTCACTCTTTTTGGTGGGCTTTTATCCACATTCTTTGTCCCTGCAAAGAGATAATATATGAATTAAAGGGGTTCTCTTCTTTACATAAATATTTATCCAATGCCCCCATGAGCCTCTCAACAATTAAAAGACAAAGGGAGGTATTTACTAAAACTGGAGCACTCAGAATCTGGTGCAGCTGTGAATGGCAGCCAATCAGCTTCTAACTTCAGCTTGTTCAGTTAAGCTTTGGCAATAAAACCTGGAACCTGATTGGTTTCAGTGGAGAGAAGCACCAGATTTTGCACGCTCCGGTTTTAGTAAATCAACCCCAGTAGGTCAATAAGATACAGAATACAAAGTAAGAGGACAGCATGCCCTCACATAAACTGAGCCCAGTGGCGGCCAGTGCATTGTGGGCGTATGGGCGCCGCCCCCCTATCCATGCGCCTGGCCCCTTTCAGGACGCTGGGCGCATGAAGTACAATTGCGAGGATGGGCGGGGGTGTGTCATTTGAAGCACTGATTAGAGCCAGAAGCTCTAATAGGCTTCAAAAGAGGGTGGGCTCATGGAGCAGAGAGTGTGCCCCGATCCCACCCAATTCTGTGACGATAGCGAATGAATTTTCGCTATTTTCACACTTAAGTTCCTTCCCGCCAATCAGGAGGCAGGTTGTGAGACCTGTTTCCCAATTGGCCAAAGTGTCAGACGATCCTATTGGATGAGTGTTGCTAAAACTGCAGCGCAAAGTCCAAAAGAAAATCACATCAATAGTCGTTAGGAGATGATCCTGTGGTATCGGCAATTGTGCATAACCATCACCAGTGACACCGCCACACACAGCTTCTTACCAGATCCCACCGACCCGCTATAACGGAGGGTCAGAATGCGCCTCGGTAAAGACCTATTCAACCAGGCAGATGACAGGCTGTGCACGTATCATAGCAGGCAAGGCATCATCAGCTCACAGATAAGTCCCCAGCAGTGATGAATTGTTCATGCAATAGATATAAAAACTCCAATAGTGTAGATGGTAATGATAAAATTTATTAAGTAAAACTGTGGAAAAAGGCTTACTCACATTTCCCAAAAGTACAAAGAGCATTCGTAACAATGTAAAAAGTTCTGGCGTCCAGTGTCCAAGATGGCGCCCGTAGCTCAGCTTCCCAGTCACGCGTGATGAGCGTCGCCTGGCGTCCACCCAGCGCGTTTCGTCATCGATGACGTCATCAGGGGTGCCGGAACTTTTTGCGTTGTTACGAATGCTGTTTTTACTTTTGGGAAATGTGAGTAAGCCTTTTTCCACAGTTTTACTTAATAAATTTTATCATTACCATCTACACTATTGGAGTTTTTATATCTATTGCATGAACAATTCATCACTGCTGGGGACTTATCTGTGAGCTGATGATGCCTTGCCTGCTATGATACGTGCACAGCCTGTCATCTGCCTGGTTCAATAGGTCTTTACCGAGGGGCATTCTGACCCTCCGTTATAGAGGGTCGGTGGGATCTGGTAATAAGCTGTGTGTGGCGGTGTCACTGGTGATGGTTATGCACAATTGCCGATACCACAGGATCATCTCCTAACGACTATTGATGTGATTTTCTTTTGGACTTTGCGCTGCAGTTTTAGCAACACTTATCTATATGGTTACACCTGACCTTTCTGCATAGCTGCATAATTTTTTACTCTATATGTATTCACTCTAGCGCAGGATTATTTAATATTTTGGATCCTATTGGATGCCTAGCTTTGGAGGAACAGAGAGGAGGCGGAAGAGGCACCGCACTGGAGGAGAGGACGCCCCAGCCCTAGATCAGGTAGGCTGGCGTGGGGGGGAGTGATGTCTGCACCGCGGGCTGGATGGGGATTGCTGGGCTGGATGTCTTTCAATCCCGCACCGTGGGCCGAGGGGGTGGATGTCTGTTTGCCCCTGTTTGACGCCCCCCTCCAAAGGAAAACCCCACCAGCCACCACTGACTGAGCCCCCATTCAGAGCTTACAATCTTCCTGCATGTAAGTGGGCAGATGGCTCAAGCATGGGCATAAAGAAAATAACAAATGGCTCCTGGTGTGCGATTCATCTTACTGTACATCAACAAGAATTCATTCTGTATTTCAAACCAAGAAAGATGTCATAATCATGCATTCATCTTGCCTCATATTGGAAAATAGCTTTTAAGGGGTAGAGGGCTATGGGGATTCATAGTAGGACGGCGATTGTAGTCACGTTCTCCATGTTTCCCTCTTTGTTGGGTGCCAAGTAGGCTTGTGCAATTTGTTTCGTTCCGAATGTCATTTTTACCAAATTTTGCCAAATTCAGCAATTGGGACAAATTCTGAATTTCAGAATTTTTCAGAATTTTAGTTTTTCTGAATCGCGGTAATTTGGCAATTGCAGTAATTTGCGGTAATTCGGCAATTGCAGTAATTTGCGGTAATTCGGCAATTGCACTAATTTGCGGTGATTCGGCAATTGCGGTAATTCGGAAATAAGAAAGAACATTTGAAATGATAATAAATAACTATTAAATTATAGGTATTGGAATTCCCTTGAAAAATATGGCTGTTAGTGATAAATTTCATATTTAAGTTTACTAACAGCTATATTGTCAAGGAAATTCCAATAACTATAATTTAATAGATATTTAGTAGTTATTATTTCAAATGTTCTTTGTTATTTTCAAATTTTCGGATTTCCTGATTTCGAATTTTCAGCTGTTCCGATTGCCGAATTTATGCAATTGGCAAATTACCGCAAATTTCGGATTTCCGAATTTTTAAATTCCGAATTTTTCAAATTTCCGAAAAAATAAAAAAAGAAAACGAAAAAAACCCCAAATTTTTCAGCCATGCACAAGTCTAGCGCCAAGCAAGAGTCACATGATAGACCTACTCCAGGGTGGGTTCTTCTGGGCTACATTAGGCACTTTTACAGGGTCATTCTACAACACACATGGGGTACCTTAGTTTTGAGTCGTCTTCATCAATTCCCTGGGACAAGGCTGAGGTTGCTGTGGGGGAATACTCAACCTTAAGGCAGGCCTCTACTTTTAGAGATGAAGGTACAACAAGTACACCGGCACTGCAACTGTTCTCCAGTTAACTCTCAGGTCCCTCGTGACAATGTACACCTTCAGTGTAACTTGCATTTCGGAGGGACGTGTTGACCCGATGTCCACATCCACCTGTTTCCACCACTATTCCCCAATACCAGAGTGGGCTCCACACGGGCGCTCAACTTAACCCTTGGACTTCCATACCTCTGTACAGGATAGGAACCTCTGCGGTGAACAGACAGTGATCTGCCGTTTCTTCTTCCTGAAATCAACTCTGATTTCAGGGAGAAAAAGCAGATAGATCTGTTAGTAAAAGCAGCACATGTTACACACATCGCCACTGGATGTTAACCAGCCAGTGCCAGTTAACGATAGATTGCCCGCCACACTATCACAGTCACATTATAAGTCGCTGATCACCGTCATTACAAGTATAGCGTCTATACGGATCAGTATCTTGATCACGATCAGAACTATACTAGTGTCTCCAATAGTATAGTGTCCCCAATAGTATTGTGTCCCCAATAGTATAGTGTCCCCAAAAACCCAGTTTGGTTTTTACCAGACATGTAGCAGAATACATTTTGACTTAAATGTATGAAGAAATTTGATCTTATTGGATATATTTTATAACAGAAAGTAGAAAATAGTTTGTTTGTTTTTCGTTTTTTATTTATTTATATAATAAAAAATTTAAAAAAATCCATGGTGATCAAATACCACCAAAAGAAAGCTCTATTTGTGTGAAAAAAATATAGAAATATTTGGGTACAGTGTTGCATGACCGCGCAATTGCAAGTTAACAACTTGCTGACCAGCCGCCGTCATTACACTGCGGCAAGGTGGCTCGGCCCCACGAATCGCTGTAGGTGTACGTCGGCCCGTGCACCCGTCCTTGTGGGTGGGCATGTGCTCCCATTGGACAGCGGGGAAAGCTGATCAGCTGGTCCGCCGGCCACCTGCGATCGTTCCCCGCAGTGACAGAACGGGGATCTGCCTGTGTAAACAAGGCAGATCTCCGTTCTGACAGGGGAGATCCCACAGATCCTGGCTTTCTGCTATGGATGGAGACGGATCTGTGTGTTTCCCCAGTCACACATCCCCCATACAGTTTGCAAATACACATAGAAAACACATTTAACCCCTTGATTGCCCTAGATGTGTAACTCCTTCCCTGCCAGTGTCATTAGTACAATAACAGTGCAGATTTTTAGCACTGTTTACTGTAATAATGTCACCGGTTCCCAGCAACAGGGTCGCTGGTTTGAATCCCAACCACAACACTACCTGCCTGGAGTTTGCATGTTCTCCCTGTGCCTGTGTGGGTGTCCTCCGGGTACTCCGGTTTCTTCCCGCACTCCAAAGACATGCTGGTAGGTTAATTGGCTCCTGTCTAAATTGGCCCTAATATGTGTATGTATAAATGTGAGTTAGGGACCTTAGATTTATTTATTTATTGTATTTATTTATTTCAGGTACTTATATAGCGCCGTCAATTTACGCAGCGCTTTACATATATATTGTACATTCACATCAGTCCCTACCCTCAAGGAGTTTACAATCTAAGGTTGTAAGCTCCTTGAGGGTAGGGACTGAAGTGAATGTACAATGTATATGTAAAGCGCTGCGGAAATTGACAGCGCTATATAAGTACATGAAATAAATAAAAATAAATAAAAAAGTGTCAAAAATGTCAGTTAGGTGTCCAATCTGTCCGCCGCAATGTCGCAGTCCTGCTAAAAATGGCAGATCGCCGCAATTACTAGTAAAAAAAAATAATAATAAAAATGCCATAAATCTATCCCCTATTTTGTAGACGCGATAACTTTTGTGCAAACCAATCAATATACGCTTATTGTGATTTTTTTTACCAAAAATATGTAGCAGAATACATATCAGCCTATTCTGATGAATACATTTGTTCTTTTACATTTTTTTTTTATGTTTTATAGCAGAAAATAAAACAATTTTTTTTTTTTTCAAAATTGTCGCTCTTTTTTTTGTTTATAGCACAAAAAATAAAAACCACAGAGGTGATCAAATACCACCAAAAAAAGAAAGCTCTGTTTGTGGGAAAAAAATTACATAAATTTTGTTTGGGTACAACGTCGCACGACCACGCAATTGTCAGTTAAAGTGACGCAGTGCCGTATCGCAAAAAATGCTCTGGTCATGAAGGGGGGGTAAAACCTTCCTGAGCTGAAGTAGTTAAAGACAACCCATAAATATTTTAAAGGTTTTATACAATTATTACAACCTCACACCCTGCTCCTTCCCCTGGATAGCAAGTTTACGTCTAAATGGCAATAAACATCAGAATACTAAATCTGAAAAACTAGATAAGGAAATTTTAAACAAAGCATTACAATATTGTGAGCTCCTCTTATGGGATATCTGTAGTGTATATATTGTCAATAATATTTTGTACGAAAAATTCTCAGCACATGCATGGTGACTGATCACATATATTCCTTAATTCAGCTAATAGATGGCCATATGGCTTCCGTACCCTGGTTCTGTAGAGCATCTGATTGGACTAATTGAAGAAAAGCAGACAGCTGCTCCAGTTGTGATTCGCTGAGCTGTCTTAAGTCTACGCCATATTTCTCAAACACTCCTGCTAAACTCTGCACGTCTCCCAAATTTTGTAGATCTGGAATAGACTGCATCTCCGCCATGGTTTGCTTTCCCATAGGACCTGAAACAGAAAAGAATGGACCATTATGTATCTCTGTCTATCCAAAAAAGTGAGGAGCAACTGTCACTGAATATACTGTATACAGGTACAGCTCAAAAAATGTGAATATCATCAAAAAGTTAATTTATTTCAGTCATTCAATCCAAAAAGTGTATTCTATAGATTCATTACACACCAAGTGTAATTTTGCATTTCTTTCTTTTAATTTTGATGATTCTGGCTTACAGCTAGTAAAAACCCAGCATTCAGTATCTCAGAAAGTTAGAATAATGTGAAAAAGTTCAATATTGTAGACTCTAATCAGCTAATTTACACAAAACACCTGTAAAGGTTTCCTGAGCCTTTAACCACTTCCCGACCGCCGTATGCAAAATGACGGCCGGGAAGTGGCTCAGTTATCCTGACTGGACGTCATATGACGTCCTCAGGATAACAAGCCGCAGTGCGCCCGGGGGGGGCGCGCATCGCGGCGATCGGTGGTGTGAGAGGTCAGTCTGACCCCCCGCAATACCGATCTCGGTAAAGCGCTTCGATCCAAAGCACTTTACCATGTGACCAGCCATGACCAATCACGGCTGGTCACAGTGTAACACAGGAAAGCCGTTTATCGTCTTTCCTGTACTCAGGTCTGCAGACCTGAGGAGTGGAGAGCCGATCGGCTGCATCCCTGACAGGGAGGGTTTGTGCTGATAATTTATCAGCACAGCCCTCCCTCGGATCGCCACCCTAGACCACCAGGGAGCCTGCCCAGGGACCACCAGGAATGTGCCCACCCAGGACCACCAGGGAGCCGACCAGGGACCACCAGGGAGCCGATCTGGACCACCAGGGAGACCCCCCTAGGCCACCAGGTAAGTGACATAGTGCCCAGTATGGATGGCACACAGTGCCACCTTCAGATGCCACCCTAGACCACCAGGGATTGAGCCCCTATCAGTGTACATGCCCACCAGTGCCCCTATCAGTGCCCACCAGTGCCCCTATCAATGCATACCAGTGCCACATATCAGTGCCCACCATTGCCACCTACCAGTGCCCACCTATCAGTGCCCATCAGTGCCACCTATCAGTGCCCAGTGCCGCCTATGAGTGCCAATCAGTGCTGTCTATTAGTGCCCATCAGTGCCGCTTAGCAGTGTCCGTCAGTGCTGCATATCAGTGCCCATAAGTGCTGTATATCAGTGCCACCTCTCAGTACCTGTCAGTGCTGCTTATCAGTGCTGCCTAACAGTGCTCATCATCGCTGCATATAAGTGCCTCATCATCAGTGCCACCTCATCAGTGCCGCCTCATCAGTGCCAATCAGTACTGCCACATCAGTGCCCGTCAGTGTAGCCTCATCAGTGCCCACCAGTGATGGAGAAAATTTACTTATTTACAAAGTTTTGTGACAAAAATAGAAAAACATTTTTTTTTTCAAAGTTTTCGGTCTTTTTTTATTTGTAGCGCAAAAAATAAAAACCGCAGGGGTGATCAAATACCACCAAAAGAAAGCTCTATTTGTGGGAACAAAATGATAAAAAATCTGTTTGGGTGCAGCATCGCACGACCGCGCAATTCTCATTCAAAGCGCAACAGCACTGAAAACTGAAAATTGGTCTGGTAGTAAAGTGTTCTAAGTGCATAGTATTGAAGTGGTTAATGGTCTCTCAGTCTGGTTCAGTAGGTTACACAATCATGGGGAAGACTGCTGACTTGACAGTTGTCCAAAAGTCATTGACACCCTCTATAAGGAGGGTAAGTCACAAAAGGTCATTGCTAAAGAAGCTGGCTGTTCACAGAGTGCTGTATCCAAGCATATTAATGGAAAGTTGAGTGGAAGGAAAAAGTGTGGTAGAAAAAGGTGCACAACCAACAGGCATAACCGCAGCCTTGAGAGGATTGTGGCGCAAAGGCCATTCAAGAATTTGGGGGAGATTCACAAGGTGTGGACTATGGCTGGTGTCAGTGCTTCAAGAGCCACCGCACACAGACGTATCCAGGACATGGGCTACAGCTGTCACATTCCTTGTGTCAAGCCACTCTTGAACCAGAGACCACTTCAGAAGCGTCTTACCTGGGCTAAGGAGAAAAAGGACTGGACTGTTGCTCAGTGGTCCAAAGTCCTCTTTTCGGATGAAAGTCCATTTTGCATTTCATTTGGAAGTCAAGGTCCCAGAGTCTGGAGGAAGAGTGGAGAGGCACAGAATCCAAGTTGCATGAGGCCCAGTGTGAAGTTTCCACAGTCAGTGATGATTTGGGGAGCCATGTCATCTGCTGGTGTTGGTCCACTTTGTTTTATCAAGTCCAAAGTCAACGCAGCCCTCTACCAGGAATTTCTGGAGGACTTCATGCTTCCCTCTGCTGACCAGCTTTATGGAGATGCTGATTTCACTTTCAAGCAGGACCTGGCACCGCCCACACTACCAAAACTACCAATACCTGGTTTAATGATCATGGTATCACTGTGCTGTGTATCACAGCAAACTCGCCTGACCTAAACCCCATAGACAATCTGTGGGGTATTGTCAAGCGGAAGATGAGAGACACCAGACCCAACAATGCAGATGAGCTGAAGGCAGCTATCAAAGCAACCTGGGCCTCCGTAACACCTCAGCAGTGCCACAGGCTGATCGCCTTCATGCCACGCCGCATTGATGCCGTAATTCATGTAAAAGGAGCCCCGACCAAGTATTGAGTGCATACTATACTGTACATGGACAGACTTTTCACTAAGCCAACATTTCTATATTAAAAATCCTTTTTTTTTTATTGGTCTTATGTAATATTCTAATTATCTGAGATACTGAATTTTGGGTTTTCAATAGCTGTAAGCCATAATCATCAAAATTAAAATATATTGAAATATATCACTCTGTGTGTAATGAATCTATAGAATATAGGAGTTTCACTTTTTGAATTGAATTACTGAAATAAATGAACTTTTTGATGATATTCTAATTTTTTGAGACACACCTGTAGAAGCCCTTTAAATAAGAATGGCATTTGCACTTTAGATATTTTGAAGGTTTTTATGAAGCTATCTAGCATGGGTGTTTGGGTCACAAATGTATCACATCTACGAAACTCTTTTTACATATTGGTCTTTGGTAAATTTCATGGTCGGCTTTACTGACCAAGCAATGACTGCAGTAATTTAACCCCCAAAATGTATTCTGTTTTTTAAAAATATCAACGACTGGAATGTAATTTTTAGCATTTTATATGTATATAGGTGAACATCCCAGAAGAACATCAGAACTGAAGGTCCGGTCCCAGTGGCAAGTATTTTATTATATCAACTTCCTTCCCAGCATTGCCACTGAACAACACTGCATATAGCCAGGGCTGACCCAAGACATTGTGCTGCCTGGGTCCAAGAATTAAATGCTGCCCCCCCCCCCAAAAAAAAATCATGCCTACCAAAAGGCCCCCACATTTTTTTAAACCCCCCCCCCGACTCCCCCTCCACCTCCCCGATGTCTGAGCACCCCCTCCATGCTGCTAAGCAGCCGCTGACAAATCGTGGGGGAGAGGGGTGTTGCGTGGTGGTGGTGGTGGGGGGGGGGGGCTGGTAAACATGTGTTTTACCACCCGCCCCTTCCTTTCCTGAAAGAATGCAGCCCAGTGATCATTACAGATTGCTCTTGCTTTCTTTCATCACTGACAGATAGTAAACCGTGTTTACTATTGTCAGTTTGTGACTGAAACAATGTGTCATTTTATGAATCAATAAAAGTCTATACAGACTCCTTATTCATTCATATAGAGCGCAGCTAAGGCTGCAGAGAAAGGGTCTTCTCTGTTTCAAAAAAGAAACATCAGAGGTCTGTTTAGACCCCTGATGACTCTCCAAAGCACCCCCCCCCCCAAAAAAAGTATTCAAAATAAAAAGTTGTAAAAATTAATTAAAATAAAAAAAATAGCAAGGGTAGATTTAGACGTGTCTAAATCTCCCTTGCCTCTGGAGCCCAATCCATATTTGGATTGAGCTTCAGTGGTCTACTGACAGGCGGTGAGGTAGGAATGCGGCGCCTCCTCACCGCCCCATTTTACCAACAAATGCACCGCAACCGCATGCATTGCACAAGGTTGCGGGGAGTTTGTGGCGCTTCCCCTTGACATGAATGCGTAGTGTTTGGCGGAAGACTTCCCTACAAGTTGGGTCAAGTTTGCTGCGGGCGCAAAGCACCGTGGCATCAGCACCCTGTCCACTGCCTATTACAGCTTAAAGCAGAGCTCACCCCAAAAGGGGAAGCTCTGCTTTTTTGCACCCTCCCCCCACTCCACTGCCACATTTGGCACTTTTTGGGGGGAAGGGGGGAGCGGGTACCTGGTTTTGACATGTCTGCCCACTCCCAGTTCCGGGTAATATCACAGCAGCAATCTACAAGGCTGTTTGGCCCCTCCTTCTTCCCCCTGCAGCCTTCTGAGATTGCCCAGTTTCCCTTAGTCAAGATGCCGGCACCTGCACCCGAAGCTGAATCAGCTGCCATCACTGGAGCCCTCGATAGGTAAGTGTCCTTAATTAAACGTTTAATTTTTTGGGGGGAGACTGCAGTTCCTCTTTGGGGGGTGCGTTTGGTAGGCAGCAAAAACGCAGCTTAACCGCACATTTTTGCCTCATCCAACCGCAAGTCTAAACAAGACCAAAGGCCTTGTTCATGTGGGGTATACTACAGCAAGGCCATGTTTAGCTGCACAGGGAAGCAGGGGTGTTCCATGCATCCCTTGCAGGCAATCCTATTTATGTCCATTAGGACACAGCGGCTGCACAGGAGTGCACAGGTGTTCCATGCATTCCAGCGCAGGAAGTCCCATTCATATCTATTGGGATGCATTAGCTGCATCGAGACAGCCATTGCTCCCAACTTGACATCCATGTGGGTGTATGTCCCTGAACTCACACTGTCTGTGTTTGGGTCCATGCACCTACACCCGCACTGATGTCAGATCTGTCTATGCAGCCTCTGTGTCCCAATAAACATGAATAGGACTGCCTGTGTTAGCATTTTTTCAGTGAAAATAGCGATCTGATAAACATTTGCGCAAGTATTGTGGGGCTAAAAAAATCAGTAGCACCTTCTTTTTATTCTACAGGTCATGTGCTTTCAAAAAATGTATGTTTTTTTTTTTGTGGGGGGGGGGGGGGTCTTTTTCAAAATCTGAAAGCTGCAAGTGATAAATGAAATCATCTGAAATTTTAGAGACATTCTTGCGTACGTTTGATTTTCACCATTTCCCAAAAAATGTAAAATTTAAAATTTACAAACATTTGTTATTTATTGACTCAATGCAAGTTAAACTTTTATATTTTGTAGGAATTTTGTAAAATTAGCTGTGTTTTTATCTAATAATGGCTTTAGTGTATTTTTAACAAAAATATTGTTTTGATAAAGATTTAAGCAAATATCGTGGAGCCTTAACAATCAGTAGGTCCTTATTTTTGTTCTACAGGTCATGTGCTTTCAGAAAATATATGATTTGAGGGTCTTCTACTAATTCTACTAATTCCTAAAGCTGTAAGGGAAAAATGAATGATTTTTTGAGAAATTTGGATATTTACATTTTTGCGTACGTTCGATTTTCACCATTTTGCAAAAAGGCGCAATGTAAAAATTACAAATATTTGTTATTTATTAACTCCATACAGGTTAAGCTTTAATATTTAGTAGGGATTTAGCAGGAATTTTGTAACATTAGCTGTGTTTTTTTATCTGCTAGTAATGGTTTTAGTGTATTTTTAGTGAACATATTGTTTTGATAAACATTTGTGCAAATATTGCGGGGCCTTAAAAATCAGCAGCACCTTATTTTTATTCTACAGGTCATGTGCTTTCAGAAAATATATGGTTCGGGGGAAGGGGGTCTTTCACAAATTCTTAAATCTGTAACGAAAAAAATGAAAACCTTAGAGAAATTTGGATATTTACACTTTTGCGTCTATTTGATTTTCGCCAAAAAGGCGCAATCTAAAAGTTACAAATATTTGTTATTTATTTACTCAATACAGGTTAAGCCTTAACATTTATTTTATTTAGATTTTTTTTTTTTTTTTTGGGGGGGGGGGGGGT